>RHGH01000033.1:0-170209 GCA_005281585.1 Taphrina pruni | reverse complement strand
ACCCTAACCCTAATCCTAGCCTTAACCCTACCTCTTGCCAGAACAAGCTGCTTTCGTCGTGGTAGAACATAGCAAATACAGACTATACAATCTTGTAACAAAAGCAGATCGACTGCCATGGCCAGGACTTGCGCATATTGAGCAATCTTAGATTTGTGTAAATTTGTGTAAAATCGTGTGGATTGTGTAGCAGCTACAGCTGACAAATTGGTATGATTCCTGTAGCCGTGCGTACCACGCAGACATTTGTGCATCGGTGACATGAGGCTAGTCAATTTGTGCAAAGTCGTGTACATTTGTGTGGACATCAATTCAAGACGGGTCAAATCAATCCAAGCAAGAGCAACGTGTTAATTGAACATTCCACTGCAGTTCGTACGTGTGTTGAATGCCGCTCGTGTGGTTGACTTACATTTGTAACGTGCCTTAAAAGCTGTGCATTTTGTGCAAATTTGTGTACAGTTGTCACCGTACGATTAGCGTGACTGCAATCCTGCTAGTCATGCAACGTCGTCAAAAGACCTGCCGAAATTTTGTGATGCATTCGTTTTATGTTGTTCTGTTATGCTTTTGCCATTGCTGTAACAAGTTTGCCATCATGTGACAGCTGTGAGTGGAAATCTATCACAACGGACCGTGTAGTAGTGATTAGCTCATGATACATCAGGCGCATTCTGTGTCAAATGTATCTATCCGTGAGAAGAGCAGCCCAGACATGATGGATCGAAATGCATGTCAGTACAACTCTCTAAATTGCTATAAACAAAATATATTGGGCTCAATTGAAACGAGCTTTCCATCTATCCAAAATTAACAAATATTCATTGCAACTTGTGTACCTTAAATCGACGTTATATGACAAACTGATGAGTGAAATATTGTTGATCTACAAAAACTATACTGCTAGCATCATCGTACTCGACTGTAATAAAATATCACTGGATAATGAGCATCGTGCGGAGCAAAGCTGAAATGCATGTCGTGGCACCAACACCCGAACATGCAATTCGAAGATAAATTTATCTGCCAAAAGCTACAGCTGTAGGGTGTCTTGTCTTATTTGTTGTGATGACGCACGTCCACCTTCGATTGCCACATATGACCATATAGGTACATACACGAGCTCGAGCTGCATATGCATATACATTGACTGATCATGATCGCGCGATAGCGCCAGCACAGTGAATTTGTACATGCTCTCGAGCCCATCTGAATCATGATCAGCACATAACTACAAATGCATCCTCGAATTGACCCTGGCTTCAAGCATCAAGCACAACCCAAGCACACGATATCTATCCTGGGATGGGCAAGTGAATCGTAGGTTTTGCTTCGAATGAAACAATGATATACTACACGATGACGAATTATAATTAGAGCACTCTAGAAGTGACTCACTGAATGTTTGAGAATATATAGACGAGTACGGTGCTCAGATGTGTACGGCTCGGTGGTTGGTCATATACTTGGAGACATCGCCGAGGAAAGCGGAGCAGATGAGACCAACACCACTAAAAGCAATCGTGACGATCCAGACGGTACCAAATCCTTCTGCCCAGATAGGCGTGGCGGCTCGGGACAGCTGATCGATGACGTCCGGGGTGATGCCCTTGGTAGCGAGCAAGGCCTTGGTGTCGTCGATTCCAAAGGACGTCAAGGCGGTGATGATTTGAGGTGTGGACAGTCCAGCCTTGAGCAGGACCGAGACAGACGCGAGTGCGGCCTTGTTGGTGGCGTACGAGTTGAAGAGCTTGGTCACCTGGTGGTTGAGCACGTAGTAGTAGACAGTGAAGCCGATTGCACCACCAATGACACGAGCGATAAAGGTCAATGCAGTGACAGTGCCGAGATATTCATCGGGCGAGCAGAGCTGGGTGATGACCGAGGCTGGCACGATAATTCCACCCACTCCGACTCCCCCAATAAAGACACACAGTCCTGCGATATATGGCTGGTTCTGACTGACGCCATAGAGACCTCCAAGACCTCCAATCATCAAAATGCAGGAGATCATCATCTGTACACGAATGGCACCCTTGAATCGCGTGATGGTCCACGAGAAGAAACCAGCACCAAACAGAGTACCAATCGTCTGAGCCATGATCAAGAGTCCTTGATAGGCGATAGCGCGGCCATAAAAGGTCGAGAGGACGTATTTCGGCCACAAAATCAGAATACTGAAAAAGTTGGCTCCTGCAACAGCGGTGATGACCAAGGTGAGAGTGAAGACTCGAGCGTTCTTGAACATCTTTGGTGGGAAAAGCGGATTTCGTGCAAAGGTCTCCCAGAATCCGAGCAAGACCAACAAGAAGAAACCCAGGAAGAGCGGTACGAGTGTCGTTGCGGACTTCCAGGGAGCCGTGTATCCACCGGAGGCGAGCCCAAATAGGAACAGGATGATACCGCAGAACGAAAGGAAGACGCCGAGGAAATCAATCTTGCTGACTTTCTGGGCCATGCTCAATTGCTTGCCAAAGAATCGCCTGGGAGGTGGGTGGTAGAAGAAGAATGTCATGACTAGTCCAATCACGCACCAAATCAAGGGGATCCAGACATTCCATCGCCAAGTGGCCCGATCGGCCAATTCCAGGGCATAGATACCGAGTGGGAAGAATGGAACGATGGTCCAAATCAGCATGGACGTGTAGAACCCACGAAGCTTGTTTGGCGCAATCTCGTTGACCGCGGCTAAGGCATTAATTTCCAGCAGTGCGGCACCCACACCTGAGAAAGGCAAGGATACGATAATTTGAGCGACTTTATGCGCGGTACCATAGAGAATCAGTCCGATAATCAAGGAGGTGCCACCGAGGAGAATGGTCCATCGTCGTCCAAAGAGATCGGCAATAGAGCCGGCGAGCGGAGCAGTGGTGGCGAGTGCAGTGAGCGGTGCGAGGATGTACCAGATCTGGATCGTGGCACCACCAACGTCGGCGAGAGTGTAGTTGTTCGAGACGAGCAGCATATACAGTGGCACCTGCGAACCGGTCCAGAGGAAGGAGATGGCGAGACAGGCCAAGAAGGTTTTCAGATTGATGCTCGGGTCTTCATCGGCACCGATCTGTGCTTGTCCGGTAGCCGTCTTTGCCAGTGTCTGCATGGTCGAGCCGGTGTGAGTGCGCTCGAGGTGCATGTGTCCACCCTTTTCATAGTCCCGATCATGGACAGCGACACTCTCAAAGTCGTCCTCGTGTCCCTCACTCGACGAGGTTGTTCGTGTACCGTCGATGGGCGGGTAGACCTCCAGCGAGTTTTCCGACTCTGCGGAGGTGGGAAAGGGGCGCATTTTCTGATAAAGTTCTATCTGCTACTCCAAGAAACTTCCCTGAGCGTATCTGGCTATAGAGTCCTTGTCGCCACGTAGATGGAGAGAGAGTGATGTATGCTAAGCAAGGCAGGCGAGAAGTGTCGTGGAGAACGAGATCGGAGGGGGGCGTGCAACGGCCTTCTTTAAAGCGATTCTCGTCTCTGCTGTTTCCCTCAAAACGCTCTAAACACAAGAATTGCGGGGCGAAGGACTAGAAGGACGCAAAGACAGGGGCGTCGACGTGGCGGCGTTCATGGCGGCTTTTACTTGCTTTATGGTGCAGGCTGTGAGAAGGCGGCGGGCTTCTGACTTGCGCAAATCTATACAGAAACTCGCGATAGTCGTGCGGATAGATAGATCCTCTTTCAGACAAATCGTCCGAGCGATGGCCTTGCCGAGGGACAACCACTTTCGTGTCACACGGGAGATAGAGGGAAAAATGTTTGTGCAGGTAGGTGTTATGTTGGTGCACCGATGCAGCAGCTGTAATTGAAAAGGTCAGAGCGCGATGCTCCTTCCAATTAGAACTCACGGAACAACGAGGGAGCCTCCGCACATCCCCGCGTTTGAGCGTCGAGTCTTGATCTGGAAACGTGGCGTCTGAGAACGATTGAGTGGCGATAGCAATAACGACTCTCGATTGGTCAAGAGGATTGAGTGGAAGTCTGGGGAAATGAGACGAAAGAAGAAACACGCAGAGTGGCGGTGAAAGACAACCTGAGAGGCTAAAAAGACCTCGGCAGCCACGTCTTCTGCTTCGCTGAGCCCCTCTCCATAGTCCCTTGTTTCTTTCCTCTCATTGGTGCAGAGCCTTCCAAGACTTTTCGAACGCGTGCGAACGCGATGCATGCATGTCAGGTTCAATTGTAACATATTATCGCCAAGGCAGAATGGACCAGGGTGCGCGTGTGTGTCTGTGCGCGTAAGCAGGAAGATGCACACGGCGGGAGAGTCCAGCTTTGCTCGATTCCATTTATGGCCTGGGCTAGGCTTGGTCTGGCATGTGTTGACAGACTGCGTCTATTGATGAGCTCTCTACTGATGCACAGATTGTCCTTCTAGGCAACAGTGAACACACGTCCAGACTGATTGACCGAATAAATCTAGCTTCCATAGATACTACTAAAACGCGCGCGTTCACAGTATTTGGCGCTAGATTCTGTGAAATGACTCCGACGCCACGCAACGGATGTCATCCGCATTCTTAGCCTTTCGCGTTTGTGGTAGCAGCAGCAGCAACGAACCTTTGCAAGCTAGCAATTGTGTGCTGCGCCATTTCAACTTTCGCGAGTCAAAGCTTCTTCGCCCACACTCTCAATTGTTGTCGTTTGTCAGGCAATTGAGAGACTGTCTTGACAGAACATATACTGCTTCGGAGCTTATTTCATCCTCACTTTTGAAGGTCTTGTAGACATTGCCCACGTCCAAACCTAACCAAGACCAGCAATCGGAAGACATTAGTACTCTACACAAGTCGTAGTAAGCAAAGCGCAAGAAGCCACAATCGCAAGACTAGTCCAAAAAAGGCAACCCTGCCGACAGGGAAATATCTCTGACATCTCCACACGCGATGCCGACATGGCGAGTCCGAACCTTGATTACCTACATTGACAGATCGACCATTATCGGCCCCAAACGATTTTTTCGTGTGGGCGCGATCACATTGTACACTCAGATAACAATACACCGCCTATCCCACAACCAAATCCTGGACACGATATGGTCGGCGAATGTGGCACGCAACAAGTAAACAATGCAGTAGAATTGAAAATTCTATTGTACGATCCATAAAACGGATGTGATACGCATGAACTGAAAGGCTCCGCCGTATGTGTCTCCCCCTTGCATTCGCACATGCGATGTGGATCCAACCCTACGGGGTCTGCATCAAGCACACGATTAAAGGGTGAGCTTCCCGACAGCAGAGCTATAGATCGTATGTTGGCAAAGAAGAAAAAGCCACTTTGGCGAAAGCCGGAGCTCGTTTTGTGGCTTTCCGAGTGCTGAGCCCCGATTGTTTTTAAGAGCCTCGGTTAAGTGGATCAACAGGCACAATCTCGAAGATCCGGGGTAGATTGATTCACCACGATGCTCCCCTTGTTTACTCCATCCACTATTGTAGCGCTTCCAACATCTGAGCCTCCTAAACATCATATTCATACCATTGACTTATACGGTGGGTCACATCACATATATATATATACTGTACAGCACGGAGCAAGCAATACATCATGGCGCATCACGTATATGTATATACTCTACAGCATGGAGCTGACCATGTCCAGAATGTCTTGACGACTGGTGGGCTTTCGAATTGTCTTGTCCATGCCCGCATCCAACATTTTCTGCACTTGTTCGGGTCGTGAATTTGCACTAACCCCTAAGAAGGGCACTACCGGCAAATTTTGTGAGGTCTGCCATTCCTTCACCAATCTCACCGCGTCATATCCATCCATGACAGCTGCTCTCAATTAGTGATTGATTCCATGCATGAATTCATGGAAGCTTACGCATTTCAATGTCGCAAAGGACCAAGTCAACCTTTGCGCCCGCATCTGATTTCATGTACTCCAGACACTCGAGGCCGTTGTTTGCCGTGTGTAGGCTGTAGAATGCACCAAGGACTTTGCACATGAGTCGTTGATTGATGAGATTATCCTCCACGATCAGTAAAGTCGCCTGTCGATGCTTTCCGTTCTCCGTAATTGCCGGTGTACTCGCGATTCGAGCGGGTTGCGGCACATCGACAGGTTCAGCTACAATGTAAAACTTTAGACAGGTACCACGACCAAGTGTGCTCGTGGCCTCAATTTCACCTCCAAGAAGTTCCGTGATGCGCTTCGAAATGTAGAGACCGAGTCCACTACCTCCATACTGAACGTGCGTCTTGGCTGATGCTTGCGAAAACTTTTGGAATAGTGAAGAAAGTACGCTTTCCGGCATTCCGGGGCCGTTGTCGCATACGGCACAGTCCACACGTATCTTGTTTTGAATCCTTGATGTACGCAGAGAGACCATAATCACGCCTGATCCGTCATGAGGAGCAAATTTGAGCGCCTGCATACCGTTAGCTCGGGGAAAATGACTAAAGTTTCTCGCTTACATTGGTCAGCATATTGATGAGGATTTGAGAGAAACGACTAGAGTCGGTCAAGAGAGTGCCAGTATCACATATATCCATCTTTAGTTGTAACCTCTTCACATTCATTTCAGCCTTGAACATGGCCAACACATCCAGCACGGTCTCGTCCAATCTGCACGGAAGCAATGCAATCTGCAATGCTCCATGATCGAGTTGAGAAAAGGAAAGTGTATCGTCCACGATACGATTCATGTGCTTGGCACAGATGACGATGGATGAGAGATGCTCCATGACCTCCAACATATCTGCCGATCGATCCTTGCGTTCCTGTAATGTGATGGTTGCCAGATCCACAGCTTGCATGATAGCGCCTAAAGGATTGCGTAGCTCGTGCGAACTAAAGTCAATGTACTGCAGATGCTTGGCAGCACTGCGCTCAGCTGCGTTTGCTCTTTCCCTTTCAAAATTACTCTCCAACTTTAATTTCTGCAGGTCGACCGCCCTGCTTAATTCCTCTTGGGCAATTCGCTCTAGATATTTGTGATGACTGATATCGATGATTGTCCAAAGGATGCTAGATCCAGTTCTATGGGCTGCCGGTAGATATGAACCCGACACCTTCAACCACACGGAATCCTCCGGATGCTGTTCGGCTTCATCCGAGGGCCTGTACGGACGACATAAACGCACATCAGCATTTTGAATCAAATTGTGTCTGTTGACTTTCTTGTACTCTGACATGAACATCTCGCGGTGTGAAGGATGAATCAAGCTTGAAAAGTCGACGTCCGTATCGATGCCGCCCAGAGGTTTATGAAATTGACACACTATACATTGGTTAGCTTTGCTGAATACCGTTCCAACTTTGTAGCTTACTCTCTCTCCAGGCGTCGTTGACGAATATGGGCAAGCGAGTCTTCTCGTCCTCGACATTGATGCCTATAGTTGTCTTCAACAACATTTCTTCATATCTAGTCTCTGTTTGTTGCAGTGATATTGAAGACTCGAGGAAGTTCAGCGCTGTAGATATCGCGCTTGCGCACGACTTGATGAAAGTCTGCTGAACAGAATCGAACGGCAAGCCCAGACTACTGCCAATGAACAAGATCTGTGTGGACCGTTGAGTATCAGGAAGCGGTAAGATTGGTACCATGTAGCACGGTATTGGTCTATTGTTGTCCTCGAGATTCATCGTAATCCATGTTGGAGAATTAGAACTTGTAGTCGGGTTGAGTACTGTGCAAGCATGCTCAAGAATCTGCTCATAGAAGAAAGACTCGCCTTCGCCTGTGGCAATGTTGTTGAACCGAATCTCACAGTGCAAAGTGGCCTGTTCATCACTCGTGAGCAAATACATGAACGGGAATCCAAGGTCAGACTTTTCGAGCTTTTGTGTACATGTTCGAATCAGGTCATCATGAGACGAAGCTACGGCCAGATCCTCGTGAAGGGAAGCGAGGAACTGTGCTCTCTGATTTTCACGAACTCTTTCCGTATGGTCCGTAAACGGACACAATATGGAAGTGAATTGCCCACGGTCATCGACTATGGGCACAAATTCCCAGCTGACGATCAATTCCTCGTTCACCAAATTGTTATTACGGGGCAACTTGACAGGAACGACGTCGAAAGAAGCGCCTTTACCGGTCGCCTTCACACTGACCAGTCTCGCCATCAGGCTTTCCAAAATATCCATTTCAGCAAAGGCATCTTGGTATCTCTGTCCTATGATGTGCGGGTGCTTGTCGCCATACAGATCTGATGCCGGACCGTTGTAGAGGAGATGTTGTCCATCGCCAAGAATTAGAGCCACTGCAGTATCCTTCACCTTGTACAACATGAAAATGTGCGCCCGAGTCGAATAGTCCCAGGTATGCAACGGGCCCATAGAAGTCGATTCCCAGTCCACTCGCATGAACGCCTCGACCACAGAGACATGTTCAGGGGAGGAATCTGCGTCAGGAGCAAGTCGATCTGTCCAGCACCCACTCGAAAACATGTCTATGATCTCGATCTTCGGTCACGAGATGGCGCAGTCGAAGCGCAAGCTCGCACGTCGAGTCTGCAGCAAAGGACGGTACTCTCGCGAGCTTGCCTCACTCCGATATACATACAAAGCATGTATCCCTTGAGCTACATGACAGACTCGCGTTCGCAAGCGAGGAAACATACTCGATTCCCAATGCGGCAATTATACACGAAAAAGTGATAAATGCTTGTGGCGCAGAAATCGCCGAATCTAGATCTGCTTGAAGCAAGACGGGCACTATTACCGAATCTGGTGTGACACAAAACCGATTTCATTGTTAGAGTACGGTATACGTAGCTAGGCGAGCAAGTCAAGGTAAATGTACATGGACAGGTATCCATGCGATTGAAGGTTAACACAGTGTTTTCATCTACAAATCAAGCTAAGCGCTACCAGAAGCCGCTGTGTCACGGTATTGATACAAGCATAAAAGTAGAACTGGCAACCATAAGTTTTGCCATACACGACAAGCACTGGTCCAGGGGTGTGCATGTCTTCCTCTCTCTAGTCTCACTGGTGGTCGATGTACAGAAGCTTCGTGTAGCGTTTCACACAACAATCACTGCTTCGATGATATCTTCCAGGAATTGCTCTATAGATCCCTGGGCCTTGAGCATAGAGTCCTGTGCTACTGCAATTTTGAGGGTGTCGCCGCCTGACACACGGTTTACCATTGACGAACAGTTATTTGTACAAGAAGTGACTTCGATACAACGAACGACAGGACCATTGGGTTCATGTTTTGACTCCATCCAAAGCTCAAGATCTGACACAATCTTCGGGATGACTGGCCCGCAAAGTGCCTGGCACATGGCCGCCCCGGCCATTGCCCTTATCGTGCTCTCACCACTGGTGTCTGTTGTACGTGACGAATTATCTATAGATCTGTGCTTTTCTGTATGAGTCGGATCTAGTGCGGTGATGCCATCACCATGCGAGATGCTGGTGAGTACAGTGCGGTCTATACTTATAAAGTCCAGGAAACAGGTTGAGCAGATCGGACTCGAATCACCTAGAGCACAGTGCTGTCTTGCATTGTCACTCGCTCTGCTCCAACCGAGTTCGCTTTCGACAAACTTTTGCAAATTCGTGGAGGCTGGCTTGATCTGGCACAACGCACACTGGTCATCAAGCATTTTCATCAGATCCAGCGAAGTCACAGGTGCCGTAGTGGCTCGATTCGTATTGTGCCATGATATTGGCTGTGCATCTGTAGACATTACCGTGGCAATCGAATTTGTATTCGCTCGTGGTCTCAATGATGCCCCATCTGTGTTCACCCGCGGCTCAAAGGGCAGGGTGTCAACGGGGTCCGGAGAGGAGTATTGAGCTTTCATGCGTCTTTGTGCACCACGAGTGGTCGTGATCTTGTCGAATAATGCAATCGAACTACTGATGTCCTTTCGACTAATGGTCATACTGCGCCTATCAGGAAATTCGCTGTGCTTGGTGAATCCTTGAAGAACACACTCATAGCTACCTGAATGAGATCTTGAGTTGTGTCGAGGTATCGAAAGACCTTCTAATGAGCGCTTTTTTGTGCATTCGTTTGCAGATTCATTGGGGGCATCGCTCCGTTGTTGCACATTTGAGTCGCACGTCTCACGAACTGAGAGCTGGGTAGATTGACCCGAGGATGGTGCTGAGGACGTATAGTCAGACGCGCAAACTTGAAAGTAGAAGAGCTCATCTGCCTGTACCATGTATGGAATGTTTCTTTCGCAAGCGATATCACGAGCGCTTGGCTCAATCATTTCCAAGTCTTGTCTTTTGCGAACATCTTCCGCGGTGCTACAGTCCGACTGCTCCTGCTCTCTAGCTTCGAAGATGACTGAAAGGTCTCTTGGCGATGGCGAAGTAACGACATCGCAGCAGGAAGAGCCTAGTAATATAAGCTCGTGCATGCTAATTCAATCAAGTCATCGACCTCGGGAAACGTGTTTGCCTTGTGCACGACGCCGGAAACAAACCGCAGACAAACATCCAATGGTTGTTATCGCTACGCTTTGATCCGGCTGCCCATCCGTTAATGTCGAGAGGCGACAGAGTGAGAGCATGATGAGCAATGCTCTAGCTTTGAAGTGTTAATCTCGAGATTACTGCTCAGAACAAGTGGGATGAGATACAACAGTGCCAGCAAGTGAGGACGGACGCATCGTAGCGATAGTAGAGACGACCTTCTAGGGCCTGCAACGACTTGCATCGACTGCCGCACCTTTGATCACAGAACCTCGATTGATCAGTTTTGATCAGGGGAAGTGGCCGTGGTCGTCTGGCTCGCTGCAGCTGAGAGAGTTTCATGTCCTGGTGTCCTGCAGGTGCATCAACCATGGCCATTCATCTTCTGCGTTGGTCGTAGTTGTCCTCTATACACGAATCCAATTTGTAGCTCAAAATGATTTGAGCAAACGTGGATATGTAACACTGAATCTGATCCGGGTTATACATTTGCGATTGTTACAACCTGTTGAGCGAGATTTGCTTTAAGATAAACAAACCTTGGCGACAGTCCGAGTACTAATCAGAGTCTAGCTATTGATGTAACGACTTCGATGGGCAATATACAGAGACATAGACCAAATCAAAGTACAGAATTTCTATACAAAAGACAGGAACTGTGTACAATTCATGTCTGTATCTGATTGTGACATTATATATACAATTCAGGAAGCGGTTGGGAATCAAAATGGGGTTGTGGCTCAGTTGGTAGTAGCGCTTGCTTAGCGTGCATGAGGTCCAGCGTTCAAATCGCTGCTGCTCCAGTTTTTGTATGAATGGATATCATTCTCATGGGATATTTCTGACATCTAAAGACGTAGCTAGCGCACTGACTCGATTTTAACAGCATCGAATTACCACTGTCCTTCAGGACAGATTGAATAGCAGAAGTGTTTGTCCGTCTGGATGGACTCCAAACGTTTGTGAATGCACACCGTCAAGTTCTCAATCTTATCTTGCTTCATATAGTCGCGATCGTGCGGCAGGTGGCAGGCAGCTTCACGTGCTCTGCACAACATCTCTCCACAATTTTATCTTGTGCTGGCCACGAGATAAGCTCCGAACAATGAGAGTGTACATATTCTATGCACTTGATATGGAGTACTACTCGTCAGGGTATCTTCGATATCCATTGGCATAGGCGAAAGAGTGTGTCGACATCTTGAAGAGACTGTAGCGAAGGATCGCAATACTGAGTCAGGTTCGAGGGCAAGCAGTGTAGCCAGACACACTCGCGTGTCCTGGGGACAACGACATGTCCTCAGAAGATGCATTGCGGCGTGCAATTACAGCGTGTACCAGATGTCGCACACGGAAGACAAAGTGCGATCGCAAGTTTCCGCAGTGTACGTCTTGCATCAAGGCCAATGTCGAGTGCGCTGCATTAGATCCTGCAACTGGGCGCAGTGTGCCCAGATCATACGTTTCGCACCTGGAGGACAAGGTGGCCGCGCTCGAGCAGGAATTGGCGACCATGAAGATGAGCGCGACAACGATTTCGTATATTTCTAGCTCGGCATCACCGGGCGCGTCAGCCGCGACAACCTCATTCTCTCCGACTCCACACTCTCCTCATATGGAAAGTGCTGCTACAGGCGAGAAGGCTCTTTCATTCGCAAAGATGATGTTTTCTGCAGTTCACTCCCCGGACGCTTCTTCTCTCGAGACACCCATCAATGTGAGCTCAAGACCTGGGACTTTGCCGATATACTCTGAGATGCAATCACTTCTAAAAACCTACATGAATCATTCTGCCCCACAAGTCCCCATCTTGACGAGGTTCGAAGCGGACAAGTACGTCCAACAGACATATCTTGTACAAGAAACGCCCACAACCTCGGAGGACAAGACTTCACACTACTTTTCGCACATCATCGCTGCTATTGCGTATGCAAAAGATCCCGCAGACATCAGAGCAGAGGAGCAGCACGCTTCGGCTCTGTATTATCTACCTTGCGTGCTGAAAGGTCCTCGCCTGAGTAGTCTGGAGGCTATACTCCTACTCACAGTCTATGGCACGAATCGTCCGTCCACGCCAGGTATATGGTACACCTTAGGTATCGCCAGTCGTTTGATTACTGACCTTTCGATCCATGCGAGTGCTGAAACAATGAAAGAGCAGACACTTTTCTGGAGCTGGTATGTGCTTGATCGGCAAATATGCGTCTACTTATCACGACCGGTCGGCATCGGCGACAATGTGATTCACTGCCCGATCCCTGCATTGGGTCCTGTTCCTCGGGCTTTCTGCGAATTGCGCATCATGCAGAGCGAGATTCAGCGAATTTTGCACCACTCCGATACACTTCCACGAGAATATCCGACCTTGGAGGAGTGGCGGCGCGTCGTGACTGTGCGACTCGATGCATGGAACCAGAAACGGCCCAAGACTAGTGTCGAGGCAGGGGTGGAGTTCAATCTCGATTTCCTCACCCTCAACTACGAACAGACCCGTTTGCTGCTGCATGGGTTCTCGACGAATCTGCCCATCACGCAGCCGGTGGTACTCGAGAGCAGCAAGGCGATCGTGGAGATTTATCGAGGTCTGTGGTACCAGGACTCGGTCAACTTTATCTGGCTAGCCATACACAATGTGCACATTGCCGCCTCGAGCTTCATCTACGCCCTGCTGCAGCGTTCGACGGGCCGTCAGGCGGCCGCGCAGGAACTGTTGACGATGAAGGAGACGGTGGCGACCATGCTCCATGGCATGAGCACGAGGTGTCCGGCCTCTCTCCAAATCCTCGACATCTTTCTCGACTTGGCCACCGACGTGGAGAGTCGATTGATGCCGGCCTCACCTTCTCTCTCTACTTCTTCCTCCTCTGCTGCTGCCGCCAATCAACGCGGCCACGAGTCGCGAGATGCTGGCATGAGCGACTCGGATTTCATGGCCATGATCAATAATTCCGCAAGAGATCCACTATGGGACAACTTTATCGCTGGCGAGGACTTTACCTTTATGGACTTTACGACTTAATTTGGATTTCTCAGGACGTCACGACTTGTACTGTCTAGTGGGCCGTGTATATACGTACATAATTTATACAGAAATCTACCATAATAGTCTATAATCTACTACTGTTACTCGGTGTAGTGATGCCTCGTAAATGATTCCGCACCATGATCAGGTCTTGTGGTGACTTGACGCACGAGGCAAAGTACGCGTCCACGTCAATTTCAGACGCGACGTATTGCAAGAATAATCTCATCGTCTCGGCATCGCTGGTGTGCCCGACCTGATGTGCAGCACTGTCGTCGTCGTCGTTATTGTCGTCACCATCATTGTTCTTCTTGTTGTCGTTGTCTGGTAAGAGGGCAGAGTGCTGCAGAGTCTTTGCATCAAGACCATACGTAGTCAGCTCGTACTCGAGCGCGATGGTCTCCGACGGCACATTGGCAAGGACCAAAAGCATGGCACAAATGACGCCGGTACGATCCTTGCCCGCAGAACAGTGAATCATGATACCCCTGCCGCCACCAGCACGGATGATTGAGGCCAATAGGGCAAAGATGGTGGTAAAGACGGGTTTTGCGTGCTTCAGGATGACTTTATATGCATTCACCATGCCAGCGCGCTTTTCCGCCTCCGTCTTGGTCGCCGTGCCAAAGAACTTTTGTATACCGGCAGGCGAATAGTCAATGTGTCGGAAAATCGGGTCGTGAATGCGCACGACGCCTGGTATCTCGAGTGACTTGTCTCCGTTTGCACATTCATCAGAGGCCAAATTGGCAGGACCCACAGTGCCGTTCATCGCAACCTCTGGTTCCGCGCGCAAGTCAATGATATGCGAGATGTATTTTGATAGTCGTGCCGCGCCTGTAGTCGTGAGGGACGAGAGGTCTGCACCACGATAAATCAAGCCTGTGGGAAAAGTGCCATACCCACCCAGGTCGCGAAAGTTGTGCATGCCCTCGACATCCGTGGGAAAACGTGGTGTTCTCAACTGTCGATGACGCTTCAGAAACCGGAGTCGCGTACTTTCCGCGCCCAAGTACTGCGCAATCACATTTGCGACTTCATGATTTTTATTGATTTTTGAAGTGGTATTGGTTGTGGTCTTCTTATCCGATGCTGTGGGTTGCACGAAGAAATTGTGATCTGCGTCCTCAATCATGACCAACTCGGCGCGTTCGCTTAGTTCATTGACAAACATGCCAGCGTCCGGCACCGGAACGATATTGTCTCTTGTGCCAAAGATGATGAGGACATTGACGTCCGCACTCAGCGCATCTCCAATGCCGTACATTTCCTGTGCTCCAACCGACGCGATTTCAGACAACAAGGTCCACTTGTCGACCAGGGCACCGCCAGTGCCTGCGCGATGCTTCTCCCAATACCCAATAGCACCCTCCTTCAAGTGAGGATTGCGTCGCACCTTTTCGTGAATCAAGTGTGCGCGAAAACGACCGGAGCAATTGACAACCGTGGGGATAGTCGAATCCGTCTTGGCGTGTTGCAGACACACCACCGCACCACGCGAGTGACCCACTAAGGCCGTTACAAAGTACCCCTGTGCCCGAATATATGCCAGAACCGTCCTCAAATCATACAGATCCGACTCGATCGTGCGCGCAATCTCGGATGCTTCATGACCCCGTGCCGTACCGTGACCCAATTGAGTTCCGCAACCGCTGAAATCGAATCGTAAGCTCGGAATCGTCAAGGATCGCGAGAGAAGCTTCTGATAGCAGTAGTCTCGATGACCCGCGTGGCCATGGACAATCACGGCGATACTCTTTGGTGCGTCCGTCTTGTCCGGCACATACAAGGTCGCTCCAATCGAGGTGAATCGTGGAAAGGTCGGATTATTCGAAGGTATGTGCAGTTCAGACTCCATGATATCACCACCTATGACCTCTTCAACATGAAAGATATCCTATACTATCTCGAATGCATGCACATCCGGGATATTTTGTAGTACCTGCGATGCGTGTAGCAACACTTTGCGTTTGTGGAGTCAAACACGGCTGTTACCGATCGGGAACGATTGCCCCGCAGGATCTCGAGTAAATCAGTTCGTACAGGTAGCGATGTTATTGTGAACATTATGATTATGTATATACCAGGCGTATGTGCTATACATTTATGGATTTTGATGTGCCTTTTTGAGTATTGATGTGATGGGTGAGAATCTCTTAGCCAGCATGAAAAAGCAATCGAACCAGACACGCAACATTTCAGCACACTGCACACTCCTGCCAAATGCATTAGTGCTGAGGCTAGCGACTAATAGATGAGATCGCCATACGCATTCCTGAGTAATATCGTAACGAAGTTACGATCGAGGCTTGTAGCGTCTTTGACTCTAGCGTCTTTGACTGGACTTCCATTTCAACGTGACACGCGCCTATAACATTCGTGCATATTTCAAGAGACATGCAGCCAATATTGTAAGTGACTGATTTGCTCCGCTAGAAAAGACGAACATTGCCTGTGACTCAGGTGTGTCGCGGAAGTCATGTCCGACGCTTTGCCAGGCTAAATTCCTTTCTAGTACTCACATCTCGTGCTGATTGTGACCCGTTAGTGTAGGATTGGTATGAGATATATCCAAATCCTGCGAATGCAGTTGGTTTGCAGCCTCTACTGAATCGTCAGACGGCTCGATTTGTTTGCTGTTCATTTCGGACGTGTTCTGTGTAGTCACTTGTTTCTGAGCTGCTGCTGCGCTCGAGTCTGTATTTCCAATGCGCCCGAGAGCGGTGGCGAACATGTCTGAGCCGTGATTAACGGGCGCGTCTGAATTTTGGGCATGCTGGTCCACGACAGATATTGACTTTTGAGCAGCATCTTCTGTCGCCGAAGAGAGATCAGGTTCTGTCTTCTTGCTGCTTGCAAACTGATTTCGGTATTCGTGTGCCGCCACGTTTAGACCTTCAGCGTGCGATTTGCTGACCGGGATGGTCAGCTGCATCCTGTTGGAATCTGATGCGAAAGAGGAATTGAGGTGGGTAAAATCATCTAGCACAATCTGACTATCAGTTCGGCCGACCAGTCGTGGATCAATTCTTGCAGGTGACAAAGGCTTTTGCGACTCTTGGTCGATCTTGGCAATAGGAGATGCAGGATCTGTAGGAGTAACATTGCCCGACTTTGGGGTCTTCGGTGTCCTAGCACTGCCACCATTCGAGGCGCGTAGTGCAGCACGCTTGAGACGCAACATACACTTGTTGCACAAAGGGCGACCATCAGGACCCTTGCGCCATGCCGGTGACTCGTCCACGCCACAAGAAACACATACCTTGGGCTCGAGAGTCAATGGGTTGAGAGCCTTCTTGGGACCTGGACGTCGACTAGGTGTGACAGGCTTTGGCTGAGCAGGGAAGGATGGTTGGTGCGGTAAGGGCAAGCCCGGCAGTCGTGGCATCGGGACATCAACCGGTCGGAGCTCTGGCGAGGTCTCCGCGATATGTGCAGAAGGTATACATGCTGGTCGATTCGCAGAAGGAGTGCCATTCTCGGACATGTTCTTGGGCAACGTAGAAAATCCACTTACTTTTGACGACTGCCGTTCGGTGTGATTGATCCACGGACGCGGTGGACGAGGATCCTTCAAGGGTGGGAGACTGTCAAGCGCAGACTCATTTGTGTGACTGTCGTTATGCTCGATCGACATATCGTTTGCCTCTCCTTTGGGTTTCCTGATCAGTCGCCGACTCGGCGCTTTGTGATCTTTTCGTTTCCGTAGACCACATTTGTTGCAAATCAAGTGTCCAGCGATGTCCCTACGCCAGGTCGAGGTCTCGGTGGCTTGGCACTCGAAGCATTTTTTAGGTTCACTCGGCGTCCCGGTCGAGGAAGTAGTCTTTGCGCGAATCTTGATCTTTTTGTTGGGCATTTCTTTCTCCTTGAGGGGTGAGACACTTTGATCTCTAGATAAACTGGAATGTGATGTCGTTGTCTCGGTGGCAGGCGGTGTTTCGGCAGGTACTAATTTGCCAGAAGGACCATTGCTCAGGTCGCGGGCTGGAGGAGATCTTTTTGCAGGTATGATCGCGTTATCGCTTGCAGGATTCTCCACGTTCGCAGAGGCCTGTTTCTTGCCAAAGGGCATGAAGTAGACTACGAGACTGATGCGCAAAACCTGTCTCGAGACTTTGACAGGACAAGAGTCAGTGTACCAGACGAGTATCAGTCAAGATTAAGATCTCACACGAATCGATGCACGATCAAGCGTCTATTCTAGCTGCAGAGTCATGGACGTGAAGATGCACTCTGGGGGTGCAAGTTGAACAAGGAAGTTGATGCGATTCAACTCCGCCAACGTTGGCGTGATCAGTCGGAACTGAGATACACGTGTGTAGCACTATCGATACGATGAACTGATCTGCTGATCAGTTGCTGCGCCTCGTCAGAAGCCACCCGCGTGGCTGCAGCCAAGATTGGAGCCGAGCGGATGAGATGTGGACAACCTGGAAGTCGGTGACGCAAGGCTGAGCTCGAGGCTGATATAAAAGCTTAAGTGAGTAGGAAGTCCCCAGGTCATCAATATCGAGGCCAAGTATTCCCTTTCACAGTTCAGTACCGCAATAGTCGCCTCGCTACAGACTCGCAAGGATCTTGACAAAGCTTTGAAACATGGAGAAGGTTGGCCGAGCGCCTGGTCCTCCGCCAATGTACAGCGGACAAGATGCGACCAAATTCAACCAGCTACCGTCCCTGCTCACTCTGAGTAAGGAACAAAACATCTCGCCCTTCTTTGCATCGCAGCTACACATCCTTCAAGAATATGTCTCCATTCGCATCGTCATCGATGACAGTGGCAGCATGCGTACGAGTGAAACGGACCACTTTGGCCGGGCCGCCGGCACCAGGTGGGACGAGCTACTATTGACCTTGCGAAGCGTATTTGATATTGCTTGTGCTGCGGCCACTACCGGCGCATCGAATCCAAACGATCCCACAGCGGCAGGTGAAGCTGGTGGTGCGGCCATCGACGTCTACCTGCTCAACGGTCACGCTGACGGGCGCAAACAGTTTCCAGGAGTCCGTTCATACGGAGAACTTGAGACTCATCTCCGAGGACTACCTGTCCGCGGCAGGACTCCGACACTCGAATGTATGCACGATCTCTTCCACTACGAACGCATGCAGGCCATTGGCGAATTGCCCGTACTCACGGTGCTCTTCACGGACGGGCAGCCGGACTCTGGCATACCGGCATTTGCGCAATTCTTGGGCAGCGTGCAGCACCAGTTTGCCAACTCCTTCATCACGATCGCCCTGTGTACAGGAGACGATGCGGTGGTTTCAATGTACAATGCACTGGACAGTGGCATACCGCGCACCGATGTCATGGACGACTATCGCTCGGAAAGAGCCGAGATTGTGGGCATTCAAGGACGCAAATTCCCCTTCTCCAAGTCAGACTACCTTGTCAAGATGCTGCTCGGCAGTCGAGTGACGCTATGGGATAGTCTAGATGAGAGAAGACTGAGTAAGCCACAACGCAAGATGTTTGAGGACTACTCTGCTGCCGCTTTTGGGATCTCAAGCAAGAATAGCAAGGGTGACTGTGTAATTTCTTGACCTTCAGCACACTTGGTCTTGTTATATGAATTGAGCAGGACGGGAAATAGTATAATTATGGACGGCTGTGGCAAATACCATGGTCATCACCATAGATATGCTCAAACAGCAAGCCCAACAATTTGTTATTCTGCGATTGTGTTGGCAATGAAAGCGAGGGACGCGCGATGTGTCTTGACACAGCTGGAGACCTAAATGCAGCTGGTGCGTGCGTGCGGACAAATAGATAATACGCAACATGTGCATGTACCGCTCTGATCTGAGTCTCTCGTGATCGATCGTGCATTGAGCACTATAAATGTCACGTTGCTCCCTCTTACTTGCTTTTTCTCTCGTCTCGCCAGACAAAACCACACGTCACAAATACAATATGATTTCATTTCACACTGTTGCCTCTTCTTGTCTGATGCTTGCTCAGGCCTGTATAGCGAGCTATGAGTTTGCCTAGTCAATGGCACATCCTTCAGATCCTCTCGATTCTCGTTGGTCACCATGTGCTGGGATACTCCATCAGACAGAGTGCCAGACGACACGGAACCGACGAGAACACTATCATGAATCTTTCGCATCCACAGCTTCATTCGGTTCTAGAGTCTCGCCAGTATGAGAGTATCAGATTTGAATTTGATGGCAGGAATTATCGCACTATCCCTAGACTCCAGTTGATCGACATACGCGAGCTGGTCGCAAGATATATGAAGATTGCAGCAGATTCGACCGAGGCTTTAGTGCGTGTCATTCGAGCTTACCATGTCGATCCTTTACTCGCTGCTAAGCTTGTATATGTCGAGTTAGAGCATCCGATGCCGATCGCTGATGTACAGCAAATTCCGGACAGGTGTCAAGCGTCACAACCTGAATTGTCTGCTACAACGAACATACGTGAAATGGAGCAAGATGAGCCACAATCGTCGGACACAATATCCTGCTTGCAAAGCTCATCCTCCAGTACAAGTAGTTGTCACGAGGACGAGGCACTTGAATGCAATGAGATCTCCACTAAACCACAAGAGAGAACCATTGCAGATGAAGCACCTGAAAACAGTGCTTCAACCTCAAAAACTGTGTCACATTCTACAGCGCGGTCATCGAAATGCTTGCGATGCCACGACCTCTCGAAGAGTTGCAATAAAGACCCTGCAGGCTGCAATGTGTGTCATGCGGACCAAGTCGCTTGTCACTATCGTGCCGAGAAGCACTGGGAGTATATGGAGGATACCGCTACTACAAAGGCCGACCTTGCCATTGATACGCTGCAAGTTGTAGAACGATTTATAAATAAAAAGCGCGGCCTGGATCTACAGGAGCCGGATGGTGGCCCAGCGCCCATTGGTGAAATCGACACAGTGCAGAAAACCAGTAAGACTCGTGCAACCACAAGCCAAACAACTTTCCATCAGTATGTAAATTTGCAGTCCGATGCAGGGCAGCCAATAGATACAGGAATAGACGGGCGAAAGTGTCTGTACTGCTCCAGATGTGATGTACTCGATTGGCCTCCACTGATCTGCCAATTTGCAAGACTAATCAGTGTAGTTTCGTACACTACACGCCAGGAAATACCACGCTTTGTTCCGGTGCCCGAAAAACCCATTAGCACAGACGAATTATGAACAGCGACAAGCATATCGCAGAAATTACCGCAACAGATTATCGTCAGTCGGCAACTGTGAAGACAGCGGCGCGATGAATCTGCCAGGATCCCCGATGACGGTCTCAAATGTTCAAGAGAGTCCCTTAAGCACGAGCATCACAAGTGCTACCAACACTACTGAGTCTTTGTCCACCGAGGAGCCCAGAATGGAATTGTCACCAGAAGGTTTGACTGGCAGAATTGGGTCTGCACGAACCGAGGAGTCCAGTATAGAGTCGCAGCCGGAAGTCATTGACTTGCTGAGCTGTGATACCACGGCTGACTCGAATACACTCATGACATTCTCGCTAGCAAGCGGTGACGATGTGCCGCGCGAACAAGTCGAAGTGCACAAAGATAACGCTCACGAAGAACAGAATGCTGAGCACAAAATGAGCTGCCATGACTTTGAAAAGGCAGCAAGAGACCAAGTCATCAAGACCATGTTGTCGGGACTCGACCGCTCAGTGAAGCTAATTGATGATGCTACTTGGCGCATTCTATCACTACTGAAGAAGGTCGAGGAAAAGGTTCGATTCCGAAATATGAAGCATTTGCTGCATCGACGATGTGGGACCTCGAAAGATCACCATCCGACACTATTGCGATTGTTATTCGAATATATCCTCAGAACGCCGTCCACGAGCGCAGCCATATCAGTATGCAAAATGGTGGCGATGGGTGTCGTAGGCTCTAGTGAGTACGTTGCATTTCTCGAGTTTCTCATGACTCAAGCAGACGATGCTGAGTGGTCGAATCTGGTGGAGGGCTTTCTGCTCCTGGAACTTGAATGGTGAATAAAGCGAAGGGTATATAAGAGAGTGTGCTAGGAGCTTCTATTCCGATCTTGTTGTGACTCGGCTGAGGTTGCTAGAATTTGGTTCAGAGGATTTTCTACGTCTGCGGCGACCAGTGTTACCGTCCATTGGCGATAGTGCAGGCGATGTCGGCGGAGTGAGTGGCATCGAGTTTGACCTTCGAGTCACGCCTGAAGTTGTGTCGAGATACTCGTTTTCCAGGCCGTCTACTTTGCCAAAGACGCGCTTCCAGCCCGTCGTGTCCATCCAGGACTCCTTTTCGCAGACGGCAACGAAGAGCATCACATTTCGAGTGATGCCGACATTGTAAGACACGCCATAAGCAGTCTTGCATGAACTTGGTGCTCGGGCATTGCCTATCTCGTTCACCTTGCCAGCGGCTGCGGCAGCATCAGTGTCGTCGTCGCGCAACTTTGACCAGACGCGTCGGACGTTCTTCTCCACCGCACCATCGGGCACCCAAATAAAGAGGATCATGCCTCGTTGACGCCGTGGGAGAATTCTCGATGTGGCGGACCGTAGGCCGGCGAGCTTGCGGATGAGTAGAGGCGTCAGTGCGGACTTACTAATCTTCATGTTTGAGGACCACCCAAAGATGCGCGTGACGGAGACGCTGATCTCCTGATCGGGCGAGAGATAACTGCGGGCCACGTAGTCCGTGATTGGACCAGGACTGGCGTACGTCGTCGACATCTCCATCGTCGAGAGTTCCCAGTACGGCATGATTCGTTTGAGTACCTCAAAGGACAAGACTTCAGACTCGATACTGGAACCGCCGGCGTTCTCGGTACTCAGTAGACTTTGCGAGTCACTGGCCAGCAGGAGTGTATAAACGGACAGATGCTGATGCGGATTGCTGCACGGTGGAAAGAGTGATGCTTCGGAAGGCTTGAATTTAAGGTAGAGAGAGGTATAGATAGATGGACTGTCCTTGGAGATTGAAACTGGCGGGGAGCGTAGCAATCGTATGTAAGCGGAAGTGACATAGATGCGCAAGTCAAGTGTGTCGAGCGCCCATATCCGCAGCGGCCTCGAGAGACGCTTGTGAGAGTCTTTGCGTGTCGACGACGTCCTCTTCGAACAGTCGAGTATATCCGGTGTCGCGGCTCTCGAAGGGTCGGGCGTGCTGGTTGTGGACTCACTTGAAATTTTAGACACCTGAAGAGTGCTGGCAAACAGACTCGCCGTGTTTCGGAGACAAGTCTCGCATGGTTCGGCCTCCTGTAGCAGAGGCTCCTCGATGGACCCCAACAAATCTTTCCGTCCACTGTCCTTGCCGACTCGCGTAATGTCGAGCAATCGTCCGAGGATAAAGTTGTCCCAATTCTGCACGATTTCCGTGGTCGAGGCATGCTCGCCCCAGATACGAAGGACAATCTCCTCCGTGGCCTTTTCAAATTGTCGAATGTGCGCCGTGGCGACGCGATCGCCGTGATGGCATTCGATGGCCCGGGTCGACTCGTTGTTGGCGAATATGTCGGGCCAGGAATTTACCGCTTCACTCTGGCGCTTCAGCTTGGCGCGCTTCTTGTGAGTGGCAGACATGATGGACAGAATGACGACCAGAGAGATGCGCACACAATCGCGAATAAAGTTGTGTGCCGTGTATCGGGATCCCTGACAAAAGCTGCGCCGAATGAGTCATGAAAGTTGTATCGCGTAAGGTAAATCGGAAACGGAGCGCGGCACTTGCTTGATTTGTGGGGTAATCGCTGCGCCATCTCCACTTTACTCATTCATTGTGCAGTACGCGAGTACCCGTACTCTGCTATTTCTGCAGTCTTGCGACTGGTCGCTAGTGCTTCGACACGGCTCTATAGATTGACATAGAGCTCTGAGGGGTCTATCGTCTTTTGTAGGAGATTTTCTGTCTGCAAGAATTGCAAGAATTTGACCCATCGAGAGTGCTCCATCTTTCCGAAATTGCCTTTCTTGTGCCAAAAAGGTCGAATGGCGGTAAGACTATCGGATAAAAAGTCCTCGGTCTCCCCCGTACATGCTCGAGCCAGAATCTTCACGGTATCATCGTGTCTTTCTAAGGCGTAGACGTACGCTTTCCGTGTTGCATCGATGAATTTTTTGAGATCAACATCAGACAAGTGAGAACTTTTCGATGCTCGGGCCAGTAAGGGTGAATATCCATACGGAATACCATAATCCTGCATGCTGAACTCTACTCCTGGAAACCCATTCTTCTTTGCTTTGATGCCTTCCCAAGGACTGAAAATCCAAGTCGCATCAATCGCTGTAGTATCTGTCTCGGTCGTGCTTTTGTCCCCGGTAAGTAACTCAAACAAGTCCAGCTTGGCAGTATTTTGTGCAATCTTGAGATCACCTGATCCACCATCGTTACGGATCATTGCCTTGACGATGTAGTCTTCGTACTTTGCATTATACGAACCATACGCTTTGCCATCCAAATCAGCTGGTCTGGCTATGCCTGATCGCGAGGAGCACAAAATGGATGAAGCGTCTTGATCCAACAAGGCAAAGACTGCCTGGATCGTCTGTTGTCGATCTTTTGCTATCTTGGAGGACCCTTCCGCATATGCAATGATGGACTCGGACGGACAAATGGCCAGTTCTGCATCGCCATTCACGAGCTTACTCGCTGGGGTCGTGGCATAATTGTCGGAATCTGGAGAGACCAAGACCACATCGAGACCTGCATCCCTATAGTATCCTTTGGCTTGAGCGACGAAAAGTGCAGTGTGTATAACGTTGGGCGTCCAATCGAGAGCCACGCGAATTGCCATTTGTCAAGAGGAATTACTGCTTGTCGCGCAGGTAGTCTTTTCGTATGTTTCTGCAGGACCGATCTACGATGATATAACCTACATATCTTCAGTACCATGCACGTCTACCTCACGATACCTCAATTGCAAATCTCGAGACAAATCGTGCACCCACTTTTCTCGGCCCCACAATTCCCATCGAAATGATGCCTGTCACAAAGTTGTGGTGGTGTTCATGGTCACGGGCTGCACAATATTCTTGTCAAAAGCACTGGCATTCGAAGACGACTACAAGATGTTTAAGCAAGAAAATGATCCGTCGATATGTCTCGTGAATTGTTCGATTTGCTCGATACATGTCGCTGCCGCTGCCAAGGTCATTCAGCCGCATACATTCAGCTCGGTGAGATGTGATGCGGAAGTGGATACTGGATCACGTCCAGAAGATCCAGTGCTTAGTCGCGAGGTATCGTGCTAGCAGCAAGTAAGATCGTCGTCTTTATTATTTGTGTCATTACTCCACCCATAGTCATGTCGGCAGGTTATTATTTGAACTTTGAATATATCACGAATAAGATGAGCATGATTAGAATAGCAATGATGCTGCCAGTAATGATCTTGTTGGTTATCATCCTGCCGTCATCAATCGAAAGAGTTCTCGACACGGTTTGCCATCTTACCTTCGACCCATGCTCTTCAGGGACTTCATGCTCTTGTCAACATATCCATCAGCTCTCATCAGAGTGTCGCGCGCATTGGTGATCTGCTCTCTTTGCACATGTAAGTCGCGCAAGATCCCGGCACCGATACCTTCAGTCTCGTTCGCCAGGCGCTGAGACGACTGTAAGCGCTGACTGGAGCGTTCCAGGCGGTCAGTGCCGTTCAGCAGTCGATTGCGCTGTTCGTAAGACTCCCCATCCTCGGACTGACCATCACCACGAGCTCCCAACAGTTCACGTCTAGAAGATTGTTCGGTGACTTGTCGCAGTTCGCGTCTCTGAGAGTCTAGTTTCAATTTGTATTCCCTGATTTTCTGATTGGGTTTCGATCGCTTTGCCGTCGGAATGTTCTGGACTTCAAGCTCCATGGACCCAATCAGCTCCTTCGCTTCATCTGCGCTTCTGCCAGCTGACGACAAAGAAGCCTTGCGGGTCTCGCCAGCCTGTGATGCTGCATTCTGGATTGCGCCGCTGATCTCAACGAAGATTAAAGCCAAATCCTCTTCATAGCTCGAAAATCGTTCGCTAATCTCCGCCATCACAACACTTGCACCGCTTATTCTTTCTGATGAAGTCTATTGCACTATATCGTAGCGATCGCTGGATTTACCACTGAAGCGCAAGATGTAAGCGGTTCAGTATCTACACTTCAAGGATGACGCAGGACGGCGTGGAGTGCTGCGCCAGCGGAGTGCGAATCGAGAATCAATTCCAGCTGCAGGTTGCATGCGAGAATTGAAAGTGCAGGTCACGTGCATTGGTATTGTGCCGAAACTTGCATAGAAATTCCAGGATTACCATCATGCATATTGCAATTGCTTTGAGTACTTAGCTAGCTATAGCTATAGTATTCGCGTACATGTGCATATGCATGGCTTCCGGTCCACGAAATCGTGCCGTGAAAAATTGTCTCCATGTACACAAATTGATTGCTTCTGTGTATCGTGCAAGACTGAGATCCACATCAGGATGTGGCAGTGTTGTTCTGACGCATAGTTTCGAAACACAACTGAAATGAGGTTGATGTCTACCTGATACATGCATGCCTGACTATTAAACAATCACGACTACTGATACGTGCGTGGATGGATGAAGTCAATGACTCTGCAAGAACAGAAAATCAACAAAGCACAGAAGGAAACAGACGAAAAAGTGGAGCAGCAGCGATTCGAACGCTGGACCTCATGCACGCTAAGCAAGCGCTACTACCAACTGAGCCACAACCCCATTGTTATACGCAACTGTGTTGTATTGTAGAACATATAACGATTTTTCACTGCATAGATGTGCAACAACAACTCTCTGGAAACTATGTAACTATGCTGGCAAGATATAGACCGTACATGTGAAGCTGTTTTGCATAAATTTGTCACGTACATTGTCCAATCTTGGAAGCATATACCCGGTCAATTGATCATTGGAGCTTTAGATTATGTGGTCGACATTGTGAATGCGGCGCCTATGCTTTGTACGTACCGACCTTGCAGCAGCTGCAGTGGTGACAGCTGCAGGCCTATAGCTAGGGCAGCTGGACATGGACTGCAGGATAATCCGCGGCTAGCGGATAATTGCGATCTTCAAGGTTCGGATCACGTGCAGCAGCGCGGAACTGATTTGACTTGCACCAGCCACACGGCGGGTAGTGCTGTCCAATCAGATTTTCGGATCCAGGTCACCAACCTCTCGTACCCGTCGCTCCCAAGCATCTCACAAAGTCTCGCGCTCCCTCCCACTCAACCTTGGAACTCACTCGCACAAACAACCATCAAATCTCCACTTCCCACTTCCCGTGTCCTGCTCTCGCTCTCTCATTACCCTGCTGCCTCTCCATATCTTTTCCCCCATCCTTCTCTATTCCTATATTTCAGCCAGCGATAAGCTTCGCTCTGCCTCGCGATTGCCGTCTGGGGTCATGGCAGACTCTATGAACGACTTTCTTGACTTTGGCGACGAACATAGCAACGCTTTTGCGGACGAATATGCCAATCTCAATCGTTGCGACGGCTCCCCATCCTCCGAGGAAATCGACCTGAATCCCATGGAGAATAGTTTCTCCGCCAAAGCGAGCACGAGTCCGCACACGATGGACATGGACATGGGCGACTTTGGCATCGGCAGCACCTCGCTCGGGTCAAGCTGGACAGGAGTTAGCGACAGCTTTTCCCACATGCAAGTCAAGGCCGAAGCGAACGAGAAGGATGTCGGCGATAACAAGGACGCAAACATCTTTGACGATGCAGTGACTATACCCGGCAGCTGGCCGACTGCGCGCACCGTGCTCAAGTCGGCAGCGCTCAAGAATCAGATTCCCGCGGTGCAGAATCCACAGATGCTGCAACCGACCAGCTTCACCATGTCGCAGATCGCTCCCCCATCTCTGCCGCAAGAACGCAGTACCTCAACCACCACGTCCTCCATTTGCTCGGACGCGATCAAGGAGGAGGACGAAAGCTCCTGTCACATCTCGGACCTGACGGAACCCGCCAGGAAACGACGAGCGTCAGATACGGTGCGCAAGTTGCCCATGCCATCGAAAGCGACACATAAACGGACCACCTCGAATGCTTCCAGCACGATGTTCAATGCGCAGGATGTTGACGCCGCGACTACTCCTGCTCTCGCTCTTCCGGTGGGTGTCGAATTCGACGAGTCGGGCGATCCGATCATTGCCAAGCGCCAAGATCGTCTCATGCGCAATCGCGCTGCGGCCTTGGCAAGTCGTGAGCGGAAGCGCGAGCATGTCATGCGTCTCGAGACCTCCGTCACGGATCTCGAGAATGAAAAGGGAGACCTTGTGCGACAAGTACGAAAGATGCACGCCGAGATTTTGCGATTGCGAAAATTGTTGGCGGACGAAAATATCGAAGACCCGCAAAGCACTTTGTTCGTGGCTAGTCCTGCTATAGGTGCCTTGAGCGCCCCACCAGACACGAAGAGCATCGATGATGCCAGCAGTACAGAGAATCCAAACCTCGCTCGAGCTCGAGCCGCCCCTACTGGGTTCTCTCCTCGTGGCGCACTGAAAAAGTCGGAGATTATCGCGAATCAGATCCGTGCGGAGGAGCATCTCCGTAATCTGACCATGAAGCAAGCAGGCGCGACCGCCAATGCCAGCACGTCAAAGATCTCCAAGACGACAACTGCTGCGTCTGGAGAGACTTCGGGTACGACAGATGACAAAATAATGCAGGATGTGAGTAGCGACAAGACGACCGTCCCCGTCACGATCGAGAAGCACCACAAGACGACCTCTGGCGGCTCAGTCGTCTTCATGATCTTAATCTTTGGCATCGCGCTATTTGCCAACACCAGCACGACGGGCAGCCTCAATCTCACGGGTTTCACGCGTGACCCGAGCAGTTCGGGACTCTTGCTCAACCTGCCACAAAGTATCGGCGAGGTGTGTCCCGAGACTGTCATCAGCCAGCTTCGGGGACAGGGCTTCATGCTCTCGGAGGAAATTGAGGATCTCGAGCTTCGCAATCTGTTGAGCGCAGACAAACGCATCCCAAGCAGCTCCACGGCCGCTTCGACCGCTGCTGCTGCTCCCAGCGAGATTGCCAATTGGGTCGCCACGCACCAAAGCGGCAACGTCATACACGAGGCCGGCAAGACTTTTACCATTGCGACACCGAGTATCACTCGGCAAGACGAAGACGAAGAGGCAGGAGAGAGCATGACACACTCGATATCGAAAGACGCCGGCGACGCACGAGGAGTCGTCGACTCGAAGCGACGATGGCAGATTCTCGAGTGCGAGATCAAAAAAGTCCGGGATCTGGACAGAATAATGACTGCCATCTAATCATCATGACATAAAACGACTCGATACATGCTCTTTCACCTTTGCACCTTTTCACCCCAGTCTCAAGCTATTATTTTCCTTTTTTTTTCACCCCGTTACAAATTAACTGCTCGAGAATTGGTATATAACTATCCATATATTCCATGTACACACAGAAAACAAGACGCAAAATGCAATATTTTTATGACACTACAATTTCGTCCATGTTGTTGTCATTATTACCTGCTTCCAAGTACTATTACTGCCATATTACCACTGTAAAACAAGAGCATCTCCTCGTCAAAATTGTCCGCTATCCCTGTCGTGCTTGTTTAAGTCACTACTTTTTCACCTTGAATGTCCCTACATCATTATTAGCACGAGAAATAGGTTGAGTATGACGGGGACATGCCGGGTTCGAGGACGTGCCACTTGACTTTAGGGTAATACCGGTTGAGGGTGGATTTACTGCGCTCATTGCCATTGCGGATACTAAACTCCTTGACCTTCCACCCTTTCTCCTCCATGTGCTGCTTGACGAGGCGTTCGAGGTCAGGGTACCGATCCGCATATTCCCCCTCGTTGAACCCGTAATCCGTCGTCGTCAGGGTGGAGTACTTTTTCATGGCGGTGCCGTATTGTGGGAGCATCTTGGCAAAGGCGTGGAATATCGCGTCCAAGATGGCGTCGTCGCGTGCTTTTTTGGCGGCTGCGGCCGCCGCCAGAGGGTCGCTTGAGACGGCTTGTTGAGGGCGATATTCTTGTGCTACAAAAGTCTCTTGATTCGCGTAAGGGTTGTGTCGTGATGCAGGGGCATCGGGGAAGGGGTTGGGCGGTGGTGGTGGAGGGGATGGGTCTCGCACTGGTTCTTCTGCCGCCGCATCAGTCTTTTTCTTCTTTGAAAACAGGCCCATCCGTGTCGTCTGTACTGTTCTTGTGTTCAGCAAAGGAGAAACATGCAAGTCGAGATATATATATATATATATATGGAAGAGTCGTCGCTCAGGAGCAAGCGGTCAAAGGCGCTCCACAATCAGTTTTCGCGGTCCCGCAATTTCTCAGCCTTGAATCTTGGTTCTTCTGCGAATTCAATGCTATAATTGCAAGTCATGACTTTCTCAGTCTATACCACACTTATGGATGAGATGAGGTCGAAGATATAGTGGAAGGGAGAAATCCAGGATGGTCCGGCTGAAACACCGCTACATCCTCTTTGAGATAGTGGGATCCTCCTCGCCGCCGCACACGAACAACAATAATCCAGACCAAAAAGACCTCCTCGACCGCATCCGCCAATCCCTCCTACTCAACTTTGGCACCGTGGCCACGGGACAACTGAATGCCTCGCTCTACATCAAGTACTATTCCCCGCGGACGGGTAAAGGAATCCTCCAAGCCGATCGCGCGTACTTTCGACTCGCTTGGGCCGCCCTCACCTTCATCGTGCTTCCCGATCACCACGATGTTGGGAGGGAAGGGAACGGAGGAGGCTTCATTCGTGCGTTGGGGGTCAGTGGGACCATTAGAAAGGCCGAGGAGCGGCTCATCGCCTTTGACAAGGACCAAATGTTTCTCATGTCCTGAAAAAATCATTTCTGAAAATCTGGCTGTTTCCTCCTGTGCACCAACGGGGCACACACAGTCAAAGACAACCTTTGAAAACTTGGCAAAACCGACTGCGAACAACGGCACTTGATGACTATGAATGCACGATGCCAGCGTAGCGAAGCAGTCGTTGTATAACCTCATCGTTTCGGGATGGCATCATTCAAACTTCAGCGCCAATGCCAAGAGTCAGCACTCTCGATGCTTTGATGCCATTGAAAATTCAATCCATGTGTCCGAGATGGCATGAAGATGTGTATATGATTAATGTGTAGACGAATATATATGTACATATGCAACGTCAAGTAATGATGCAATACTCCGCCATGCGCTATGCCCGCAAAACCTTCAACAACCGCTTGTGCTCCTTTTGTATCCGCTTCCAAGTCGCCAATTTTCCCGAATGCTCCAATTCCCCTGTATCACTCCCTTGTCTCTCCTGCAGACCACTATCCTCGCCCGCTCGAAGTGCCGCAAACGCAGCCAAAAGTTGATAACTCGTCCGCTTGTAAATTCTGCCCCCATCCTGTAGTAAATTGTTGGTCGCGAGTGTGCAAGCACGCTCAATGTTGCCCAAGCTGATCTGCAGCTGAATGTATTGATTCCAATTCTGAATGTCAAAGGCGTACCCTTGCTTGGGCAGTGCCGCCCACACACGCTCGACTTGCGAGATCCGCCCTGCCCGAACCATGGAAGACGTGAAGATCTTAAGCGAGGCTGCTAGCACAAATCGAGCACCATGTGCGACTTGTGTAACTACACCAGGAGCTGATTGCGACTTTTTTTGTTTGATGTTTCCCATTTCGTCACTATCATTCTTGCTTTTCGAATACCGAAGCAGTGGACTGAGAGAATAACGATATAGTTTATCTGCTTCCTTCTTGATTGCCACAAACAGAGACTGGACGTCATTCACTCTATCCGCTATGGCATAAATTGACATCATTGATGTAAGCGTTCTGATGTCGGGTCGTCCATCGGTGCCCTTGAGACTCGTGAGAAATTGCTTGAATACACGCTCAGGGTCTGCGAATCGTACAAACCCTGATTTTTCTCGTTGTAATAGAGGCGCATATATCTCTGGTGCAGGCACTGTTCGTGGTGCGAATCGTGAGCTTATGTCCACGCTGTGCCATTCTGCCAGGGAATCAAGTAGGTCATTTGCGCGTCCAATGAATCTTGCGGACCGACGTAGCACAAATGCATTCATCAGCACTGCCAGAGTCACATAAGACGGTCGCAAGCCTCTTTCGAGCATTTCATTGTAGTAGTACATCAGTGCGTCCAAACTCTCCGCAGTGCCTTCACGAATGAAGCCCACCATGATTATCGTGTAGTGATACTCGTTTGGCTCTTTTAATGTTTGAAAGAGTTCGAGAGCCGAGTTTAGTTTATTCTCATTGAGCAAGGCTCGCATCAGTTGAGTATTCGTTGCGGGAGTAGGCAGGACAGAGATGGCGCGCATGTCATCTACCAAACGACGCATGTCTTCGTATGATCGGCCCTCTTTGCGAAGCTGTTTGAGCAATATATTCATAATTTGTGAATTAGGACGAAGACCTGCCATTTGGAACTCCTTGAAGGCTGTGACAAAACGCTCTACATCACCCGACTCGACGTATGCATGTATCAGTGCGCCATAGACGCGAGCATTAGGTTTGACGCCGAGTTGGAGCATTCGCTTGAAAGCCGTTTCTGCACCATCAGCATCCTTGGTACGTGCGAAAAGGTCGATCAAGGTCGACGCCGTTACTGAATCAGCTGCATGTCCAGCTTCGAGCATAGCTAGTAGCAGTTGAGTGGCTGCGTAGACATTTGCAGTATCGGCAAAAGCATGCAAGAGTATATTATGCAGCACCTTGTCCGGCTTTATGCCATACTTGTGTTCACAAGTTTCGAAAAGAGCAACAGCTTGCGAGACTTCCAAGGTCATTGCACGCGCATGGATCAGAGTGCTGTACATGACCACATCCGGGGACGAACCGTCCGCTGTAAATTCTGCAAACAATTGATCAACGTCTCGTACTAGACCGTAGCGGGCGAAAGTCGCCATGATTGTCGTATATGGCTCAATCATTCTGACGAAACCAGAATAACGTTTGAGCCTGTGCAATATGCCGTCTTCCAACAAACCTCGCATGTGTTCAGGACTAGGTAAAGAAGCCGCAACATTGATTATTGCAACACTTGTGCGAAAGTCTGCATCTGGATAAGATGGGGATTGGCGACTTTTGTTGTAGAATGCTAAGGCTTCTCGATCCAGACCTTCTCGACTTAGAGAACGAATGATTGCTGCTAGCGCCGAGTCCCCCACGGTCACATTCGAAGACATAGAGTGATCAAACAATTCTATGGCTTGACTGTGCCTACCACAAGCAGCTAGATGAATGATGATGGCTGATGAGATCAGAGATTTGAATTCCGCTGCCTCAGCTAATGGAAGGATAGAAAGGAATTGAAGAGTGTGGATATTGGGTATAAGATCTAGTAATTTCCGAATGTCTGGATTGCCTCTCCACTGTGGTCGTTGTCGGGATAAGTACCATAGCTGCACGCCGGTGGTCCAGTCGCCGATCTCGACGCTCTTCTGTAGAAAGACTTGCCAGTGATCCTCCTGCACAGTCTGTGGAAGCTGTTTGTAGTGCTTCAAGGCGATGTCAGGTTCTTGCAGGATCATGTGTGCCCAGAACGAATAGAAGGTCCGTTGCTGTGTGTCTATTTGGCCGTACTTCGAGTCCAACAAAGCTCGTAGTTTTCGCGCATCCTGAACCTCGTCTGTTTGTAGCATCTCTAGGAGAGACTCCAGAAGTTGTAAGCGAGTGGCCTGTATATCATCCGACATGCCTGTCCATGCTCTCCAGATCAGTTGTTTCTCTGCTGCAGTCTTGACCCTGTCAGAAGACAACAAGTCTTCGATGGATAATGTTTGTGGCCATCGAGTATCAATGTCCGAGGCTTGTACAGGGTCAACTTCTAGTGTCGCATCCTGTTTATCCTGTAGAGTTGCATACCGGGACCTATAAAGAGTGACTACTTTCGCTTTCGTGATCGCCCTCCTGGCGTTGAATGCCCCACTACTGTACGACTTCTGACGCGGACACAAGAACCGTGTACTTGCACTTCGAGTCGAGAGGGATGAACCGATCTGGCGTGCTCCATACAGTTCCAATAAGCCGCATAAGACAGATCGTGTACTGATATGTGATGTGCTGCCATTGGCTTTCAGTCTAACTCTCATCCACAGACACCGAGGCTGTGTTGTTCCGTGCTTTTATACACATGAGCACTTCATTCCGATTCAAACGGATGTGCTCCTAGCCATGATGGATGAGTATGAATACACAAAATACACGAATGAGCTATAGTGCACAAAATAATTGTTGCCATATGATAGAAGCACAGATTCATCAAAGATGAAGTCAGCAACAGCGCCACGATGGCGGAAGACTCGTATACATCGGCCAGCAAAAGTTACAACCGTTCTCCACAAAGCGAGGAAGCCAAAAGCAACGAGTGATACAGGGCCATAAATCACGATGAGAGTCAAAAGACCATGGGATGTTATACAGTTGTGAACAGCCAGACGTGCTTCGAAGATTTCTGCGACTCGTCAAGGATATTGGCTCTGCCGTGATGTCCTGTACACTCATTTCTATCGAGCTTCGATAGCGCCTCAGTCGACAGTTGCAGTCTCTGAGTTTCTGAGTACCATTCGCAATTCTGGAGGTTCCCGAGCTTTCGATCGAGCTACTCGTTCGCAGGCTTATGTCCGAGACGTCTCATAAGTCAACATCATCGAGCAAGCGATCATCAATGACCGTACTCGGGTCAGAGGCACCTCTTCTACATACAGATGTTGCTTATCTGAGACGCATCGGCCAGGAACGCGGCTTTCCTGGACGGTTGCGACGAAAGATCTGGCCGATATTACTGGAGTGCGAGACAGAAGGACACCACTCTAATGGCAACAGTTCATCCCATCAAGATGAGAAGCAGGTGCTGCTAGATACGAATCGATCATTCACCATGGCCTTGCCAAGCACTCTCGATGAAGGAAACATTGCTAGCATGAAGACGGATTTGCAGCACCTCATAGCGAAAGTCCTGCGGAAGCAGCCGTGGTTGCGTTACTATCAAGGATATCACGACATTGCACAGCTCATGTATCTCGTACTTGGCAACGCAGCCGAGCCTGCTCTTGAGCAGTTGAGTCTGAGATATCTCCGAGATTTCATGCTTTCGTCACTTAATCCGAGCATGTCTATGCTCCGGCTCGTCCATCAAATAGTGCAGGTTGCGGAGCCCGAATACGTCAAAGTGCTGCACGAGGTTGAGCCTTACTATGCAATCCCCGTGCTCTTGACCTGGTGGACACATACCATCGAATCACACGAGGATGCGTGTCGCATGTTTGACTTTTTGCTGTGCAGCGAGCCAGTCATGATTATCTACACAATCGCTGCGGTAACGCTGCTGCGGAAAGACGAGGTTCTAGACCTGAACAGGGACGCTGACATGATCTTTCTGACTCTCAGTCGAGGAATGGCAGGAGTGAATCTCGAAGAACTACTTCACTACTCTACAGAACTGTATGAAAGTGTCAAGCCACGGCAATTGCAGTATTGGAAGAAATTGAGTCCTCACAGCTGCTTAAAGACGTTCACCGAAACTGGAGCACGATCCGAGCCGCTCAAATCAGAACTTGAAGATACAAAATCGCCATCACCGACGAGGGCAGAGAAGGCAAAGGTGCACGCCATGGAACAGGAAGCAGAGCTGCAACGAGAAATACGGGCTGCGCAGGGGGCAGAGGCACGTAGCAAGAAGAGGAAGAACACCGACACCAGCACAGCGGCAGAGGTCAAGAGGCTCGGTCTCCTTGCCCTGGGCGTGGGTTTCCTTGCGGTAGGCATCGCCTGGTTCGTGCAACACCGAGAAACGACATGACTTTCAAGCCCATGGTTACAGTCCAGCTATATCCATTCTCACCAATTCCCAGGAAGGAGCGTAATCGTGAAGGCTCAGATACAACGATTCCCAAATCGAAGGTCAGCGGAGAGGTACCAGCAGAACGCTTCAGCAACACCGCACAGTAGGCACTACACACCCAGCCTGGCATCCTACACGGGCAGACAGCTGCAGCGAGATGCACAAGGGGGGAAACGCAATCTATTCCAGCACATGTGCAATCTGAGCATCTTCTCTGCCCTTCACCCAATCAACTGCTCGAGTCTCTCCACGAGCCCTCTTTGTCGAAAGATCTTGCGCTTCTCGAGAACAAATCATTGCGAGTCTGGTCACGACTATATAAACTCAGCGTATGCCTTGAGCCTTCTGTGTCCATATATCTTCAGCATTCTTAGTCTTACGACAAATGGTTCTCATCGCGGCGTCTCTATTTGGCGTCGTAATTGCTGCCAACTCATTCAGGCCTGCCGAGCACTGGGGCCAGACGAGTCCTTACAGACCAGCCGACTTTGGGATTGCAGCGGATGGTCTTCCTACGGGCTGCTCGTACAAGCAAATTCACGTCTTGCAGCGACACACTGAGCGATATCCCACAAGTGGTGCACACGATGCTGGGTTCATGACCATGTTTGCCGCAAAAGTCAACCGTGCCAAGGTTCTGGGCGATTTCAAACCACTAGGACGTTTGGAATTTCTGCAAACCTGGGAGTACCAGCTAGGGACTGCCTCCTTGACAGCAAAAGGTGCAGCGGCAAGTGCCCAATTGGGTGCTGAATTTTGGTACAAGTATGGCAGGCTCCTGTACGACACGCCTGGCGAGGTGCGCTACAATACTTCCCTGCTTCACGATCAAGTCAAGCCAGTCTTTCGCACGACCAACCAGGCACGAATGTTGGAGAGTGCGCGTTGGTACATCTCGGGATTCTTCAGCAGCCCAAGCGCCAATTCCAGTGCGGAACTGTACGATTTGGTGATTATACCAGAGGGTGGTTCCGAGAACAATACTCTCGCAGCATACGACTCTTGTCCCTCACTCAAGACTAATGGAAAGAGCTCGCAGCTAGCGGACCTTGGGATCAACGAGCGCGCCAGATTCATTGCCAGATACGCCACGCGTGCTCAGAAGCGACTGCAAAAGTTATTGCCAAAAAATCTGGATCTTACCACGGATGATATCTTTGGCATGCAGAGTCTTTGCGCATATGAAGTAGCAGCATTAGGAAGCTCAGAGTTCTGTGGGCTGTTCAAGGATCAGGACTGGCGAGACTACGATTATGCTCTCGGCCTGTCCATGTATGCTGCATTCTCCTATGGCCATCCCACGGGACGTGCCCAAGGTCTAGGCTATGTCCAGGAGTTGCTCGCTCGTCTACAACATAGAACGATTGATTCGTCCACATCGTCAGTCAATATTACCTTCGACAATGCAGAAGCATCATTTGGGCACTTTTCCCAGCCTATGATCTTTGATGCTACCCACGATGCAATCATCATTTCAGTGCTGACGACAATGGGTTTATCTTTTTTCAATCAGACAAAAGGTTTCATGCCTGCAGACATTAAAAAGGCACCTAAGAAGCCAGCCTTTCGTCTCTCCACCTTGACACCCTTCGGAGCAAAGCTGCATACAGAGGTCATCTCGTGTCCCAAGGATGCAGCGATTGACTTTAGTGAGAGCCAGCTCAAGTATGGCTTGTACACGACATATTCTCAACCAAACAGTACAGCTGAAAGCGTCGAGTACATTAGGATGAAGCTGAATGAGGGTGTGTTACCAGTCGCCACTGAGCTCGGTTGTCAAAACGACGGTGCCAAGTACGGGTTCTGCACCTTGTCCGAATACCTCAGAGTCCTGAAGGATGTCGAAGTGAATGCTCAATACAACGAAGTCTGCTATGGCAGCAAGGTGTCGCAAATCACCAAGCAAGTCTCGAATGGCAATATGGATTTCGTCCATCTATAATGTACAACTCTTCTAATAAAGATCTACATAATGGAGATTTATGTATGCACAACCTCCACTTTTCAATTCGTTACTTCCATTTCAAGTATCTGCGTTGTCCTTGAGGTATTGATAGACAACGCCAAAGTCCTTGCCCCTGTACTTTCCCTCCCGGGCGCCATGGACCGTCTCGTAGACTTGTCTGGCGGGTTGGGAGAGCGGGAGCTGCACCCCTGCAGCCTGAGCAGCACGCAGCGCGAGTCCGAGATCCTTCATCATGAGCTCGATGCCGAATCCACCGGTATAGTCGCGCTCGACGGGCGCACCGGGCGTGACTCCGGCCACGGGATTGTTTCGTTCGCTGGGCCAACATTTGCCCGTGGAGGAATTGAGTACGCGACCGAGGACGATGGGGTCCAGTTTCAGCGCGATACCGAGACGCATGGCTTCTGCCGTGGCGAGATTGTTTAGTGCAAGAAGGTAATTGTTGCTCAACTTTGCCGCTAATCCGGTTCCGTTGAACCCGCAGTAATGTATCACGCCGCCCATCATTCCCAGGATCGTGTCGAGATTGGGGTGTTGGGGGTGACCGACCATGAATGATAGAGATCCGTTCGTAGCGCCCACTACGCCGCCCGACACCGGGGCGTCCACAAATGTCGTCGGCCGGCGTCTCTTCTTCGTCATATTCGATGTGTCGCTTGATTCAGGGGAAGGATTTCTGGTGGATAGTCGGTCGTGGATGGCGACGCTGCGTTGTGGGTCGATGGTGCTGCAATCAATCAACCATCGCCGATCGAATCGTCTTTCCGGTACTCCATCGACACTGTCGTCGCGGGATTGGAATCCGTGGTCCGGATCGAGGAGACACGCTTCGACGTGTGACGAGTCTGGCAACATGGTAATCACGACATCGGCTGAAGCGGCAATGTCCTTTACCCCACCCGTCGCCAGTCGTGCGCGCGGCAAGAGGTCCAGTAATCGCGTCACGGCGGACGCATCAGAGTCATACAGCAGCAGAATATCATCGGCGGCCATCTTGTGGTGCAGGTTTGTCGCCATTGGTGCGCCCATTCGTCCGAGGCCGATGAATCCCCACGTCGTCATGCGTTCCTGCCGCCTCGTTGAGAAAGTCAGTGACGAGACACGATCCCGCGTCAACCTCAATACTGGCCGAAACATACCGATCAATCTAATCTCAGCATACTGATGAAATGAATGGAGTCTGATGACGACCGATGGAGACGATATTGAGACTCGACTTTGCGGAGTTCCGGACGATTCACGCTTTTTGCGGGGTTCCGGGGTTCACGGGTGGGTGGCACAGTCGCACAAAGATTTGATTGCTACCGTGTGAGCCGTTCTTGTCAATCTAGTCAGTTCGACCTCGAGTTTGATGAGTTCAGAGGCATATGATGAGGAAAAGGATATATCATTTGATTGAATTCGTTATTCGAAGTATATACATCATCCAGTGACTATACAGTGATTCTATCCCCTTTTTTTGCTGCTCCTGCCAGAATGCTTCACGATCGATAGCAGATATACGCATGAAGCAGGAATAGGAGGAAAGATTTTATGAGCGCTTTCGCAGCGTAATGTCAAGACCGGGTTCTGCGTCCCGTGCCACAAGCGTATCCGTCATCGAAGCATCTCGGGCTGCCTCTTGATGCGCGACAATCTTGTCGTCGAGCGCGCGTTCCTCCATGCGTCTCTTGACGAGCGCGAGAGAGTCCCAGTGTCCCGTCTGCAGCGGAGGCACGGCGGTCCCTGTGGGTCGGTACTTTGGGTGGTGCGGCGGCTGGTAATCGCCGCGCTTCACCTTCGCCGCGTGGTCATCTGCCCTCTTTTGTGCTCGGGCGATCGGTTCTTGCAGGATGACGTGCGCGTTGCGGTTGTAGAGTTGTCGTTCCAGGTCGCTTTTACCACCTTGCATCGAACTCTTCAGTACGCCCGGTATCGATAGGGCGTATGTGGATGCCAGAGTGAAGAGGAGTGCGGATGAGATTGATAGTTGCATGTTTTCGATGTTTGCTCAACTTGATATATGTCGTGAGTGTACTACTGGTTGTAGGGATAAATTTATGCAGGATGGCCTTGAGCTGAGGATGAGGAAAGATTGATAGAAGACAAGAGGAGGACGATGGAGATGATGATAGTTCAAGTGGAAATCCCGGGGGACTATCGCAAGCTATTATACTTCTTCTTCGTCTCATCTACAAAGCACAAAAAGTAGCCACGAGATGGCAAAACCTTTCCATCTCATGCTCAGCCTACTGCCCTATTGCCTACTGCCTAAGACCTCGGGCCCTCTTTTCCAGACGATCTCCTTTCGTGTCTCGCGACCCGAGCCAATTGTAGTGGAAGATACCAACTGATCTACAGTGGTACTTGCCCTTGGCGATTTCAATGCACAGGCGCCATCCATCCATTGTTGCTCTAGGTATCCAACGAGGCACCTGCACATTGTTCCCCGGGGATCCGGGAGTCCGGGGACCTGACTGACACCCGAGTCGGCCGATAAGAGATGGAGCATTACAGTATACGCCTCCACCGGCCGCAGATGAGAAGCTATTGCCCCAATCACAAGGCCTACCGGTATGTAGGGACAAGGAAGGGATGGAAGGAGAAAACGCACAAACTGTCGATCCCTTCTGTCGGGCTCATCTCTCGGCGCGTACATGCCGAGATGGCGAGATGTGCGATGGTCAATCAACTGCAGCTGGCATGGGCAAGAAGAGGATACGGATTGCAAGTCCCGAGAGGGAGTGCAAGATGACGATCCATGCCAATTAAGCGCAAGAGTTGACGTTGATTGCGCATCTCGACGTCGTGTACAGATGGCGGGCGGCGGGCGGTGGCGCTTGACTACCAACCGGGCAGATGCAAGAGCCCGAAATGCTGGGAGGGCTCCAATCGAAACATTGGTGGGTGAAAGATCTGCAGAACTCTCGTGCGCGCGCTCGGGTTCTTGCCAGCCTCGAATCTCTGCGTCCGAGCCCAGGAGATCCTTATTGCAATTGCACGCTGCAACTACCGAGTCGTAAGTCGTCCAATCGGTTGTCTCTCTATCTCATTGCCTGCTTGTCTCGCTCGCTGATGCCAATCATGCATATGGATTGATTTTACAGAAAGTTGAAATCTCGAGTTTGGGGAGTCAACGGTACACTAGTGGCGAAGCTCAAAGTCATAAGTGTGAATGTAGATCTGCAGTCAGAACTACTCTGGGACATACAGTATCGCGGAAGGGTTATGATATGCATGTACATGTACACATACCTCTTCTGCAGGCTCCTGCAGGTAGGTGAGGTAGATCTCGCGCACCCAGGATCCCCTGATCCCCCCGCCTTTGTCGGATGTACGGTAAAAGTGCAGATCGACGTGCAGTACCTGTCCGAACTGACCTACTCTTCTCTTCTAGCTCGAGTCCAAAGTCGAGCCAACTCTTGTGAACCAACACTGGATCAATCATATAATAAATAAAACACACGCGACTTGCACATTCTCAGAGAATAAAAGGTGTATTATATATATACTCGCTTTGATACCATAAGTGCAAGGTTTTTGCTCATGCAATAAGCTATCAACGTGCCGTGCAGTCCCAATAGATTGACAACAGTCATTGTCGGTCGTAGCTTGGTAGATTCAGTCTCTTCTCAACTTCAGCCGACTTCACTCACTTCACTCCACCCAATCCCATTCCTGAATCGTAGAGATTGCGAAGTGGTTGCCATCATTAATCTTGCTTTTCACGTGAACGAGGGGGAGTCAGTCGTTCTCATGTGCAGATCGTCAGCATGGACGATCATTGCGGGAGAGGCTCTACTTTGGGCGAGCAGTTCCGCCCTGTACCGTTGTCATCGTAGCAAGTCATTATTCATTGTCCATTCAAGCCCGCTCCGCCGTGTTATAACAAGAGGCTCTTCCGATAAACTTGAAATTGCAGAGTGATGTAAAGAATACGAGTCTGCCCCGCCACTTGCCAATCGCATAGACACCAATATTGTCTTCATCATTGCCAGAATTTCCATAATGGACGATTCAGTTTCGCACTCAACTCTTTGTAGCTGTTCATCTCGTCGTAACAATTCCTACCATACTGACAGCCTGCCATGTTTACGCAGAAGTCTCGATCGCTATCTCCTGTTAGCATTTTCCCTCACTCGTCCATTTTAGCTGTGGCTAGTACGTACGCATAAAAGAAGCTCATATCATTGGCGAATTCGCTGCACGCACCTGGCGGGAAAGAATTGATTTTTCGGTTGCCGACAAAGGCTGTGCCGCCTCTGATCCATGGCTGAGATCTGTAGAGTATCTCAAAGGCATCCTGCTCTTTATGGTCCCATTCCATGTGCTTCTGCTCATAAAAGACTGGGTCCCACCAGATATCCAGCAGACGCTCTGACCACTCGCTGCGACGGATGAAAAAGCTGCCCAGATTAAATCCTCCACAATCCTGAGGCACAATCATGTTGATCTCCTTGTTGTATGAAGTGAAGGGCAAGTCGTCCGTTATGTTGAGTGGATTAAACCCGGTCGAAAGGTTTCGGTACACGTTCGACTCGAGATTGCTAAAGAGGTGACGCTCCAGTGAGATGGAAGGCTCCATGATGTATGTGCTAAGATCGAGCCACCAGAACCACTCGGCATGCGGATTCTCGCGCATCGTCTCCTTTATGATGTCCACCTTTTCCCAACTCTCGCGCCATTCGTGAGCATACTTCTTTCGCATCGAGACATCCTTGATGGCGAAACCATAGCCCCAACGACTCGTATAGTCCTTTTTGTTCTTGATGGATGCCCGCTCAACCGCCCATTCCTGTGGACCCTTCCAATCTAGCACACCACCACCTTGATTCGATGCCAGTATGACCACGAACCGAGAATGGGGAGCGAATATCGTCTTGTATGTGAGGTAAATTGACGTCACGACAAAGAGAAAGAGTAGCAAGGTCCGTTTGAAAGGAGTAAGCACCAAATGACGCCTGAGATCGAAGTCTGCGCTGCTCCTTGTCGAATGCCCCTTTTCATTCTCAATCACACTGAACCCTCGACTTCGTGGTTTCCACATTTGCCGACAGTCTCAGTTCGTGTAGCTTAAGGACTTGTTAGACGAAGGCGCCTCGTCATGTCGAGGTAATGAACCTCTCAGGGGCGACTGATGTGTCCTCTGCACAACAAATACAAGCGCTCCAGGGCTGCTCTGCTACGAATTGGCAGCAGCATGTGCAGAGGCGCTCCTCGAGTTTTCGCGCGCGTGTTCCGCTTCCGGTAACGTCTGCCGTACCGGTAATCTAAATTTGGATTCTGTGTGCACAACGCATTCATACTGGCTGGTGCGTCCTGTAGCTATCGCTAGAGCAAGATGCTACGTACTTGCACCTGCCAGGCACGCAAGAGCAGCATCGATCTGGCAAGCAAACGTATATACCAAAACATATAATTTCGAGTCAAATTGATCCTGTGGCTCTACGCTATATTTTCGCAAGTCAGTTGGGTCAGCAAAAGTTGCCAGCTTGTGTGGCTTGTGAGTGGGATGACACCCTGACACGACAGACTTCTCTCGTTCGTGAGCACCGCTTCAATCCGTTGCTTACTTAACCCACTCGTGCGGTACAATTCTCCACACTGATCAGGAAGAGGAAGGAGCGCAGGTCATTTTACCTCCGGATGTCTTGCTTGGACTTGTCAGGCCCATCAATGTAAGACGAGAGATAGTAATATGTCTCATTACAGGTTGTCAGCATTTGTGGTCCGCGAGTTCCACCAATTGTATATGCGCAGAGCATTGCGAGCATTTTATCGCGTCTTCCGTGTTTGACCTATCAGTAGGATGACTCTCTGTGGCTGTCTGAGAATTTGATGTCTCCGTCATGCCTGAGACTTTCAGTTCAGCAATTTCAGAGGCCACATCACCGCTTGCAGATTCCTCATTGTCAGGTACCCCTTCATTTTCATTGCTGTCAGGCTCCACAGCTTGTGTAGAATTTGCTTTCTTAGATCTCTTCGACATCTTCGATTTGGATTTTGTCTGTGGAGGTTGTTCGAGGTTCGGCGTGGTGATGTCAGGATCAGTGACACCGGTCGCAGGAGCTACTTCCTCGTGAACAGCTGAAGGTTGTGGCACTGATTCTGCAGCAGCTTCACGATCTAGGGGAAAGTCTTCGTCTTTCTGTACTGGCAATTTTAGATCGACTGGCACAGCATTCGTGTCAAATACTCCCGACGAGATTGTGACCGGTGTCGAGGGTTCCTCAGCACCAGAAGTCACGTCAGCTGCAACGTTCGATTCTCGTTCGAGGTCGAGCGGGAAAGTGTCATTTTTGTCCTCAGGAAGCACAAGATCGACCTTGCTTTCCGTGGTTATTCCAGAGGAAGGTGTCAACATTGGTTTCGCTGTTTCTGTCGGTACTTCTGCTCTCTCTTTAGTCGTTGTTGATAAATCGACTGAGGGCACAACAGAATCCAGAGGGAATTCTGCATCTGCATCTGCGTCTCTGCTGCTGTTGTGTACATCAGGATTACTCATCATGCTCGGTTGTCCTTGGTGTACGGCCTCGTTGCTGGGGCTTACACGTTGTAGTTCTTGCTTATCGCCATAATCTGAAGCAAGACTGCCAGCAGACGAAAGATTTGATCCTGGCAATGTCTCTGACGATGACAGTCGGCCGGAGACTGACCGTAGTTGGGCTCTCTGTGGCAGGACATTGGAGCTGGCCTTTGATTTGGCATCGTTCGGTCCTGGCCACTTGGGCGTAGACACGTTGCGAAGTCCCTGGCGCATCTTGACAATCTCATTGGTATCATGAGTCCCCGCAGCCTTGTCGCCTTTGTTCTCTTTGTTCTCACCCAGCTTATGTTGGTTCGGCACAACAGGTCTCAGTTTCTTCTCGCGTATCTTGGACATCCATTCGTCCAGGGACGGGCCGTCTTTCTGTGCTTGCTGCGTACTCATGACGGTCAGACGTAATGTAGAGATTGGCCAGACTCTCTGACGCGAGAGGATATGAAGTTCGGAGCTTTTATCCACAAGGTCACGGATGTAAGAATTGCCTGCAAGGTGTGTGGCCTCAAGATCAAACAGATGTGGATGAAACGAATCGCGTTGAAAGAGTGGAGCCTGGATTTGATTGCTTTTCCCCCCAAACAAAGCGATTTTGGTGCGCCTCCTGTTTTGTGCAGGCATCCGATGTTTATGCGCAACTTTCGTTGCCACCAACAAAGTAAAGGCGGGTGGCTGAGCGGTAATTGATTAACACATATGTGATGGCTGACCATCTCAGCTACTTTTTGTGAATTACAGGTTAACTTGTATACACACTTTCCTGCTGTCACCTATATGTTACCAAGGAGTCTGTAGACAAGACATGTATGCCTGATAAAGGGTTTTACTTGTACCGCTCATTGTCTTTGAATCACTTGTATTGGCCAATTCTGTCTAAAACCTGTCTATCTTCTTTCGTGAACATGATTGCTATTCAGCACACTGAGTCAATTGATGTAACTTACTGATCTCGGTACGCTCACTTCCCCTGACAAGACACACCTTCAGAGCTTCGGAAATGTTCTGACCAGAGCTGTGCCGCTCCTGGACTGGTTCTGCCTACCGAGTTCTCTGGATATCCAGTCACCAATGCGGCACAGTGAGACTAGATCCACGCCGGTCTCGTAGCCCGAGCCATGCAACATATACACCAGATCTTCCGTCGCTAGATTGCCGGTAGCGCCAAGCGCAAATGGGCAGCCTCCGAGACCTCCAACTGAACTATCAAAAGTCCTCAGTCCCATTTCAAGCGAGACCAGCACGTTCGCCAGGCCTTGACCAAATGTGTCGTGGAAATGCCCTGCTAGTTGGTGTGCTGGTATGAAGCGAAGTAGGTGTTCCAAAAGTGAGCGCACACTGCCAGGTGTACCTTGCCCTGTCGTGTCCCCGAGCGATATCTCGTGACAGCCGAGCTTCAGCATTTCGAGCGCAACCTGACAGACACGCTCTGGTGCAGTGTATCCGTCATACGGACAGGCGATGACGCAAGAGACATAACCTCTTACACGAATGCCCAGTGTTCGTGCTTTCACAACGACGGGTCGGAAACGCTCAAAGGACTCTGCTATGCTGCAATTGATGTTCCGCCGTGAGAAGCCTTCACTAGCACTTCCAAATATCGCAATCTCTTTCGCCCCTGCAAACAATGCAGTATCCAAGTGCTTCTCGTTTGGTACAAGCACCGGGTATGCTATGGCATGCGAACCTTGTGTAATGATGTTGGTATTCTTCAGTTGCTGCAAGAGATCGACTGCATCAGACAATTGCGGAATGTGCTTTTTACTGACGAAACTCGTAGCTTCGATAGTCCTTAAGCCTGTACCTGATAGCCGCCTGATGAGCTCAACTTTGGTTGCTGTCGGTACGAGCTTGGCTTCGTTCTGCAAACCATCTCTAGGTCCGACTTCTACTATATGGACAAATCTGGCCACTTCTTTTGTCGCAAAGCTGCGCCGCATGTGCGTCAGACGTCGCATACTTGTACTTTGAGATGCAAGAGACGAATCGCAACGTACCACAGCTGTTCATGTAGTCTGGTCGTGATCTTCACTTTGCGATTGCAGCCCTAAGATTCGACTGAGAAAGTGATCATCCGTCGCTTTGTAGCAGTGAAGAATTTGTTCGTCTTTGAGTCGCAGCAGCAGCTAGACTCAATAGCTGGAGACCAAGAGCATGTCGAATGCATCGTGGGGACGCCTGGACCATATATATATGTATAGGCAGCTGAGGAAGATGGAAGCGGGAAATGCTCTACCTAGTAAACGGTACCTAGTGTGGAGGCAGGTCTGTGGCTGATGGCTTTCCGCGCGAAGTGTGCCTTCAAGCATTCGATGCAGAAATTCAATCTCGTCATATGAGTGTCGTCCCCTTCAAGATATCGGGCTCGCATCAAGTGCTCGCAGCATTCTGAAGCTGCCGGGAGCCATGTCATCGAGTTCAGTCAAATCGAACAGAAAAGGTGGTCCGAAAAAAGGCGGATTTCGACTGAAAGCCCTGCCTGAGGACGCTTACAAAGGCCAGCAACAGAAACTTAAGCAAAACTTGATACAAAAGGCGAAGCTTAAGAAGAACTACGCGAGAATATTACGACAGGAGCCTGATGTTGATACAAGTCCAAAGGACGTTCACCAGAGTCGAGCCTATGTTGTTGCCCCTGAACATTCGCTTTCAGAGTACGTCTCCGACCACGAGAATCAATCCGATATAAAATTCACCAATTTCGAAGCTGAGCCAGAAGAGAATGCATCAAAGCATGGAACAGTGTCAGGGCAAGATCAAATTGAGCACAAGGACAAGTCATATCGTCAACGTATGAAGGCGCGCAAAGCGGATTCGAGCGCCACGAATGCCGCGACAATCAGACGGGCCCGTACGGACGAGCGTCTACAAAAGGACGCCAAAATATCACAGATCCAAGAAAGGCGCCAACACCGGACTGAGGTGATGAAACGAGAGACGAGTCGTACCAAGAAAGGCCAGCCCTTGATGAAGGATAGGATCAAGAATATCCTAGATAAGCTTCAGGCCGACTAAGGGCGTCTTACGGATGAAGATAACAACAGATGCCGCAAGACTTGACCCGATATACACATATGTCTCGGGTCTTAAGAAGGCACGCAATTCGAAACCTCGCATGCAACACACATATCGGCCAGATACATATACAATCATGCCTATGTTGCAAGGCGTTCTGGTGAGCGTCCATGAAATGCCACGGCTTGTGCACAAAATTTGTGGACATTAATCACCGACCAAGTCGTGTTCTGACTTTAAAATTCGATGTGTCAGGAATGTACGCAATTCCGAATACAACCACCGTACTACCGGGCTATTTTCAGGCTTCTTGGGTCCTTTTTTCTTGGCTGCTACACAGGCGCGATGGAATCGGACGAAATGCGATATTCTGGCAGACAACGACTTTTCTGTTGTCCTGACAAGTCCTTCTCCGGTGTTCTGAGACACGAAGAAGTTCCGCATTCGGCCAACAATTGCCATTCGCAGTCGCGGGAACTTCGGAAGTGGCTGCGTAACTCTCAAAGGAAGCTCAATTCCGCGATCGTGATTGGACAAGCATATAATATCACCGACGCCACTGCAACATTGTGCAAGCCACATCTGGACGGGAAACTCTGGGAAGTTTTGGCACGTCAACAGAAGGGAATTCCTTCATAAATACAACTACGGCCTCTTCTACAAGGATGGTCAGCACGCTCAATTGACATTCATTCTACTATAGCATCGTCTGCGACCAATTCGCCATGTTGGTATCACTGCTTGGCTTGCTTGCAATCGCTGATGGGGCCGCGATCAGTGCAACAGTCTCTACTTCCACTAGCAAAATAGCTGCCGTCAGGCCCGCGGTCATTGTAGCCCCGATCAACAAGGGAGTATTGGTCACAGCGAGTGAATCGAGTCTAGCTTCCGTGACGAGCACCTCGACAGCATCAACTGCTGCGATATCGACATCGACTCCAATCAGCACAATAAGTACCACGACTGTCGCTAGTACCACTGGTGTTATAGTGAGCTCGGCAGGCGCAGTACCTAGTCCTCTCGATGCCGCAGTCCGCCCCGCCGTGGTAGTTGCTCCAGCAATAATCACGACTACTGCCGCGAACGTTCGACCGCCAGTTGTTGTCGCCGCAAGGCCAACAACAACAAGCAAGCCGACGAGTACGCTAAGCACCTCTACCAAAATAAGCTCTACTCCAATCTCATCCACCAGTACCACGACAACCACAAAGGTCACCACTACTTCAACAAAGCCACCGTCGAGTACTCTGCCAACGGTGACGAGCACTACCAAGACAACAACTAGCACGCCGACAACATCAACTGTTAAGACAACAAGTACAACCACTAGCATCCCCACAACTTCTACTGTGAAGACAACGACGACGACTGCTAAGACAAGCACGACCACCAAGGCTGCGGTGACATCGCCCGCCGTCAGCCAGAACAAATGTTGGTTGGACTTTTATCCGGCATATCGCGTGATGAACGGAACGAGCACAAGTTCTAGCTCGATGACCCCACAAGTTTGTGCAACATACTGCTCGAATGCAGGTTATGAGGTCAGTGGTGTCGAGTACAGTGACGAGTGCTACTGCAGTCACTCCAATCCAACCACACCGTCTACTGGTTGCACCATGCGCTGCGCTGGAGACTCGTCTCAATTCTGTGGTGGTGCGAACGCAATGAATACCGTGTATACTGCAATCACCACAACTGCAACCACTTCCACCAAGCGCGGGCTTTGCTGGCCCTGGAACAATCCAGCGAGCGTCTTTTCTCTCTTCAATCCTGGCAAGGAGACCTGGGTATACAACTGGGAGATGTGGTCGCCTCTTGGTGGGACTAGCTATGCATCTGCTCAATATGTTGGTATGGTGCGCGATCCAACTCGTCTCAACCAGATTTCCTGGTACTATACAAGCACATCTCAGGTGTCGCCGTACCTGCTGGGATTCAATGAGCCAGACTTGCCGGGAGACACGTATGTCACTGTGGCAGACGCCGTCAACTACTGGCAGCAATACTTCCTCCCAGCTCGAAAGAGCTTTGGAACGATCCTGGGTGCACCGGCAGTGACAAATGCAGTTGCAGCGAATTGGGGAATCGATTGGCTCAATCAATTCAATGCAGCTTGTCACGACACCACCACGACTCCGGGCACCACCAAATCTTGCTTTGATTTCATTCCACTGCACTGGTACGGATATTCGTTGTCGGACTTTACGAGCTACGTTGCCAACTTCCACGCGGTCTACCCGAACTACCCATTGTGGATCACCGAATTTGCATTTACGAACCACGATGCAGCTTCTGTGGCCACCCTGGAGAGGCAGGCGCTGGCCTGGCTGGATAGTCAGCCATATGTCGCTCGATACTCCATGTTTGGTCCGATGAATGCCGCCAACATGGCTGGGATCACCACTGGCGCCATGGTGACGGACGACGAGACTGCCCTCACCACGGTCGGACAGATTTACGCAGGACAAATTTGAGGTGTCAGACAACTCCGAAGCGATGCATAGTCTGCGACCCTACTTTTTCTTTTACAAAACTTAGCGATACATCATTGATACATACATCATTCTTCCATATAATCGTACATAGTATTGCATCATTGTATATACTCAATCAAGACATCCGAGAGATTTTTGATCGTCCTAGAACGAGCTAGTCTGCTTTGCGAGATCTCGTCCGAGGCGTGGCCGGTCGCCCTTGCTGTCCATCGATGCCCGTAACCTTCTTGACAGTCTCGGCCACCTGTTGCACCTTGTCCGTGACCGTGTCTCCTGTGCCCATATTGCCTGAAGGAAAGGCATGGTTCGTGACCTTTTCGCCGTTTTCTCTATTCTAGTGTGAGTTCCACGAGTCCACCTCGAATCATCATTCAGACCTGACTCACGCTAATTCTTTATGCACGGCTTCTTGAGTCATCCTCAACTTGGTGATGAAGAAGAACACTGCGCCGGCGAGCAGGATGACTATATAGACTGAAGTGTCCACCATGTTTGCACAAAATACGAGCTACAGTAAAGGCGCCCCACTTATGTACGAATCACAATTACGACGTGTCTGCAATCGAGCTGCCTATTTGTTTTCGTGCTTGACTTGATGGTGATGTGACCAACGTAGTGGTCAACTGCAGCTTCAAGCAGAAGCGTAAGATGCATCGCAACGCCGTTCCGAGCTTCCACCAACGCAAGGCTCCATAAATTTGTACCGGAGCTCCCAGCATATTCGAGTCTGTGCTTCATAAACTTTAACTGAGCTTGCTCAGACTGGAGCCTGGGCACAGAAGGACACCTTTCGTGCATTTGCCCATCGACGCATACATCTTGCCGACATTCTGTCAAGATGGATATCGATCTGGAAAGACTCGCAGAGGCTCCGTTTGTGAGCGCAACAAATGGCGCCACTCCAAAGTCTCCTGAGCTATCGAATGGCAAAAGTCCAAGAGGAGCAGACGAAGGTCGCCGTCATTCACGAGAGCGCTCATTACACCGAGAAGATCGTGAAAGGAGGCATGGTAGTCGAGATTACGATCGTCGAGACGACAGAAGGGACGATAGACGTGATTCAAGACGAGACGACAGGCGTGATCACCGACGAGACGACAGATCTCACGGAAGACGTCGCTCAAGATCGCCGAGGAGGGAGTCGCGACATCGCGATGGCGAGTCTCGCTCACACGGTCACGATGCTGAAGTCGATAGGACAACTTCAAGCAGAAATGAGAGCAGGAGCGAGAGACACGGAACACCACCAATCAGTGAAGAGGAGCGTGATCAAAGGACAGTATTCGTTCAGCAACTGGCACAGCGTCTGCGGACGAAAGAACTTTTTAGATTCTTTGAAAAGGCGGGTCCCGTTCGTGATGCACAAATAGTAAAGGACAAGATTTCTGGGCGATCCAAGGGTGTAGGATACGTGGAATTCAAGTCCCCTGATTCTGTCCCTGCAGCGTTGCAATTGACTGGACAGAAGCTGCTCGGTATCCCCGTCATTGCTCAATTGACTGAGGCTGAGAAGAATCGACAGGCTAGAGAAGAGGCTATTGCGCAGGGTAAATTGCCTGGACGAGTTGGCGATGTCCCATTCCATCGACTTTATGTGGGCAATATTCACTTCAATGTAGGCGAGGAGGATCTGCAAGCTGTCTTTGAACCTTTCGGAGATCTAGAGTTTGTCTCTCTCCAAAAAGACCCCGAAAGTGGACGCAGTAGGGGATATGGTTTTGTGCAATTCAAGGAGACTGCTCATGCTAAAGAAGCGCTTGAAAAGATGAATGGATTCGACCTCGCTGGTAGACCAATCCGGGTCGGACTGGGCAATGACAAATTCATTCCAGAAAGCATGCAACCGGCCGTACAGGGACGTTTCTCGAGTAAGGACTTTGAGCGAGATAATGGCCCTCCACAGCGCCGAGAACGAGATGACAGGGACAGAGACGAGCCACGAGGTGGCAGGGGAGACGGGAAGCGTCGCGGCGAACGCGGCATCCGCGAACTCGATGATTCGGAACAAGGCGGCGTATCCTTTCAAAACATCTCTAGAAACGATCTCATGCGAAAATTGGCCCGTGCCGAAGATAATTTGGACACTCCTCCTTCCACCGAGTCGCTACGACAGCCGCCACCACCTCCACAGGCGTCCAGGGGAGTACTGCTGAAGAACATGTTCAATCCAGCTGAAGAGACAGATCCAAACTGGCAAAAGGAACTGGGCGACGACGTCTCGGCCGAGTGTAATGAAAAGTACGGCCAGGTCGTGCACTGCTTCGTGGACGAAAACAGTCTGGGTGAAATCTACGTGAAATTCAAGACCCTCGAGGGCGGTAAAGCGGCCATCGAGGGACTCAATGGCCGGTGGTTCGGCGGCAAGACCATCGGTGCCGAACCACTTCTCGATGCCATCTACAATACAAAGTTTCCCGAAGCTCGATCATTATAAGTCGGTGACTGATTTAGATCTCTTCTTTTACCCAGCAGCACGCCTGCATTCTCCCTCGTGTCGAAGCTCCCTGATGTCGACTACTCACTGTGTTAGTGTCACAAAACTTGTTAGCAAACTTCATATGCGCAGCTAGTTTTCCCATAATTAAGAAGTCAATACATCATTATGGTATTATCATTATGTCCAACTATACTATATTGTCCTGGAATAGAGGAAACGCCTACGCCAGTGCTAAATTCGAGAAATCAAAGAGATCCATTCGCGCTGAAGTGTGCCTGATGGGCAAATGTACAAATTATCCACACCGGCAGTTTTGATGGTAAAGGTCGTGGTATTGTCGTTGGTATCGGCCTCGGTACTATCGACTACTAGTACCGCCTGACTCAGGTCAAGGACTGACTCGAGTCTCGACAACGTGGCCGAGGTGTACTGCAACAAGTACGGCACGCGAAGGGTAAAGAAGAATCGCATGGGTTTTCCGTCTGTTGTTGCGCCGGACTTGTCTTGCAGAATGAGGTATCCCGATTTCACGGTGGGCGAAAAGACGAGTGACGGGATACGGCTCGTGGCCTCGGGAGGGTAACTCGCCAATACGCGGGCGGCCAATTCTTCGTCTGCCGTATTGGCGTCGACACGATTGCGTCGTGTCAGGGTTTGCCAGTAGTGGATGATGTCCCGGAGGTCGTCGCGACTCGGCAACTTTTTGGGCGCGTCACGGACAGTGAGTTGCGTTTCGGTGTACGTCATCTTAGTTCGCAACAAGTCCATCGCCGCAGCTCTTGCTTTGCGCATGGCGGAGTGATTTTGAATCAGGGAAATGCCGCGTGGTTGCCAATCCGCCAGACGTTCCTGACCACTCTGATACTGACGCGCACTGCTCAGACTTGCCAACTTGGTCGTGGCGGAGTCTGAGCCAGATTCGAAGGGAATAGGAAAGGCTGTAATGTGGCATGGCAGCCTGCGTGAAGCGGAGAATAATCGTGAGAAGAGACCAGGTTGTTCTTCCCTGCCATGAATACGTAGTGGTATTCTCGTGATCAACTTGCGACGACCAGAATTACTGAACTCGAGGTCGATCGATGCCTCTACACTGATGGTATATTCAGGCAGTGTTACTCTATCAAGATACTTGGTGTTGTGCAGAGAAGAGTCCCATTGCGCCGTAATTTTGACCACGTTTTCCGCACTATCCTCTGCGACATACAGAATTCGCAAGGGAATCGCATGTGTTGAGTCAGGAGTGCTGAAAGATTCGGCCGTTGACTGCACATGTGACAGGCATATTCCGTGGACCTTGCTCAGATCCTCTCTTGAACAGAGGAATGAAAACACGAGTCGTCGCGATATGCCTTGGTGGAGATGAAACACGCCGGAATCATCTATATCAATAGCAGAAAGCTCGCATGCAGTGTAATCTCCGGATGTGTCTAGCTCGAGGACTTGTGTTTCACAAATCAGATTGTGTATAGGCTGGGATGATGATTGTGCTCCTGGCAGCACGGATCCGTTGATTTCTTGCAGATTGTCCCAGGAAACGATCGTCTTCATGAGATGCGGCTGCACACGACCATATAGCTCGAAACACAGGATATCCGGGAGCTGGTCGATAGGCAGCGGGCATGAATATCGACTTGAAAAGTTATTGAGACCCTGCTCAGAGACGCTTGCGATTTGTGTTGTTAGACGCTTTTCTGGATCTGACTCAAAATAAGCATGCACATGGACATCTGTCAGCTCATCAGGACCCGAGAGTCCCTTAGCTGCTACTATTTGCAGCTCGACCATACACTCTGCCTCCCTTACCGTCCTTGTTGTCCTTAATCTTATGCTCAAGACGGCCACTTGAGTCGTGGTGAATGGACTGTAGACATCGGTGTCAATTGAATGATTCTTGTGATACATATTCCGAGGTACAGGAACAGACGAGAGACCAATGAGAGAGTAAATTGGAAATGGTCGCTCAATGAAGTGCGAAGTCTTCAACGTCATACGAGTGCTGCGATCACGCAAGTATTTCCTCATGCGACTGACTCTAGCCTCGACTCGATCGAGCGACCAGAAAAGAATGATACTTTTGTCAAAATCCATAACTCGAACCACAATTTCTGGAGCATTGTTTGCTTGAACAGAGTTCCAATGCGGATCATGTCGATCGAATACGTCGTCTTCTTCGAGCGGAGAAATGAAAGTGCTCTCCGTGTCCTTTAGAGCAAATTGAAAACTCAAGTTTTGCTTGAGATCCAGAGCTAGGATTTGCGCTTCCTTCAAGAGACATGCTCGATCTAGAATTGTCCGGGTCATGCTGACATCCGCGAGACTGTGCCATTTGTCAAGCACTTGCCAGACCAAGGAAAATTCTTGTGTCCGAGATCGCTCCATGACCTGCGGATTGTGGTCGGCGCTGCTACTGCTATGAATTCTTTTATGCACATTGACTTGCACGGCTTGCAATCGTTGAATCAATGTTGTCGAGTTCGACAACCCTTTTGCAGCAGATAATAGACTACTTGCATTCAAGTCTTGCAATAGTCTTTCCGTATCTGAGGCTCGCTTTCGGTGACGCAGTGTATCTATATTCTGATCCTGATTCTGCTGTTCGAGGATATGCGGGTGTTCTGCTGAGCTCAACATATTTGCGTCGATTAGTGGCATTGACGCTGTTGACATCGTATCAGAGACATCACTTCCGTTAAGATGTTGTGCTCCAGTAGAGTCAGACCAACCTGCAACGTCTGATTGACTACAAGTTGAGCCGGGAGACATCATGTCCAAACTTGGGTTTCGAAAAGTAGGAGAAGTGTCTGGACGTCTTACAGCATCACCGTGGGTAAGCTTTACACTCGTACAACCGTCCTTGTACTCGTTACTCATGTCTATCTTGGCGCGCTGACTTGAAGTCTTTACAGGAGTACAAGGTTCCTGCCGGCCTGACGAGTCTTGATCAGACTTTGCTTCTTCGGGGTTATGATATCTGAATATGTGCCGTCCATCATCGCCGATCACTAGATGACTGCCCGTCCTTAAAATGGTTTCCTCAATTGGTCAGCCAGCCGATCGTATAAGGCTTGAGGTATGCTTACAGAATTGATCATACTATTGTTGATCTGCAATTTGCTGCCATTGAGAGGTTCGACAGTCACTGTCGAACCTTTGTTAAGAAAAGCGCAGTGCTCCGTCTGTATCGATGGGGAAGACAAAAGGATGTCTGCAGTTGTCGATTGAGTACTGCCGCAGATTGTTCGGCCACGCTTGAGATTATATACCAATAGTTCAGTTGGCGATGGATTCTCGCTTATGTTCACGAGATACGGAATTTTCTGGGGAGAACTCAAGCCTAGTAGATCATTGCCGACGTCAAGGTCCAGTGCCTCGAGCGCTCTTTCACGGTCCAAGTGCATTAGCTGTGTCTGTTGAAACTGTTCTTCCGATCTCGCCACGTCTCGTTCAGATTGCGAAGTGTGATCCAATCTACGAGCGATCTCAGCTTTTGAGATTTGGAAGACGGAGCCATCAGGAGCCGTGATAGTTATCAACTGACCCTCCATGGGAAACTGCAGTGGTGCGTCAAGGGACACTTGGTTGGCCATCTGGCTTCGAAGTGCTGCAAGCTCTTCCCGCAATTCCCGGATCAATCTCATATTCTGGTCTTCATTGACAACAGCATGGTTCCTGATCTTCTTGGCCGAATGCGCATAACGTAGTGTGGACAGTGTTTCCTCGTGATTACTTGCAGCTGGAGAGATCGTGGCCAGCATCGCTGTCAAGGAATTGCCACCAAGACTGTCCTTTAATAGCCACGTCAGAATAGAGTCCCTGTACGGGACTTGTGCGAGTACTTTTGAACGTCGTCGTGATTGCTGTTCGGCCAAGGTTGAGATTACCCTGCCCAAAGTGGAGAGGGACTTATTGATCTCGGCGCCTTCCTTCAGCCTGAGACCAGTTGCACCGGTACTCTGGGCTCTTTCGGAGCCTGCCAAATCGATCAAAGATATTTTAGAGACCTTCTCTATCTGGAGTCCAGCTGTCACTCTGGTCTGTCTGAGCACGATCGTAAAGACTGCATGTGATCGTGATGAAGTCTCATTCATGTTGGTAGATGCCACGGTTCTTCGTGCATTGCCATCATTCATCAGTTTTTCAACCTCGGAATAATTGTGCACGACGGAGGAGAACAAGCCTTCAACATAAGGACCATTCTTAGGATGCTCTCGTACTTTGAGGTTGCGCCCAGCATTGAGAGATAATAGATCGTGAACTTTCTCATGGTAGATTTCGAAATATGAGACTTCTACACTGCATGTCAATTCCTTGTTCGTGTGTATTTCTGCAATCCGTGTAAACAAAGTCTCGCAGATCTGAGGTATGATGCCACGATCACCCTCGCATCCCATCATCGAATAGGATTTGCCACTGCCAGTCTGTCCATAAGCAAATATGCAACAGTTGTAACCCTTGAAAGCGCCGTTCAGCAGAGAAGCTCCGAGGTCTTCAAAGACCTGCGACTGATCTGCATACTGCGCCGTGGAGCGATCAGTCGAGTCATATGCATGGTCGAACTTGAATGTTCGTGGCTCGGAATTGTGTAAAGTCTGACCATTCTGGTGACGCGTAGGCGATGGATGAAGGGTGATCTGTTTATCGCTGACCTCTACCACACAGCGGTCATCCTGCGCTAACTCTATACACTTGAGTACACCTGACGAACCACATGCTAGCTTTGAAACTCACCCCGCGCATTGAGTGGACGAACTCTGACTGCGACAATAATATTATCGCTCATGCATCGTCAGGTGATCTGAAGTATCGCAGAACAGAACAAGCTATAAAACATATGACTGTCGGGATACTGCACTGGTCAAGGCGACAAGCGCAAGCACAAGCAAGCATAGCATGAATACCAATGAGGCAATGGACGACATGAAATCGTGGGGGAATTCCTAGCAAACGAGCCTCGAGTCCGAAAGAGGAAACTCGTCGCCTCGGATATCCCGCGTCACCAGCCACCCTCGCCTCACCTGTTCTCTCGAACAGGCAAAACGGCCCGCCCAACCACGAGAAGACACGAGCGCTTGTTCTTGCAGAGTTGGCCATGGTCTTGTGTGTGAGTATGCATGGGAAGGCTATTGCGTATTAGCATTGAGCACTACAATTGTGCTGTACAGCTGTACGCATTGTAAAAGTACGGTCGAAGATCTCAGGACATTGATAAGTCTCCGGGACGGTACATTCATTTCACACTGTCTTGTGGTCTTCAATTGAGGCGTCGAGAGAAGGTGTATAGAAGCTATAGGCGGTAGCCTGTGGACAACAAGGAGCTATGCTAGATCGCACAGCTGAGTTCCAGTCCTGCGTCGCGATAGCCAATAGATCGAACAAGCAGCGAGACAAGGGCAAAGAGACGAATAAAGGTCCTCGCAAAGCGAGTGAATTCTTCACAGCTGCCAGTAACATCTCTAAAGACATCAATTCCACATCCGAAAAGCTACAGCGCTTGGCACAGCTATGTCAAAAGAAATCTATTTTCGATGATCACACCACCAAGATCCAAGAGCTGACTTATATTATAAAGCAAGACCTGGCTGGCATAACAGAGGATGTCAAACAACTGCAAGCACAGTCAACGAAAGCATCCGGAAAGGGCAATCAGTCCATACACGTCGATTCGGTTGTTGGCTCCCTTAAGAAAGGAGTAGATTCAACGACGCGCAATTTCAAGGACATACTTGAAGTGCGAACAAAGAATATGCGAGAATCGAAACTACGTACAGATAACTTTGTGCACGCAGGTGAGTTTCTTTCCTTCACTGCTGGGACTGATCAGACGTCAAAATATCTGACATGATCAAGTTACAGAGCCATCAGTATTACGTCAAAGAGCTAACAGGGAAGGTCATCTGCAGCATATGAATCACCTACAGAATAATCCGTTATATGCCCAACGGTCATCCTCAGCACCACCCACATCACCTACCAAGGAGAACAACAGATTCGAGTATCTGAGTCTGGACGACGAGACATCCTCAAATCAAGCCGACAACCCCTATCAAATCACCCAACAACAATCTCAAGCATTGATGACGCAAGATGCATCGGATCAATACCTCGAATCGAGATCTACCGCCATCGAGACGATAGAATCCACAATTGCCGAGCTTGGTGGCATTTTCCAGCAACTGGCGCAAATGGTGTCGGAACAACGAGAGAGTGTCCAGCGCATAGACGCCAACACGGAGGACGTCGAGATGAACATTGAGAGGGCAAATTTCGAGATTATGAAGTACTGGAAGCGCGTCAGTGGCAACAGGATGCTCATGGTCAAGATCTTTGGCATTCTCATCCTCTTTTTCCTGCTCTTTGTCATTCTTCGATAGAACGCACCACATCAAGCGATAGCATGTCCACACAGCCGCAATAGACCCTCAGACTCTTCCTTGGTTCAAGCAAGTCATGGCATGTGATGTCGGCCACGTTATGGCCAGTACTCTTTTCAAATGCTAATACTTGGGGGAAAGAAAACGCGATATAGGATACTTTGGCATCCATGTATATAAAAATTCCAGTCATACTCAATCATGTCTCCCGCTCTTCTCGGCACTGTCCGACACTCTACTGCATACCGAGAGAGGGACTTGTGTCGTTCTCCGAGTGTCACTGGTCCGAGACAGGTTTCTACAATTTAGGCTTTGTCTTGCCGGACAAGGTCGGTTCCTGACCCCCGAGTTGTTCTTTTTGCTCGGGACTCATGTCCGAAGGTTCACTCGGTTCGCCGACTTCCTGCGTAATGCGTGCGCCTTGACCTATCATCGTCGCGTCAGCATCTGTACCCATCTCGTACAATTGTGACCCGTCTCCACTCTCTCCTCCTTCATCATTCTGCCTCAGGGAGAGGGCTGGAAATCCGGCGAGGAAAGAGTAGACGAGGATTGAATCAGACTAACCTGGTGCGGGCTCGCCCTTCTTGGTGCGTTCGCCAACGCCCATCTGGGAGTACTTGTTGTCTGGCTTCTCAATCTTTGACTGCGTCAATTTATCACGGGCATCGCGGGCCTTGAAGTCGTAATTCGATTGTGTGTGGATTTGTGGAAACAGTGCGTTGGCGAATGACTTGAACATGACTCTTCTGAATTTCCTTTTCTCTTGTCAAGTGCAGCGCTTCTTCAAATTGTCTATAGTCGTCTTGCCCGCTGCTACACAATCTATTCAACCATACTCTGTAATTGGTAGAATGTTGCCTCGACCGAACAAACGAGTGAATGCGGGGAACTGTGCGTACAGTGGGGAAGAGATCTTGCACGTGCAGCATTCGCGTACCAATCATAATGGACGCGCATCAGCATGATTTGACGCAGCTGCAATTGTCAAGTCGATCTGGTGATATGCCGCGCATGAGAATGTCAATCACTAGACTATCAGAAATCGTGCATCATTGTGTATAAAGTAATGTATTCTATGCTCATCGCGCCGAACGTGGAAGGAAATGAGCAAGCAAAATGAAAAAAGTGGTAGAATAGCATCGAGAAAGAAAACAGAGTCTGAAGAGCCCTATCGTGAAGACCTGCTGCCGAGACCAATCTTGCCAGAGAAGAGATGCTTCGGCTTGGTGTCGGCAATGTGTCGGTCGGACTCACTCGCTCGCGCCATCCTGTTTCTCTCACGCTGCTGCAGACGAGCCACCTTTTCGGCCGTCGTGCGCTGTGCGACGGTGGAGAGACCGGCTTCCGATCGATCACGCTTCGGCATGGCGGATGGTGCGCGCGACGTGCTCGAGGTGCGCATGACCACATCCGAACCAGTCTCTCGCCTGGCGCTCGGTGCGCGCGAACGTGCACGAGACTCGATAGAGGTGCTCGAGAGGTTTTGTGCCTCGAGTGCCTTTTTCATGTCGCCCAGCTTTTGCAGTCCCGCAGTTCGTGGAAGCTGAGGTCTGTTCTTCAGGATCTTCTTTGTGCGCGAAGCACGCTTGATGCGCATGTTTTTGTCCCTGATCATGGCAGCCTTGGACAATATCTCTTCGTCCGAGGCATTCGGAAGGTCGTCATCGTCGTTGTAGAATCCTTCATTCTCGAGCTTTTCCTCTTCCAGCTCTAACGCTGCGAGCTTCTCCTCGATATCAGGATCAATGTAGTCGTATATATTCTTTCCATTGAGGAGTTCGGGCATTTTATCCGCGCGCCACTCGTCATTCTCCAGGTCCCACTTCTTCTTGAGATCAATATTGTACATACCAGCTCCACCGTGCTCCGCCTCGATATCGCGCTCCAGCTTTCGTCGATCGGGATCCTCCCAGTCATATCGCTTGCCAGGCTTGATTCCGTCTGGCACGAATGGCAGACGCGGGTTGTCGTCACGAGCCTGCGGGTTTGACATGTGAATCCTATTCAGAACGTCATTGATCTTTGAGCCCTTGAGTTTGTTTTCTACACGAGCGGATAACAGCTTATCGCATGCCGCAGCCCGAACGTCCATTACGCCCTGATCATTGAAACATGAAGACTGCACCATTTGGACGCCGGAATCGACGATGCTCTGGATCAAGGCCTGATGTTCTGGATCAAGATCTTCGGGTCGCATCACATCGATCTTGTTGATCACCAACATGACTGGCTTGTTGGCAAACAACGGACGGATAGAGTTGAAGAGTTGGACCTGAGCGGCAACACTATATCCACATTGTTCCGAGAGATCCATAAAGTATAAGATGCACGCGCGCAGATGAGCCATGGCAGTGATACTTTGCATTTCAATTGTGTTCATCTCCTCCAATGGATGGTCTAGAATTCCCGGGGTGTCGATGACTTGCCACCGCAAGTACTTGTAGTCCATATGACCCACGAAAAGCGATTTTGTGGTAAAGGCGTAAGGTTGTACATCCACATCTGCACGAGTAATTTTGTTGATGAAGGATGACTTGCCTACATTCGGATAGCCACAAAGTATCAGAGTTCGCGTGTTTGTATCAATAGCTGGTAGACGGCCGAGATGTTGACGCACTTGTTCGAGATAGACAAGCGAGTCCTTGGCTCGTCCTCGCAGAATAGTGGCCATACGACCAAGTGCAGCGCGCTTGAGCTGTTTGCAACGATATAAGGAATCGCCATATTTGATTAGCCTAACGTAGTCTCTTGAAACTTGTTCAATTAAGTGCTTTGCAGTTGATAGCTGCGAAAGAGCTATTTTCAAATGATCGCGATCATAAAGTACATTCAGAAGATCTTGGTGGAATGGATGAATGTCGTTGAGCTTCGGGAATTCATCGAGAATTGATTGGAGCTTCTCAGAGAATGTATCTTGTGTGAACTTGATCTTTCGAGCATAGAAGTCGCGTATTCGGGATATCTTGAAACCTGAACGAATCACTGTCGGAGTCTTTCTCTGTGTCCTCGACAACACGATATCCAAAAAGTCAGTGACAGCCGGAATCGGCTGAATAGCCTTGAATCCTGTCATGTCAGCGCGGGCGTAACGATAAATGTATCATGGGTATCGATCGTACCGGTAGAAGCCATTGCTCTAAACGTCGCCTAGTTCAACACGGGAACCGATGCGCCGTGATCCTGTCGACGTACTGAACAGCTCTTAGCCTGAACGCTGTCAAGACCTATGCTGGATGCTGATATATACACAACAGCTGGCTTACAACTTTTCCTGGCTCTAGCGTAGCGGCAACTCAAGTTTCGCCAGGCACAACCTTGAAGTTGCGTCAGCCACTCGGTGAGCGGGCCGTTACCCGCTGCCACGAATCGGAGTGTTTTGCACGTGCAAGTGCAATCACAATTCATCGATCATGACTTGAACGAGTGAATGAACGAATGATGGCATTCCAAGTTTTGATGAGCACAGCAAATGACAAGCTGAAACTGCGATGTGCACAGAGACATCAATCGCCCACTTCAGCCAATATATCTACATAGTTATGGACGTATCAGACTCGTGACCTGTCGATCGTCGTAAAGGACAACTTATAGCCAGGACACTTCATCAATCGAAAGGTCAAATTATCGTCGCCTACTCCACGAAGATCTTTCAATAGTTGTTTGAGCACGATGGAGGGTGATCCAGAGCTCATACGCTTGTCGTACGTGAACACCATAACACATATTCGTTCACTTTGCTGACGATATAGCCTCTTGGCGAATCCTGCATTGATGGCACAAATTCGAGCTCAGCAGCCTGAGCTAGCACAAGCAGCTCAGTCAGATCCACGACGCTTCGCGGAACTCTTGAGCCAGATTCAGCAGGTCGACAAATATGATCAACAACTCGAGAGGCAGAGGCAAATCAATGCGCTCAACGATGATCCATTCGACGTCGAGGCGCAAAGGAAGATTGAGGAAATGATACAACAGGAACAAATTTTGGAGAACTTGAATAATGCTATGGAGTACCATCCCGAATCTTTCGCACGAGTGACCATGCTCTACATCAACGTCGAGGTCAACGGGCACAAAGTGAAGGCCTTTGTTGATTCAGGTGCACAGGCCACCATCATGTCGCCACAATGCGCAGAAAGTTGTGGCATCATGCGTCTTGTGGATAAAAGATACGCAGGCACGGCTGTCGGAGTCGGCACTGCCAACATTCTTGGTCGCATCCATTCAGCTCAGATCAAGGTGGGAAATCTATTCTTGCAATGCAGTCTGACTGTCATGGAGGGTGGAGCGGCTGGAAAATCTGGACCAGATATGCTCTTCGGGCTCGACATGTTGAAAAGACATCAAGCTTGCATAGACCTGGCAACAAACACTCTACGCATTGGAGACGAGGCTGTAGCTTTCCTTGGTGAACACGAGCTGCCGCTCTCGGCAAAAGAGGAGGCGTCTGGCATGTCCTCGTCCCAGACCGTCTCGGGTCCTGGCGGATCGAAACTGAATGAGAGTGGTGCCGTGGTTCAGGCACCATCAGCAAAGTTCACCGGGCAAGGCCAGAAGCTCGGATCGTCCTCGAACTCGGCTACTAGTGGAGCTAGCACTGCGAATACCATGGCAAGGTCGAACGAGGGCCAGTCTGCTGCCGAGGACAAGGTTGCACAGCTCCAAGCTATGGGTTTCGACCGAGCAGAGTGTATTCAAGCTCTTGAGGCCACAGGGGGAAATGTTGAAATGGCCGCAGGTCTGCTATTGTGATGAGGGTTTCCCGCGATCTACTCCTGAGCGATCTACTCCTGACGAAGGCAAGAGAAGCCATCTACAAGCAAAATTATGATACAATGACGACAATAATGACGACACGTGGACGAAGAGCGTTTGATATACGTATGTGAAGGAACAGACGAAGGTATATGTAGCACAGCACAGCATAGCATAGCATGAAACGTTTTTGTGAAAGGTAGTCTACTATTCCTTCAGGTGTGCTCCAAGACCATCGTGTTGTAATGAGCTGAAGCGCCAGCGAGGAAGTCTTGACAACAGAGGCTGTAAAGCACACAATGCGAAATGTTGGTGGTGATTTGCAGTTTCCCGCTCGGAGGATTCCTCCAAGACTCAAATCTCCGGGGATATCATTCGGGTACCCCGCTATTGCTCGAACCCTCCACGCACAAATCACCACAATCCACTCCTTTACTATGCCATGGGCCCACTCACAACAAGCGCTTCTGCATTGATCGTCACGTCAATTGCGACGGTGCTTCTGCAAAGTTGTCCGCACATCTTGTCACCGGTGCAGTCGACCAAAAAGCTGGTTATATGTTAATTTTGTATTCGAGAAGAGTTTACGAATCGATCCGTCGCATCTCGTGCCAGTTGCGCATTGGTAAGCGCGAATACTCAGCTGATTGCTTTCACATCGAAGCGCGATGATTTCACATCTGCCTTTACATATCGAGGACGACAGGAAGATGAAGCACGAACAACCTTTGATGGCGTCTGACTCGTTTACTACTTTGGGTAATAATGCACCGGTAAAGTTGGACGACAAAGGTCTCTTGTCCTCGTTGAAGCCTGAAATCTTGACGCGCTCGACAGGTCCGTCCAAGTCGCGAGGTCCAACGGCTTACTTAGATGGATTGAGGGGCTGGGCGGCCTTTCTGGTCTACATAACACATCATCTGCTCGGATCGCATATGTGGCTACCACTCGAGATGGGGTGGGGTCACGATGGAAACTACAACCTCATCAACTTTCCCATCATACGAACCCTCTTTAGCGGTTCTCACATGGCGGTGCACATCTTCTTTGTCATTTCCGGGTTTGTCCTGTCGAGAAGCGTCTTGAAAGGCATACACGACAACGTCGGGTCGGAAAAGATTGCGACTAGTTTGGCTTCTGCAGCTAGTCGCCGCTTCGTGCGTCTCTGGCTGCCAGTCGCTGGGACGACCTTTATCACAATGACGATAGGTTACATGATCAACCAGCAAGGAGAAAAGCAAAAGGCGTCGTATCTTTTCGAGATTTTCAATTGGTTCTATTCGGTGACTGCCACGGCATACCCATTGTCGTCCATAAGCTGGATGGATTACAACCCGCACACGTGGACCATTCCATACGAGTTTCGTGGCTCGATATATGTCTTTCTATTCTTGCTGGCGACGCACAAAATGACCAAGGTTGCGCGATTGACCATCATCTCCGCATATGGTTGTTGGGCGCACCATTCCGGCTCATGGCCCTGCTCTACCTTTCTCGCGGGTCTCGTCCTGGCGGAAATAGACTTGCTCAAGGACGACGAGTGGCCGTCGTGGAAGTGGCTGCGGTGCTTGCAGAACCACAAGAGCAAGCTGTATGCAGTCTTGATTCCGTTCGCGCTACATCTCGGCGGCCAGCCAATGTTGTCGTTCGGCTCACTCAAGGCGACGGAATACCTCGACACGTATGGTTACTATTATATTGGACGCATGATTCCTGTCGGGTACCTATACAACCTGAATGACTTTTGGTACACGATCGGTGCAATCATCATCGTGACCGCCACAATGAATCTTCCGACACTGCGATCATTATTCGAGATGCGCTTCACGCAGTATCTGGGTCGCCACTCCTTTGGCCTCTATCTCGTCCATGGGCCGGTCATGTTCCTCCTCGGAGAACGGATGTATGCTGCCGTTGGCATCGCCCCGACGGACAAGTTGCCAGTCTCGGCGTGGAACAACTATTGGAGGTTTGGCAATTGCGGACCCATAGGTCTGGAGCTGAACTTCGTATGCTGCCATATCATCATGCTGCCTCTGACCTTTTACTTGGCGGAGCTGTGCACAAAGTTCATGGACGATCCATCGATAAAGATCGCCCGAAGACTGTACCAGGCGACTTTAGCATAGATATCAAGTTTTGATTTTCCGATTCCACTACATCGCTTTACGAGAATTGCTAAGGAACGTCATTGTAAGGACTGTGCTAGCGGCCAACAGCTCTGAGCATGCCACGTCTTTGTGTTGTCCTTTTGCTTTCATTTATAGCTGCAACGATGTTGGCGACGTTTGTCTCAACGACCAGGCCACCGCAGACGACCTCCTGCAGTATTGCATGTACTTCATCGAAATGGAAGATCTGGGACGAGTAAGAATCGACTTGGTAGCTTTCCCGCAGGGCGCAATTGAAGACGTACCAGATCGAGCTCGCAAACATTCTCGAAGCATTTGTCGAGGCTCTCGACGAATACCTGGATCAGATCGAGAATACCCAACTCAGACTCTGCTTCGTCGACAACAAACACGAAGTACAAGGTCGCGTAGTGTCGATAGATGACTCTGACGTCTCGACCACCAATCAAGGTCGAGCCTTCGAGAAAGTTGCAGAGTGACGACGGCCGGTCGCAGACGAGGCTGAAGATCTCACTCAACAAGAGTTGTTGCACATCTGTCGGTATCTGGGCATAGAACTTTGTGAGCCGTGGTTTCCCATCATTATTGACTAGTCCGTGAGAATCAACCTCGTGCTACAGTTGGGAGACGACGCACATATCATGATTGCATTGATCATTTGGTAAATGCTTCGCTTCGAATTTGTATGCGCTACCTACGCAGCTGATGACGGTTCAGAATGATTGAACGTGCTAGAAAACACCTTGTCCTGACTCCTCTTCTTAGGTTAATCAGCTAGCCCTGAGTACCAGCTGTATGAATCGACGTAGTCGGTGCTAGTGACACAGACAATCCTCATGACACTTGAACCTGCAGCACATTCATACCATGATGAATGCTTTCCCTGGCTCATTGACTTCACAAGATCTTCAACGGTTGTGGAGAAACAATGCGACGAATACGACGAAGGTTTCACTGATTGAGGCGCAGCCGGTCTCACGTGTGTGGCGAGTGACGCTCCGGAGTCCTGCGACACGCTCACAACAGAAGCAGACAAGATAATTCGAAAAGCTCAGACGCAGTCCTTTGATATAACCACTGTCTTCAGCTCGAGCTCACTGAGGCATCTGATTCTTCGCGGCACATCTGCAGTCTTGCTCCTCCATCACAAGTATACTTTCAAGGATAGCCGATCGTTCCTGAGCGCGTAAACGCGCTGTCAATTGCCTGGTGTGCTCAGAAATGGCATTGTCTCCACTCATGGAAGCGCCTGTACCCTCCACAGATCCGATGCAAGAAGGGCAGTTCTTGGAGCCAGATCTTCGAGAATTCATCACTGAGGTCATCCGCCAATTTCCCAAATGGAGCGAATCAAAGCGTAAAAAGGATACTGACGATCTGATCAATTACCTGGAAGACAATCTCAGCCTGTACACAGTGCCTACCTTCTACAATCGATTCACAAAGGATGACGAGCATGGTCTCGACATCGACAAACTTCAGATTCTGCCATGCGAAAGACAAATTAAGACTAAACTGGTCAAGCTGTTCGTATATGGTGAACCAGGACTATGGCGCGAATCAATCTATCCCACGGTAGTCGTCAAAGGCACCAATCCCATACTGAAGAAACATCAAGAAGAGCCGTTCACATATTCCGCCAAGTCATTTCTGAAGGGGCCGTTTGCGATTGTACGAACTGCCATGAGTAATGACAACCCACCAAAGAGAGTGGCTCTCAAGGAATACTCGCCTGAAACGGACGTGTCCTATGACATACTTATTCAAAATCTGATGCTGCCGCATCCTAATGCTCTGCGCACATTATGTACCTACCGAACGACTCGAACAGGGAAAGTCGTGCAAAAGATGGCCATGGAACCGTGGTGTGATTATCGTCTGCAAGACGTGATCGCAGCTGGTGCGTATGGCTTGGATTTAGTGCTGCGTGTAGGTTACTGCCTGGGCAGTCTCTTGTACCACATCCACTGTCATGGTGTCAAGCACGTCAACATCAATCCCCGCAATGTTCTGTTGACAGAAGACGGCGGCATCTACTTGAGCGACCTTAGTTCAAGTAGGATCTATGTTGAAGGTGATGACGAATCAGGAACCATGACTCCGTTGTTGTCCACACCAGGTGCATCGTACCTTGGAACGGAAGACACAAGGACGGAACGGGGACGACTGGCGCATCCAACCTCAGTCTCCACCATGTCGCATCTTACCATACAAACAGACCTATTTTATACTGCTCCGGAACAGAAGGTAGATGTGTCGCGTCGTGGGACAGATATCTGGATGCTCGGGGTGACCTTGTTGGAGCTTTTGTTTTCGCTCGGGGACAAGCAGGAACGCATGATTCGAGATCCACAAGAATTTGGATATATGGTTGCTGCTGTGCCTACCGCGCAACTTCGTAAGAAATTGAGAACATTGCCTTCTGTCGAGGATAAAGTGGAGGAGAGCATCCGCGTAGAGATTGTCGACATAGTCGAGGAGATTCTCGTTCAACAACCCATGGATCGTCCCTCGGCGTTCGAAATTCACCAAAGGCTAGCCGTATTTGCGAAGAAGGTGAATTATCCACTACAGCTCAACCCAGACCCGGATCTCCCACCAATTGAGGCTGCCAAGGACATCATTCGCGCCAAGATTCCTTATTCAGTTCATGAGCACACCACGATCAAAGGAGAAGATGACAATTGGGTAGATCTCTCTAGGGGAGAGAAGAAGGTCCGCTTCGGCAATGATTTCCATGTCGACTTGTTTGAGACAATTGAGCATGGAGATGAGAACGGACAAGAAATCACTGAAGAGCAGAGGCAGATTCTTGAGCAGGAACAGGATTCCTACTCACTCGGAAAGAGCAAATGGGTAGCAGAACAAAGTGATGAAGAGCTCGGTTGGGTCACAACTGTTACCTGAATCAGTACTTGCAATTGTATTGATAGAAATGTGTAAAGTTTGCACGGTCCATTGGCATATTCTTACCACCATCGGCGCGATGTACATTTCCCGGAGTATTAAGCTTATGACAACTTGGAGCATTGTTCTTGGTATGACTGCATTAATCGCGCGGTCGACTTGGTAATAGTTGGACACGTATATAACACAGTAAGCGTCCCACCTAGAGCTCGCGCTCGTGGCCGGGAAAGAAGGTCGCCCGCAGTCTGTGACTGATCATCAAGGCTCCAGCACAGCTCTTGACTTGTCACTGCTTCAGCGCCTAAGCCTTCTCACACGTTCTTCGCTGTCTATCTGGCAGGCAGCAGGGCAGCACAGAGCTCTTGTTCTACAATTGTACACCACGAGTCACATCTTGGAGTCAGCTTTGCTACTATTCCGAGTATCCTTAACGCTCGTCTGACAAACCTACCTGGCATTCGCTGCCGCTTTCAAGACTTTCTCTACGAAAGCAACGTGCTGCGGTGGTTGACATGGTCGGGACGATTTCAGGTAGAAGGTGTATCAACGATTGTGACTCTCCTCCATTCACTAATCTGTGTCGTAGCAAGGCGTTACTTGAGATATCGCAGAATGTGGTCACACTATCGGAACTGTTCGCACCTCAGACGTGTTCTGACCCTGATCACGCTCTTAACAAGCACTCTATCGGCATGGCCAGTCCTTCCAGTGTGGACGAAATCCTAGTCGAAGACAAGGCGTGCATCACAAAATCTGAGACAGACATCGTGTCGCTACGACTAAAATCCCCCGATAGTTCTTGTACAACAGCTGTGACAGCCGAGGATGCCGCCATCACACAGTTAGTGATGACACCAGATCCCGTTACGATGCACGATGTTGAGCAGTCAACTAGCTTAGCTCCTCCTAGTGGCATTGAAGTCATACCTTCACTCTCGTTTTCTCCCTTGGAGGATTCCTTTCTGGTGTGCGTGGGCAAATCTAATGTGGGCAAATCGAAAGACACAACAAGTGACTCGTCTGGTAGTGTTACAATGTCTGATGATGGTCTTACTAGCAAGCTACAAAGCTCATACAACACTTCGCAAGCATCGAGCTCCGATACATCACTTGCTTCGTACAGGACTGAAAGCTCAAGGCTAGCCAATTTAGGCTCGGAAGCCACGTCAAGCACAGCGACTGACGAGGATATACTCGAGTCTGAAGGAAATAGAATTGACAATAGGATTGCAGACCTTCCAGGCTCTGGTGGTAACAATTCTCCTTCTCTTCGTGTCTCGGCGTGTCAAGCTCTAACTCCGGGTTCGTGGGAGCCGAGTGCAAACGACTCAGAAGCATATGCAAGACTATGTGAATATGCGCGTGCTATGCAATTATCGAGTGATGAACTACTCAGCACCTTTGCGGACTCTACGATACAGGACATTTTACACATACTGGATGAATTTGCTGAGCTTAGTCGGGAGCAGTGGATAGCTACGACATGTTTCTCGGACCGCGATGCGGACTCGTGTATCAGAATACTGAGATCGTCAGACCCGGCTAGTGCTGTCGCACCACTCAGAATTGTTAAGGATCGTAAAAATTCGTTCGACCTAAGCGATTGTGATCAGGAAGCAAGGACATGGGCTCGGTCTTTGCGAGCACGATCATCCTGTTCTGCAAGGTCTGAAGGGTGGAATGCAGCACTCTTGCCATGTCCCTTGGTCAAGACTTTGCCGCGCCGCTCTATTCTACGAAGACCGCCTGCTCTTCAGGGACAAACGGTTGACTCGAGCACGCAATCTTACACGACTTACACAGTGCCGGCGACTTCCGCGTTCCGAAACGATACACCCGCCAATTTCGAAAAGCTATTTGAGTACAATCCGTCCAGATCAATAGTCAGACACAAGCAAGATCCAGACGAGGTGGCGATGTGCGATAGCCAAGCTAATCTCGATATGGAGCAACCGAGCACAAAGCTCTTACTAGGTGAAGATGTTGCGTGCCTACTACCAAGATCAAGCTATGAGAGATTGAAGAACACAGACATTCCTCGAATAGTGAGTCAGCTAGACATAGGCCGTGGTGGTATTGCCAACAACGATATAGCCAGTGGCACGCAAGCAGAACACCAAAACGTGGGTAGGAAGACCAGTTTTGAGAAACTGCCAGCTACTGATCTTCAATGCACTCAACCGGACGAGCTTACATGCAATTCAACTCTGGCGAGAACATTTCGAACAACTAGTTTCGAGTCCTGCGAATCAGATCTCTTTGTCGGCAAGCCTAGGACGCGTGCTAGCAGTGCTGCTAAAGGAATTCCTTGCGATCGAAGAAGTCCCTCTCTTGACTCAACTGCCGCAAGTGATGTCGCCACTAGCGAGACACTGCTGAAGCTGGAGCTGCAGGACGAAATATCATCAGTTTTGCAGGACCTGTCTCAAAGTCATGACAAATTGCCTGCTGTCAGAGAGATCGACAGCATGACTAAGGAGGAGTTACCACAATATTGTGATATTCATGGCATTACTTCACAGCAAGATATGTATAGTGGTGCTCTGCACGACCCGCTTTCTTTCTCTGATGTCTCGAAATCACTCGACGTCACGACTGGAATATTGGACAATACAGTGAGAAACGGCAGAGCAGCCATTCCATGTGGCAATGCTTCATATGCACCAGCTCTACCACCTCGGAATTGTCACCAAGTTCCTTCTATTGAGCCTCCTGGGGCATGTAGATCCGACCATGTAGCATTCCCTCTGTCGTCGAAAGTGATGCCCAGCTCAATCGTTGTGGGTAAAGGCCAAGTCACAGCTAGTGAGACTGTGAGCCCTGTGTCTGGTTCACGCAGACGACAAAAGTTGTCCTCGCCATTCTCCAGCCCGATCTCGAAACTCAGGACCCTCGATAGACGCAAGTCCAAGGATAATATTCCGTGCTCCCCGACCAAGACTTCGTCGAATGGCAGCTCCTCAAGCTGGTTCGCATCTCTGCGATCGCCAAGAAAGGATAAAAGACATCAGATGCTCGACAAGGACTCCTTATCTCCATTCCATGTCGGTACTCTGCCACTCCAACATACTTCCGGCATGACTCTGAAATCGACGAGTACATCGTGGCTGAAGTCTTGGACAGTACGCGGTAAGAGTTCAAAGGCTCTACAACTTGAGAGTTCCAAATATGTTACAGCGGAGGAAAATTCTAGTTTGTACTTGGAGGACGGACCGTTTGTCGATGTTGAGCGCGATGAGAGCTTCAATCGACGATGGTTCGATCGTTTCAGTAGCCACCGTAATAAGCTGTAGCTGTATCATCGCATTTTACAATTTGTATCACTAGAAGTCAACATCCTCCCATCCTCCATTTCACCAATCCTTGCTTTCAATTCATGATCAAGCATAACCAGAGAGTGCAAAGATGAAAAATCAATGTAATGTAACTTTTTTCTATCCAATATTATGCCGCATTGCATGACAAACAATCTGTCCGGCCTTCTATAATGATATCTATACAAACTGTCGCCTCCGTCTGATCCCCCAACTTTCCCCGTGACAATCCCTGATTGCATTTGCACATCACTGTGCTCTAACTAGTAACCTTTCTTTTTGTGCTTTGTCCCCCAATTGAGCCTGTGGGCTGATCGAATTACTCCGTCTTGGTCAGAATGAGCGTGGTGCCAAAGACGTGGTCCCAAAATTTGGAGGTGACGCCAAACCCGGTATCGTATTCCTGATAATGATGGGCGAGATGATAACTCTTGAGTTCGCGATAAAAGGAAGGGAGGTTCTTGTGGTGGAGAAAGTAGTGCGTCAGGTCGTAGATGACGTATCCCAATATGCCGCCGCTAAAGATTGCCATGGCGATGTGGTAGGGAAAAAGTGCTTTGGCCAGTCGCCAGAACGGGTACGCCAGGGCCACGAATAAGGTCGGGGGCATGACGAGTCGGAGGCGGTCCATGGGCAGGTAATGGTGTACCCCGTGAAGGAGGAAATGTAGCGTGAGAAAGGCCGGGTGGTCGGGCAAGTAGTCGTCGACGTGGAAGAGGAAGCGGTGCATGGCGTACTCGACAAACGTCCAAATCATCAGACCCAGCACGAAACACTGCGCCATGAGCAGCGTGCCGAGGTGTTGCCAGGCAGTGTAAGCGCCCGCAGAGATGCAGGGGAGCCAGACGGCCGGGACGACGTACCACGGCGTCTTGGAGAGGGGTTCGAGGAAATTGCCAAAGAGCGGCGCGGACTGTCCGCCCTTGTAGTGTCGCGGACGATGCACCTGCTCGAGGTAAAAGTCCTTCTTGAAGCCCGAGTTCCAGACCTGCATCAGCATCGGCTTGTTGAGGTCGATGAACTTGTGCGTCTTGTGGTCCTTTTCATAGTCCGTCTCTTTACTCAGGTCCTCGGCGCAACTGAGCCCAGTCAATTCATATACCCTGCGCAGCTCGTCCGCCTCCTCCATCGACATGACCGCACCTGGATCCTTCACCGACATGACTGCCGCGCCGCTCGTCAACACGCCAATGGCATAGTCCTCGAGCACTTCGTAAGCAGATTCAGAGTGCGTGTGTGACACCGGGTCCGCCATTGCGGCGTCAATGTCCTTGCCTCCGTATTGAGTGATTAATTCGCCGCCGCCGGGATGGTCTTCGAGGAAATCGGTGACATCGTAGACACGGTCCGACGTGGACATTGTGACCCAGCATGATTTCGCATTGTTGTGACGCTCGACCTCGGACTGTTGAATCGTCCTCATTGCGCTCGCCATCACAAGCCCAGCAAGTACGTCTTCTTTGCGCGCTTCGACGAGTTGATCGATATGAAGGATATACAGCAAGCAAAGAGGATGGTGACGCGATCCTTTTCGTGGGTGTGGCGAGACGAAAGTTTTGTGTTGGTGGTGTCTGGGTCTTGAAGTGCGGGATGGCCTGCAGACGAGAATGTGCTGCGGTCCTTGTTGAGGCGGCGTGTGCGAGTTGTCCACCCCTGCGCGAAAGCTCGGAGGAGCTCCGTTACCCACAGAGCTGCAGAGTTCTTGGCGCGCACGTGACAGAATAGTCATCTTCCCCCGGGCCCAGGGAATGATAACGTTGTGATTAGCTGCAATGAAGGACAAGACAACAGTACATTGCTCCGGACAACATTTTGCATCAGACATATCATGAAATTTCGTTACATCAACACTACTCAAGCAAGCTGTTTGATAGTCTAGGTTCATTCACCCTCCGGGAAATCGCACGATCGTGACAACTTGTCCCACTTCTGGGAAGACTCCGTGTAAGTCTTGAGCTTGTTCTTCAAGACATCCGCCGCAGGGTTGCCCAGGACGATGCGCATCGGTGGATCGGAATCCTCGACAATGGTGCACATGGCCTTTGCCGCCCTGCGAGGGTCGCCCGGCTGCTTGCCCGATTTCTCCGCCGTCTGTTTTCTCCTTGCCATGACGGGGGCGTTCTTGTATGCCGGGTGCGGTTTGGTCGTCGTCATGGATCGTCCAGCCCAGTCGGCTATATTCAGATTAGTACTCTGCCAAGAGCTGATCAAGCTTGTCGTGTGGTTGGACTCACTTCTGAATGGACCGGGTTCGATGAGGGTGAATTTGATGCCAAAGCTGGGATCAATTTCGGCGGCCACTCCCTCCGTGAAGCCTTCGAGTGCCCACTTGCTGGCATTGTAGACGGAGAAGGCCGGCACGCCGACCTGGCCGCCGATGGAGGTGACCTGCAGGATATTCCCGCCGCACGGCTCCTGCTCCCTCATGATGGCCATCGCCTCGCGCGTACAATCCACCGCGCCGAAAAAGTTGACCTCCATCTGCTTCCTGATCTCCTCGTCCGAGAGTGACTCAAACTCGCCGCAGAGACCGTACCCGGCATTGTTGACCACGACATCCAGACGTCCAAACTTGGCCTTAGCATCCGCAAAACACTTGCGGACAGAGTCCTTCGACGTCACCTCCAGGTTCAGTGCCAAAAAGTTCTGCTCCGTCGTGCCCTCAAACTCCAGCTTGGAGACATCCCTCGCAGTGGCAATCGCAATGTCGCCTCGCTCGATGACCTAGGCAGGTGTGTCAATCGAAACTAAGCTTCGTGAAGTATGAAATAGCCTACCTCTTCGACCAGAGCCTTCCCGAATCCTGTAGAGCACCCAGTGATGAGGTATATTCGTCCTGTTGTACTCATTCTTGCACTTTTAAATTTGATATGCACAACCTTACGACTTTGGAACAGAGAAAGGCAAGCTACTTTGTTCAGATGATCAGAGGGATCACAGACTCCCTGCGTAGGGATGGGAAGCGTATACGTAGACGCCGTGGACGTCATTTGTGCGGGAGTTTGAATCCGCCACGAGCCGCTGCTTCCGAACCTTGAAGTGGCTGCGACAACCTTGCAACGTACACCTACAAGTACGGTAAGGTACGGTACCCCGGAGAACTCCGTGCGCGTAAATCTAGATCTTCTTCTTTGGCCGTCTGCCTGACTTACGCACTCTCAAAGGAAAGCCTGCCCTGCTTGCGCATATATATGCACATTTCACAAATGTGACGTGGGCATCTTACTGCCTCGGATGGGAATGGTTGGGAACAACTCGTCGGGTCAATGTGCTGAATCAATCTATCGTTGCATGAATGTGTCATGTGCAGTGTCAACATTGGCACACTGGGGCAAGAATGAGTGGTCAAACATGTTCGTCCACGGTTGTGATGCTCCGGCGCTGGGGCAGGAGCACAAGATCACAACAACAATTGCGGTTCATGTATCGAGCCCGACGAGTCAAGCCCGCATAAAAGAGATTGTTGCACAGATCAGTTTATGTGAATGTGATGAATTAGCAGTTACTAAAATGCATGCCAGGCGCCGATTACGCCTTGACTCGATGGAAAGAACAGAAAGCCTCCCACAATTTCAGAACAGAGTATTCACCGAGTTCCAAACATGTTTCCCGTGTGCGTATATCGTCACAGTCTCTCTCAGATGGTTAATGGCAGCCGAGGGAAGCCACTCAAAGAGTGATTCATCCAATTGCAATCGCAGCGGGTCAAGCATCACGTGACAATGTTTTGTCTACTTGTAGTGCTTGGGAATTACCTTCGAGTACTGAGATCCGGAATAGTAGAGGTTGAAGCGCTCGATCCGCGCAATCGCGATCAAGTCGCGCAAGGATGTAGGTACTCTTGTAGACAATGACAAGAAGGAATCTTGCAAGACTTGGACCGTGGTCGGTCGATGCGACACATATCAAGCAGGTTTGATGCCAAGGCCTTCAAGTTGTGCATGCTTTTCCAGATCGAGCATTTTGGCTGGTTCAGATCTGATTGGTGAAACGACGCTGCTGCTGTTGCAGGACGACCGTCGCGTGTCCGAAAGTGAGGGTGACTGCGCGGCAGGTGGGGCTTGCAAGAAGACTTCGAATCGCTTGACATACAATGTGCACTTGTCATCAATGTAAACCTGGAAGAGTCGACTGCAAACGTATATAATGGGTGTCGAAAACGCGAGCATAAGGAAGTACCAGGTGTTGTACCCGAGCGTCGTGCTCATATTCAGGTGAAGAGTACGGGTTATCGCCTCTCCTAGCCAATTGCGTACTATAATGTCGTGAAGGACTTGATGCAAGAGAAAGAATGGAAAGCTGCATCGGGCGAATCCCTGAGTCAGCGGTGACTCAAAAATGCGCTGCAGCGGTGGCAAACGGTTGGTCGAAAAGACCAACGCTACTCCCGTCCAAGCAACGTAGAAGCGATGCGGCTCATTAAACCAATGAGGAATGAGGGAGTACAACCAGGTGTAGCCAGGAGGTCGCGCTTTCCAAAGGTCGTACTCGCCAAATTCGACGCCTGGAGCACCCGCCATATACAAGCCAAAGATGAAGATTGCCCAGTAGAGCTTTTGTCGTCGCTCATGTGTAAAGATGTCAAAGAACTTTCCCGAACACTCAAATGTCTTGGACTCAATTTGGAAGTCAGCAATAATCATTCCAGCAAGGAAACAGAAGAAATGCCATGCTCCGTGATATAGAGAAATCCAGGACCCGAAGAGAAGAATGACGAGCCGAGTTGCATAACTCGGGAATTGACAAACAGCCATACACACGACCCATACTGACATACCAGCCCAGTACTCCAGCGGCAAAGTCCAAACGACCCAGTCATACTTCATCCGGAGTTGCGTATGATGATCAGCATACTGAAAGGGCGACGAGAAACGGATCATCTCCCAGAACCAGTCAGCGATTTGTAGCCACAAACTCGCCAGCTTCGGGTGTTGCATAGGTCCAGTGGGAGAGTCAAGGTCGAGTCCAGCATACACCGCCATTGCAGCGATGAATGTCGAGAAGAAGGCCGGCAACCACAAACGGAACCACCGTCGAAACATACAAGAGGCAATGGTTCGATAGAGTCCCGCATGGTCCTGCTTTCGTGTGAGTTGCAGTGGCTTGGTCGTCAGGATGAAGCCAGAAACGACAAAGAAGACTCCGACCATTGATTGACCAGATACATAGATGTCCCTGAATCTCAATCAGTCTCAATCCATGGCATAACGATATGTGTTGCTGCAGCAGAGCACACAAGGGACGACAATCATACCTCAAGAATGGCAAACGAATCAGCTGATAGGCATGTGGTCCACGGCCATACCAATCGCCCAAGGACACATAGTATCTCATCGTCATGTGATGGATATACACCATGAATGCTGCAGAAGCTTTGAGACCATCGAGATAGGCCGTGTCTCGCAGCTTTTTCCGTGGGGTCGTGCACGACAGCACCTGCTGCTGCTTCTCCGGCAAACGATGACCTGAAAGCATCCTCGTCACTCGACGTCGGATCGTCTTGAACTGTTGAAGCATCGCAATGGTCTTGTGACTACCCCGTCCCCTCTTGATATATGCCCTCCTCCTGGACAAGGCGCTTATGTCGTCGTCAATGGCATCGACCGAGGTCCTTTGGTAATGGAATCGTCCACGGAATATGCAAGTCAAGCAGAGCGTCGACATTAACAAAAACCTGCCAGAGGTTCAAGACGAGTCGAAGACAGAGTCGTCTGAGACGAGACGAGACGGAGACGAAGAGTAAAAGGGGTCAGAACGGGTGACCCGCTTTTGCTTGCTTGAAAGAGATAGATTGGCTCGATCAAGTTGTGGGTATCAGCCATTGTTCTACCATTTGTGGCACACGCCCCCCTTCCTGGTACGTAGCTTGAGGAGTGACGCTAATCCAGCGAGCTAGCTGACAAGGCTATCGGCTACACCGACTTGGCGGCGAAACCTGAACCCTGGGTACCAGCTGTTGAATTCCGGGGGGGCCATTCTTGGGGCAGAACGATGCACGGTACCGTCGATCGGGTAATCGTGGAACAAAGATCATTTTTGCCAAGGGCACTTCCAAGCTTGAACCGGAAACCTCCCTTGCAGCAGCAGCAGAAGCAGCAGCAGCAGCAGCAAAGCCATGTCACAAAGTGGCACTTCCATAGAAGTTGCGTAAGGGCAATTGATCAATTGCGCAGCTTGCAGGGCGACTCGCACGTCGATGCTTGCCTGCCTACCTGATGTAGGGAACTTTTTCAAATACCGTGTCAATGCGCGCCAATGCCAATCAGATTTCTCCGCTGCCAATTTTTGACGTGGGTACCACCACCACCACCACCGATTGAGCACCGACTGCAAATAACTGCAGCTGACGCAGCTGCCGCAGCTGGTGTCATTTGTGATATTGAGAGGACTCCGTCGTGATTGTGATTGCATTCAAGGCCTCCTTACCTGCAAGCGCAGTTGCGTGCATGCAATTGACGACGACTGTCTCTCTTGCATTGTTCCTGAACTGCAGCTGCCGATGACCGAACTCTGAGACCACGCATCACGGCGATACATCGTCACATACTGTTCCGGATTGCATCGCGAGAATATGACAGCAGGGATTTTGTCACCACCCTTGGTGCAACCTTGTTTTCGCACTCGCAGCTGCGAAAAGCCTCGCCCGGAGGACAAAATGATGAGGTACCTTGGAATCGATCTTGAGGGCGCACCTGGGCATGCATGAATATTAGGGATACGAAGCAAATTGGTCCACGAGTGGCTGCGTGGCTGCATCACCCAGAAATATTCACTTTTTGCCAAGGAATCGTCCTTTCCAAGGTTGGGCCTGTAGGGGAATTTTTTCCATGGATTCCTTAAAGTCCGCGGGTCGCGCAGCCGTTCCAAGGTTGTCAAGTTCAGCGGCCCCGCAACCCTGAAGGGACAAGAAAAAGTAGGAAACCTTGGAAATGAAAGGGTGTCGCGTGCCACAATAGACACAGCCACGATTCGCTCGATCGAGACATTTAATCTTTTGTGTCCCTACATAGCCTCGTAATTGTGCAGTTTCTGACCTGAGCCTGGCAACCGCAGGAGGAGCATATTGACCGTCGTCGTCAGCGCTTGCACAAGTGAGCGGTGAAGAGGCGTGCATGGTAGATGTGCTCCAGCATGCCGCGACGGTTTCCCATATATGATGTATTGACCGTCTCCTGATGATTTACCATGAAACCCATCTTGCCGACCAACATGATGACTTCATCCATGCTCAACTCGATACTCCCCGCATACACGCCCTCCTCGTCAAAGGCAGACTTGCCGTGGCGATTTTGTCCGTGCTCGTGGTGCCACAAGCATGGACCGACATTGATCCAGAAACCTCCGTCCTTGAGCAAGTTCCTGATAGTCTCGAGATAGTCGATGATGTTGTGTGCCGTGTCCAGGAAGAAGCAGGTGATGATGCAGTCGAACGAGGAGGCGGATTGCGCACTGCCAAAGCTCTCGACGAATTCTCCGGTCGCCATGGAGAAGGAGGCATCACGCAGGACATCCGAGGGTACCACGTCCGGAACAGCGATCCTCCTCACCATGTCCTCGTGCGTCTGATGATTCGAAAAGGAATGCACATACGGTGCAATCTCGTGCTGACCCACTTTGGTCGTGCAATTGAGCAAGTAATTCGATGCCACGAGCATATGGTATGAAAATTCATTGCCCACGGAATCGAATCCCAGGCGTGCGACCTCGAACGAGAGCCTCGCCAGACCGCACCCGGGCGTGAGGACCGATATCTTGCTTCTGTCCCCATTATACTCGTCCTCCAACAGTTTCAACAACGGCGAGTACGTCAGTCGTCGCTCTTCCTCTCCCTACACTATGTCAGCCACAGAATGCCATGGTGTTCATATTCACAAGTCATATATGTTGCAAGCATATAATCCTAAACAGACTGCTCAGGTGTGTTTGCATGTGTATATGATCCCGAAGAAGGTAACCCACCTCAATGCTCCAGTCGCGCACGACCTGCTTCACCACCGCGCGCACCTTCTCCAAATCACCGCTACCGGGCAAGATACCCTCCCGCTGCATCAACGCCTTACTCCACCCTTCTTGTCCCCCCAACTGCAACAATGCCTCGCTCCCCGTCCTCAACATATCCTCCACCATCACGGCATTCACCTCGATCGCATCGTCCGCCTCCTCCAATTTACCCAAGTACCCCGGCAACAGCGACTTGTGACCTTCCGACAGCGACACGTAATCTGTCCGACGCAGCTGGTTCGCTGCGTGCATCGAGGGACGGTACAGTGCGAAACTGCTCAGTGTCTTCAACAACACTTCCCTGTCCTCATCCATACTTGCTTCCCAGTCAGTCAGTCAGTCAGTCAGTCAGTCAATCACCCTTCTGAATTCTGATCATGAAATGAACATGAGCCTGCTGCAGCAAGTCTCTGCGCTTGTAATGCATCGTCATCAATTTAGGTAATGAAATCAGGTTGCTCTGCCACGCATATGATGGCTGAATGTGCTCTTTCGAGTTTCACATGTCTCGTTGCTTCGGGCCGCAGCTGGGAAAGCCTGTATATAGCCGAGCAAGACGGTCCACATCCACGAACTCCATGAACTTTGAAAGTGTGAAGGCATCAATTGATAAGATACGAGAAATGTATATATAGAAAAGGCTGAGACTACTCGTGAATATAAAGTGCTTATGAGCTACAAGCCTCTACCACATGCACCAATGATGCACTAGAGGCCACGAAAGACGTGTTCACAATCATCATTTGTGAATTGAGTCGCCGTCCATGAAGTGGTTGCAGCACCATCAACAGCAGGAAGATCTTTCCTCTCCCGCGCGTGAAATTACAGTGCTGGGATTTCCTGTAGCGGCCAGCCTGTGTAAAAGGGGACGTAACTCAGTACATCATTCCGTACTTGCCTTGCTCATGCACGATTGCCAGGTTGACGGGAGACACTGTTTTCTGCTCGTTACTGTGCCGCGGATTTTGACATCCTGTGTAAAGACAATTTATTTGACATTTGTACGACGTTCAATTTTGTTCTTTCAGTCCATTGCATGAACATACTTGCACCATGTTAGTGATTTGTGTGAATGACTACAAGGAAATGACTTACCGAGAAGAACAAGAATTTGATCGCCAAGGAGAACGCGACATGGATCAGAACGACCCCGACCACCATCAGCTGGCTGGTCTTTGCGTCGGCTCGATTCACGACCGGCAACAAGTTTCTGATGAGGAATGCGACCGAGATGGAGAAGCCGACCGCGACCGCGATCCAGCGGATCCAATTACTCAAGGTAGCGTAGTGGAAGAACTCCAGGGGACTGATGGACACGAATGAGACCGGGACCCACGCCGCGTTCGAGTATCCATACAGCGATACCGTCTCCAAGAGTGATGGCTCGCACTGATACCACCGGAGCACTCCCCAAGCCAATACCGGAGTGATGAAGGTGTAGCCATAGATTAATGTCGCCGCACTGGTGAGCGTCGAGAATTGGTACGCATATGGTTGATGACTGACGTGACTCGCGAGGTACCCAGCCACCGTACTCGCAAAGTATAGCACCGTGATCACCGTCGTTGCGAGCCATACCGGAGCATAGAGATCCGGTTGACCATTGACAGTTTCGAAAAAGTTCTTCATTGGAAAGAGCTAAGTCGTCAGTCTTCCATGATATCTCGTACGTCTCATCCATTTCCTTACGGCATTCAAGAGCCGGTCAAGCACAGAATCCGAGGTCACATTGAAGAATTGCGCATAGTACTCGATCGACCAGAGATACTTTTTGCTGGCAAGAGAGTTTTGCGTGGACGAGCCGGAATTAAAGAAGCCTCCGGTATTGCCTTCCTGTCGACCAGCTTCTAAACTCTCATTCGCATGGAAGTTCTGGAATTGCAGTGACGTTCGTGCAGATTCGCGAGGGGTGGGCGCATCGCTGTCCACCACGACATCGCTATCGATCACCCTGTCGTAGCCTCGAGACATATATACGTCCACTAAAGGTTGGTCCGGTGAGACTCAAGCTTATCTGTCCTGCCTGATGTGGCGTGGCTTCGACTATCCCTGTAAATCCATAGTGAAGTATCGCTGGTGCTCATGAGATGCGCCGTGTCAGAGGTGGTGTGGGACTAATTCTTGAGCTGGCAATTCTTCGGATAAATAGTGCCATTCTCAACACCTGCTTGTGCTAAAACTTGGACTTGCAACTGCAAAGTATGAATATATGTATAATGCTTACTAGCTATGCTTAGAACGCTTAAGCTTGCAAGACTGCATCAATCGTGAAATCAGAACTTCGGACCAGTGTCATTATGGTCGTTCATTCTCCCGTACTATCGCCAATGCTCTCAGGCGCTCAGCGAGGATGCCACCACTTGTGCCATCTGCAACGTTAAGTCCTGACTTTGAGTGCGTCTCGCCCTGCTTCGTGTCCTTCCCGGGCGAGCGCTTGCCATCAAGCGAAAGACTTGTAAAAGACTTCATGTAGCTCGTCCTTCTAGCTTGGAACAACGGTGATCCCACAGAATGCTGACCAGGACGTGGCGTGAGCTGTCCCTGCCGCAAAGGCGCATCCGAACTCAAAACGTTGTGCATGTCATCTGGTTCTTCATCGACATCGTGATCACGATCAAGCAGACTGCCTCCAATAAATTTCGGCTCCCTGCTGTCAGGACGAACATGACGATCTGCAGTCCTCTGCCTTTTCTCAGGTACCCACGGAGTATATGCTGGTGACGGACACGACATTATGATGTTTAGGTTCTCCTTCCCATCTGGGACTCGATTGGCGAAAACAACCCGTTGTGTCTTGTGGATGTAATACTTTCCCTCGGACGGACAACTGATTTGTACATGAATGGCATACCTGAGCTTGTTGCCATCGGTAACGTCATAGTGCTTTTGACGAAAGAATGTCTTGGACGAGGGTGGCATATCACTGACATTGTAGGGTATCAAGAATAGCTTGACCGCAGTTTTGTTCGGATTCTTGATGATGATTTGTAGTTGACCTTCAGCTGGAATCCGGTACCCACGTTTGCTACTGCTCTTGTCCTCACTGCTTTGTTCGACGTCGATCTGTCCGACATAGGGACTGGTATCACTGTAGAAATATGCAGGAAATGGAACAGTCAGATGTGGTGGACAGCGCAAGCTCGATTTGCATTTGCCTCGACCTAGTACCCCAATAGAGGCTGTGAAGTCTAGTGGTCGTGAAGGAGTTTGAGACATCCTTCCATTGAGTATTGACTCTTCATACGAACCAACAAAACTTCCAACACTTCTGCTCAAAGAATGACGTCGATGGTAGCTCGATGCATGAGATCCAGCTAATGACCTGAATGGAGGACTGCGGTGCTGGGAGTGTAATGACTGGACATGAGCGCTATAGGATTGCTCGGTGCTGGCATACGAAGTAGCTGATCCAGAAGAGCGAGAGATATCAATCGGGTCACTGTCGTTACTGTCGATACTGCCAGATGCAAGTGGAGACTGTATCTTCCTGCGCAAGCTCTCGCGGTCCGGCATATGCCTAAGAGAGTCTTCGAGGCCTTCCCGAATACTTCAGTCTATAATCATATGTCTTTGCATCTCCATATCTTGAAACTTTCGAAGCGTAGAGACGTTTCAAGTGCGAGTGCAGTGTCTTGTACAGCAGTCGTGAGACTTCCTTCTCCAACAAAGGCGCATGAAAAAGCCGAGAAGCGCCTCCCGCCGCACTGTGGATAGATCTGCATCACGTGTGCTTGAATCGCCGTGATCAATTTCGATTGCAGTACTAGTCATGATCGAGATCATGATAATGATCATGCTCAAGACTGTCCAACCTCAAGTAGCTAGCACATAGACGGAAGCTATACATGCAGAGATTGTATTGTGGCATATAGAGATCTGGCACATGCTTATTTCGCTAGGACACGCAACAAAATGCGCCATTATGAAAGCATGAGACCTGGTGTCAACCGTTCGAACACGATCTATGTTTCTTTGCATCGGGCCTGTTAAAAAGCGCGCAAGAAGACTATCTCGTTGCTCTAATGATGGTAAAGCGATAAAGCTCCTTGTCTAAGATACAGATACATGCTAAGCTGTCAAACTAGTGCCAGAGTGGTGAATTGTATGTATATATATGCAATGTCTTGCGTTCATTATGTCGTGCTACATTATTTCATTTCCTTTTCGCGCTTGTCACTAGCCTCAATGTCCTTGGACCAGCGCAAATTTGCTTTTTGTCGATCAAGATCCTTGAAGACCACATCGAAGACTTCTCCGTACCATGCCACAGGCACTCCTGTCAAGCCCTCTTTGATGTTGTCGGGCAGCTCCTCCCAGTCAGCTCTGTTCGAGTCCGGGAAGAGGATAGTCTTGACACCGGAACGCTTCGCGGCCACGGCTTTCTCCTTCAGGCCGCCAATTCGAAGTACCTTGCCAGTAAGAGTCAGTTCTCCCGTCATTGCGATTGTGGGATCGAGGGGATGATCCAGAGCTAGACTCAGCAAAGCAGTCGTCATCGTGATTCCTGCACTTGGCCCATCCTTGCCAACAGCTCCTTCAGGACAATGTAGATGAATCTGTGCCTTCTCGAAGAATCGGTTGTCTTGAAATTCTCTGACCATGAAGCCTTTTGCGAAACTGTATGCAATGGTCGAGGACTCCTTCATGACATCACCCAGTTTTCCTGTCCTATTGAATGATGGTCGGGTGCTCCTGGACAGAGCAGATTCTAAAATTGATTCAATGTACAGCGCAGTTCCTCCCATGGATGTCCACGCCAATCCCATGACTACTCCTGGTGGCGTCTTCTCATATAGGCGATCTGACAGGTAAATTGGCGCACCCACATAGTCTTTTAGGCTGTCAGCGTCGATTGAGACCTTGACAGTGTCCGGAACGTCCAATTGCGTCCGTGGTGTCGTGGAAGTGCCCGGTGCAGGTTCAGAGTTTGGCAATTTCTGAGCCGGGGTCTCAGTTTCCTGCTCCCGGACCTGGTCGCGTTGTTTCGTCTCAGCACTCTCCGCAGCCTCCTTTCCCTCTTTTGTGATACCACTGGACTCTGGAAGTCCAGCTTCGCCGAGTTCCTTCACGATATTGAATGATGACTTGCGGAATACTTTGTCAATTTGTTTCTTGAGATTACGAACCCCTGCTTCGCGACAATACTCCTTGATCAGCTTCTCAATAGCTTCATCAGTGATATTAACATTGGCATTCTGCAGACCGGCAGACTCTTTGGCTGTAGGTGCGAGATATTGCTTCGCTATAGCCTTTTTCTCATCCGCAATATAACCTGACAACTGAATGACCTCCATTCTGTCTAGCAAAGGACCCGGGATCGTGTCCGTCTGATTGGCAGTACATACGAAGAGTACTTTGGACAGATCTACTGGCAGATCGAGGTAGTGGTCCAAGAAGGAAGAGTTTTGCTCCGGGTCGAGAAGTTCAAGCAAGGCAGATGACGGATCACCATTGTAGCCTCGACCGACCTTGTCGATCTCGTCGATGAGTATCAGTGGATTTTCAGTTTGCACCTTCTTGAGACTTTGTATGACTTTTCCAGGCATGGCGCCAACATACGTCCTCCTATGTCCTTTGATCTCGGCGACATCTGTCAGACCACCGACACTAAATCTGTAAAATTGTCGTGACAATGCCCGGGCGATTGATTTTCCAATGGACGTTTTGCCAACACCGGGAGGCCCAACAAAGCACAAAATTTTCCCCTCGACTGTACCGCGCAATTTGCCGACAGCAATGAACTCTAGAATACGGTCCTTGATGTCCTTGAGACCGTAGTGATCCTCGTCCAAAACGCGAATGGCGTGCTGAATGTCGTAATTCTCTGTTGATTTCTGTCCCCATGGGATCGATGTCAGCCAGTCAATGTAATTCCTAGATACACTAAATTCCGAAGATGCTGGTTCCAGGGTCTGCAATTTCGCAAGCTCTTCATCAAATACTGGTCGAATATGATCGGGCATCGATAGCTTGACAGCACGCTCCTTGAACTTTTCAACAAGCTTGTCTCGCCCATCAGAGTCAATGCCAAGTTCACGCTTGATGCCTTTGAGCTGCTCAAGCAGCATGAATTCTCTTTGTCTTTTCTGTATACGACCCTCCACATCCTTTGATATCTTTTGTTGCAATTGCGCGTTCATTAACTCCTTCTTCAATATGACCAAGGACATGTGTATGCGATTCTCGATATTGAGTTCTTTAAGAATTTCTTGCAGCTCAGCTGTTTCTCCAGCAGAGACAGCAGCCGCAAAGTCAGCCAGTCGTGCTGGTTCCTCAAACATCGAGCCTGCTGACTGTGACATACTAAAATTGGCGATCTGATCTCGGAAGAGAGGGTTCATCTGAGCAATCTCCTTGAAAGTATTCACAATCTCGGCCGTGATGGCCTTGATGTTCTCATTGTTTCGATTGTACGGCTCATCCTGTGTATTAGAGACATTGACCACGGTCACGCTATACTGCTTCAGAAATTGCGTGACGTGCAATGCCCCTTGATAGATGTCACTCGAACTGTCAAGTGACGCAGCTTGCTCTGATTTTACATCATCAGGATTGGCATCAATTGGCACAGCCTCTACTGGCGAAGTCAAGTCACTGTCCTCTGGCTTGATGGCATTAGCAGCTACTCGATCGGAGACATCGGAAGCAGTCTGTTCAGCTTCTTGTACTATCGGTGCATCCGGATCTGCCATAGATTCTGTCTCAGGACTGGTCGATGCATTGACCGTGCCTCGGTTGTGAGCTATCGAATTGATCTTGATTCGTCTGTGAGGATACAGGACACAGGTGAGACTTTCGTCCTTGCCATCAGCACCTTTTGAGCCGAAGATAGACGTGATTTGTGCGAAGACTCCAACATCGTAGACCATGTCAAGTGAGGTAATGACATCAGTATCGACCTTTTCATCCTTGAGCAAGAACGCTCCGAGGTAAGGCTGACCGACTTTGACCGCCTCCTTGATCGCATCGATCACTTGGGGATCCTTCACGACGACAGCCTTGTAAAATCCGGGGAACAATGGCCGACGGACTATAGGTAATGCGAGGACTTCAGGATACACTTCCGGCACTTGCAACTTTGTCACAGCTTTCGGCATATTGTCGTTGGACTTGCCAGAACCATCAGCTGATGCGGCATTCGCCTCACCCGAAGCACTCTCAGAGTTGGCCTTCTTGACCGCCTCCGCCGCTCTCTCCTCGGGACTCTTCTTGGAATTAGATCCGTCATCTGCATCCTTGCGAACTATGGAGCTAGGACGGAAGGGCCCGTGTAGAGCTCTGGCCTGATCGCCAGTTGGACGTAGTAATCGAGCACATCGAGGCGTCGTGTGATTGGCTTGGTAAGGACTGTATGCATTCCGTAAGAGTTGTTTCGTAAGTGACTGTCGGGTGGTTCGCCTCAATAAGCAACTCATCCGCTTGGTTGCCTATACTCTGTTGCAGCGGCCACGTCAAACTGTTGAGAACTATCAGGCAGGGCGGTTTGTAGCAGAACACAGATGATGACTACGCGGCAGTTCAGCATCTTCCACACATTTCGCAGCATTCGGTAATCCACCAGAGCCACTCGGTAAGATCGTCTTTTCACGTGCTGACTGATATTTTCATCTGATCATGATCATGATCGTGATCATTCTTGCATTTTGCCGTTCGCCTTGGCCTCACCTAGTATCCTCTACTCTACAAATGGTCTACTTGTGCTGCGTGCGTGTACTATATTAATGACTATAACCGTGAATCGCTTAACCTGATTCTGATGACAATAGTCCTCAAGCCTCAGCAAAGACTTCTGTCGCTCGGCAGTACTGAGCGAACAGCGTTTCTTTCTCCGAGGCGACAATAAATGCAATCCTGAAAACCCAGAGTGTCTGATCTGTCCGTCACACTACTAGAACCTCGACCGGCCGTTCATACCTCGGGGTATATATCAGTGCGCCGAAGTAGTGGCATGCCCGCTCTGATCTGGGATGCATATGGTAGATCGATATCTGCGAGGATGAAGGAAGGCTCTTGCACTCTCATGTCACTACTTTGTGCCACAACTGTGCCCCACGGATCAACAATCAGGGCATGGCCATAGCTAGCTCGCTTGTCATTGTGGTTGCCTGCTTGTGCCGCGGCTATGACCCAAGCAGAGTTCTCAATCGCACGAGCTCGTAGCAGTGTCTCCCAGTGCGCAGTTCCTGTCTTGACGGCGAACGCTGAAGGATATAGGAGAACCTGGGCACCGCGTCTGACAAGACTGAGTGATACTTCTGGGAAGCGAAGATCAAAGCAAATAGCCATGCCGACCTTGCCACAAGGTGTCTCGAACGGGGCAGTCAGGCTTTGTCCAGGCTCCGTCGACTTTGATTCTTTCAAGATCGGACCATTCTTGATGTCAACGTCAAACAAGTGAAGCTTGCGGTAGCGCTGTGTAATTGATCCTTGTGCATCGATCCATAATGAGCTATTACTGATGCGAGAAGATCCTTTCTCGAGAGGTGATTCATGAACACAAACATTGACATCCACCTTGTGATCCCGTGCCGCATCCTGAATACCTCTCACAAATTGAGCACAATCCGCCGTGCCTGTGAGAGCTACAGATTCTTCTGCGTTCGAGGCAATGAAATCCGATGCTTCCGGGAGAAAGACACAACGCGCACCTGCAGAAGCAGCCTTCTTAATGACTGAAGTGCACATCTCGAGGTTGCGCAAGATGTTGCCCGTCGAACATATCTGTGCTGCCGCGACGAGGACCATGACGACTAAGATGGCGGTTGTACGAAGCCGGTATCTGATTAGCTTGACGACACGGGGATCGACTACCGGGTATATTGCTAATCAATGATACACGTGTATCCCGTCAATTCCATGCATATATATGTAAGGCTTAATCACGACAAAAAGTCATTCGGGTCAAAGTAGGATGCACGTGTACACACGTGTGTGAACTCTCAGCCACACTCCGTGTGGCTTTTTGCCCTTTTGGGTTGCTGCCGCTGCTCCACTCTCCACTAACCCTCACCACTTTTTCTATCATGAGATGCGCTCGCAATTAGCGACCACAAACAATATCAATGAATATATGGCCTAGATAGCTCAAACTTTGTTAGCCGCTGGTAAGTACATACACAAGGTAGCTGTATGTGTAAAATTAATGTAAATACGCAATTTACCTAGTAGCAATGGTTTTAAAGTTCTGGTCGCACTCTGCGAGCAAAATCCGGCTGGAGAATGACTTTTTCACCAAAAGAATGACTTTTTACCTCTTTGGGCGACTTAATTTATGTGTATAATACGCTGTATCAGTGCATTAAGTGACTTAACGCCGGTAAAAAGTCATTCAAAGTCAATCCAGATTGACTTTGTTCACGTGAGCACAGGGGGTCCATAGAGCTCCTCCTACAAAGTCATTCCGGTTTTGAGAATGACTTTTTACCGGACTAAGTATAGATATATTTTTAGAATATGTATGTGTACATATGCGTATGTGAGCTAACGTTTCGAGCTCGAGCTAGTCGCACATCCGCCGACGACTCGCGCCTAAAATGACCGTGATTTTGGTGGCGCCCGATAGAGGCTTGCATCAAGCAGGCCCTTGGCTTCTCATCCATAGGTATATATCTGACACTTGTCCATGCAGCTGCAGTGGCCATGGGCACTAGTACTATATAGTAGCGCAGCTATCTTGCACAAGTGCAACATACCGGCCATGCACAAGCACTACCTAGGTAGCGAGTGCTGATAGCGATACCGAGTGCCGAAACATTTTGCTTTTTTATTTAAGCCGACTGCTACCATTTGAACGCGTATATCATCCATTGTACATTCATCGACAAACACTACGGAGGTCAAAAATCCTCATATGGTTGCAGTTGATAAGCCTAGAGCTCAGTTCGATCCGGCCGCTGATTACAGGTCGGATGTGGTCACTATTCCTGATGATGCCATGTTTGCCGCAATGCGAGATGCTCATCTGGGAGACGATGTCTACAATGAGAGTGCTACAACGCAAGAACTGGAGCAGCATATTGCAGACATGTGCGGCAAGGAAGCCGGTCTCTTTTGCGCTTCGGGCACGCAAGGCAACCAGATCTGCCTCAGAACACATCTCAAGCAGCCGCCTTATAGCATCCTCTGTGATGCTCGCGGCCACATCATAAACTACGAAGCTGGCGGAATCGCCATGTTCAGCCAGGCCATGAGTACACCTGTGATGCCCAAGAATGGACGCCATTTGATTGTGGAAGAGGTCAAGAAGAATCTCATCCTCGGCGAAGATGTACACTTCGCCGACACAAAGATCATCTCGCTTGAGAACACTTTGGCGGGCGTGATATTTCCCATTGAGGAGATTGAAAAGATCAGCAAGTTGGCGCGAGAGTTGGACATTGCAATTCACCTGGATGGTGCTCGGCTCTGGGAAGCATCGGCTGCCACAGGGATACCCCTGAAGAGGTATGGAGAAGCCTTCGACACGATGTCCTTATGTCTGTCCAAAGGGATCGGGGCACCGATTGGAACAGTCATTGTTGGATCACGGGCATTCATCAAGACCGCTCGCCGGTTCAGAAAGATGATGGGAGGAGGCATGCGACAAGTGGGCATACTCGCTGGCGCCGCTCGATATGCTCTCGACACACAATTTCCCGAAGGTCTGAAACATGTGCACCGTAGGGCTGCACGGACAGCCAAACTTGCTGAAGAAATGGGCTTTGTGCTCGCGCATCCTGCAGACACCAATATGTGTTGGTTCGATCTGGACGCATCAGGCATAGACGAGGAGGCTTTCATACAAAAGGGCAAGGAAATGGGAGTGACACTTGGGGGTGGACGATGTGTCTTCCATCACCAAATCACTGATGCTGGCGAGGAACTTTTGCATCAAGTTATCAGACACTTTGGCAAGAAGTAATTGCATGTCTTATACGACGTATCAATGGCTGGCAAGTTGAGTTGACCTTGCTGTGCTCGTAGATCTATACATATGTAGAGGGGCGGGCGCTGCAGCTGCCCAGAGCATACCTATGAATGCATTGCATTGCGTACTTGGGTGAGCAACTGATCGTGATCATCAATCCGAACTCAGCACTTCCATTATTTATCGTATTTGTCGGGTTGGCATGAAATAATTCATAGCTCGACATGCTCTAAATGTAGCTCGACGCTCGCATACATTTGCACACATACTTGTGTATATCGTGTACGAAACTACAGCTTAAGAGGATTGAAGAGCGGTATCATTACTTCAGGTTCCTGCATAATTGAATTCGCCAACAAGTGCTGGACTTTTAAGTCTGGAATCCAATCATGCTGCGACCTATACAAGCAATGTCGAAGGTCTTCACACCGATAGGACTTTCATCGACTCACGTCACGACGCACACATTTCCCGGCCTCATCCCCCAATCACGCATAACGCTGCCCTCAAAATTTCTCGACCTGCCACTACGAAAAGACATCTTGCACCGAGCGGTGATATTCGAGAGGGACGCACTGCGTCAAGGAACGGCATCGACCAAGACTCGAGCAGAGGTATCCGGATCCACGAGGAAGATACGACCTCAAAAAGGATCGGGAAAAGCACGGTTGGGCGACCGCACGTCGCCGATGCTTCGCGGCGGAGGACGTGCGCACGGCCCGAAACCGCGAGACTTTAGCACGGAGTTGCCGCGCAAAGTATACAACCTCGCCCTGCGCGGCGCCTTTTCCTTTCTCTTCCAGACGGGCAAGCTCACCGTGGTCAATGGCGCCATGGATTTCCCCTCCCACAAGACCGCCCTGCCCGTCGAGTTTCTCGAGTCGCATGGCTTTGCCAGTGGCAAGCAGCCCGATGGCCGGACCCTGCTCATCGTCAATTCCGAGCGCAAGAACCTCGAGATCTCCACGGGCAATCTGGGACACTTGATGGAAGTCGTCAGGCTCGATGAGATGCTCATCAGCGAAGTGCTCAAGTACCCCCGAGTGCTGATTGAGAAACGTGCCCTCATCGAGGTCGAGGAAATGACGCGGCAGGTCAACAAATACAAGCATGTCGTGGTCGAGTCGGAGCCTTCCTCGAGTGCGGCGTAGAAAAGACGGGGTTTCACGTAATTGAAAATGATGAACGAGCACAGCGAGCATAATTAGCAGCGCAAATAAAGAGCGTAGCGGTCAAGAAGTTATATTTTCATTTCTATACTTGCTTCTTGTTCTCATCGTGTATGAGTCCTCGTCAGCTGCATATGTCGTTCCTTCCACGCGAAATTCTGCAGCTCATTCTCAACCATGAGCAGGATCAAGTGTTCCTTCATGGCATCGTAGAACTCGGATGCATACAGATCGAGCTTGTTCTTCTTGAGGAATGAATTGTCGTAGAGGATGCCGCGGGAAACAGTCACTTCCCGCGCGGCGCGGAGGGCAGATCCAGTCATGGGTCCGAATTCCTGATAGAAGGACCGCAGGGGCGGGTATTCTTTTGTCTTTTGTTCCACACTGCGACTGAATGTGGACAGTAACGTGCTCAGTGCCGTTTCCATGCGCTCCGCTTCGTAATTCATCAGGGAGTGCATTGCCACGGCGTCCAATTCAGGACGACCGGGCTCGTAACGCCAAGTCTCACCGCGATCCCTGACGAGTGAGATCTGAATTACGCAGTGTTCAATGAGTGTCCTCCAAGTAGTCTGCATTCGTGTCAAACACAATGTCCGCAGACGTTTGAATTCGTAGAAAAGCTCGTCGTCTCGACCTTTGAGATCGCTCGCCATCTTTGCCGCCCGCACCTTTGCAGCAGTGAATCCGCTCTGGCCGATCTCGTGGACGTCTTTGCCAGTGGTGCGGTAGCCATTTCCGATGTCTCCAAAGATCCTTAGCTTCTCCTCTTCCCGAGCTGTATATTGTGCCACACGCAGCTTGTGAGACTCCTCCAAACGCTTGGTCTGTTGTGAACTGGATAGCCAGCGCTGTTCTGCACGCCAAATCTGCTTATCTTCTTCTTCTCGCCTCTTCACCTCGGGTACAACGGCCTGCTCAATAGCGAGATTGACCCAGTGACGTAGTCCTCGTCCCTTTCCACGGAGCAAAGCCATATTGAGTGATCCAGATCCGCTCTGATTGTCCTGGAGTTTGTGGAAGATCCCGGACCTCGACAAGTCTTGCTTGTAATGCTCGATAGCAGTCTTTATGTCCATCTTTCGTTCTCGTTTCATGACTTCCCGAAAATAGGTCTCAGCGGCCCTTTCGGCAAGCCGCCTAAAAGAGCGAAAGTTGGACTTCGAAGCTACATTTTGCAAACTGGCATGGGGCGAAACTACTGCTGGCTCGTAACTTGGAGCAGGGACGATGTGCAAACCTGCATAGTGTTCTGTCAGGGACGCATCGTCCGTAGCTCGTCGATAAGTTGGCAGAGTGCCTGAATATGTCGCACGTCTCATGATCAGCTGTCTCGTCAGGGCTGCAATCTTGCACGAGTTTCAGCGCAGTATTGCTGAAGTAATATTGTCACTCCATGTCCTCGTTGCCCGCCAACGTACTCCACCAACGGCATCGGCTACTTTTGCCGCTCAAGAGAAACCACCGGCTTTCCGGCTTTTCCGGCTCGAAATCTGCAGCCTCCGCGCTAATTACCACTGAGTGCAATGCCGTCAATTGTATCACTCGTCTCGAGGAGCTTCTGCGTTGCTGGTCCATCCCTCCGGACGTTCACTACCACGGACGCAACGCTCAAACACACCACGTTCCACCTTTTTCAGGCTGCTTTCCATTACGGTGATTTTCTTGCTCAACTCCCGAAGTCCTTCGGTATTTCTGTTTGCATCGAGTAGTTGGAAGCGGATGGTCAAATCGCTCAAGCAAACAGCGATTTTCTTTGTATAGTCAAGAGCTGCACTTCCAGGGATCGCTAGAGCAGCAATCGCCCTTCTTGTCAATTCACCAGTAAGATCTGCGAGTCCAAGAATGTAATCTGCCGGTGTAAGATCCACGGGAGACACAAGAACCTGAGTTTCAGCAAGTGTTGGAACTCTTTCATACTGTATATAGAATCGCAAGGTGAGAGCTTCTACAAACTCCTGGATGCCGGGCGATATGTTGCGTTGATATCTCCACACGTTAGCGTCCTGTAGATCCTGCTGAGCAAGCTTGAGCAATTGAGAGATCTGAGATTCGTACTTCTGTACCTCTTTTGCAATCGAAGTAGGAATGATGTCCTCGGACATATCTGAGCGTATGACAGGGACTCGAAGCAGACTGAAGATCATCTTCTTCGACAGTGCAGTGACATCGCGTGATGTCTTGATCAGGCGTTCTCTACGATCGTAGTGGTGATCAATATCATCCTTGAAATTCTGAAATGTGGTAGTGAGATCTATTTCTGCCATACCAATTGTGAATGTGCTTGTACCCGTATCAGGCACAAGTATATCGCCTTGAAAATGACAACCAGTAATCGAATGTTTGTATTCAGCTTGATATTTAGCATAGGTATGCACCATAACCGTGGATGCAGAGCTGCGGTTCATCTTCGGCGGATCTGAGTGCTTGATCAGTGCTGATTTTTGTGATGAACAAATCACCTGCCACTCAATTCATTATGAAGGCTGCCTAAGGCAACTATGGCTGTAGCTCTAGTAGCAGGTACCACAGCTTGCAACTGCAGCTGCACAGTATAGCATACATGCAATGTGCAGGCATCTCGGGCGTGGTCACCAGCATGAAAGCGTGATTGACTAGAGCTTCGACAAGATTTGAGACCCTGGGACTGATTGTGGCATCAGAATGACTGTTTATTGCTTTCTGGAATTGGCTGTTGGCTTAGCGGTGATTCCTGGAAAGATCATAATAGAGTTGTTTGACTCTCACGTTCCCAAAGTGGTGGAGAATTTCCGAGTTCTCTGCACAGGCGAACGTGGAGAACCCAAATATCAAGGCACGACCTTTCATAGGATCGTGGAGACTTTCACCATACAAGGAGGCGACACGGACAAGACGGGGACCGGTGGCAAACATATATTCGGAGCAGAAGAAGAACCTTTTGCTGGAGATGACATGTTCTGGCGTAATATCGATGAGGAAATGCTTGTATGTATGGCAGAGCACCCGCCTCGCAGTCAATTCTTCATCACCCTGCGGCCAAGTCCACATCTGAATGGATCTTATTGTTGTTTTGGCAAAGTCATTCGTGGGCAGCAAATCCTGGAGCAGATCAGTCAGCTGGAAGTTGATGACAACGATTGTCCAGTGGACACTGTGACCATCGTTCGTTGTGGTGAGCTAGAGTACAAGGGTCCCCAAACGTCAACGAATGTCACTGGAGTTGACAATGGGTCGACCATCAGACACGCTTCACCTGGGGAAGATAAAGAGCCAGCCGTGGCTGTTCGTAAGGCGCGCTCACGCGAAAGGCGATCTCCATCATCTTCGCGCACTAAGCATCATAAACGAGAAAGATCAAGGGAGCATAGACGGAGATTGAGTTCTGAAAGACGCCCGAGTCGTTCACCGCGAAGGGAAGGTGGTCGTCCAAAACATGAGCGCAGAACTGACTGGAGCCCGCATGACAAGCAGCGAAACCAATATCGTCGATCATACGACAGGGACAACACGCTCACGAAGGCATCTGAGCCGATCAGAAGTAATGCTGATGGTGCTACACCAGAAATCATCTACAAAGGTCGCGGAAAGATGTTTTATCAAGCTCAATCGAAAGGCAATGATCGGTCCGGTCGTCTGAATTGAGGAGTGCACAAGAGATTTGCAAGCATCCACTCCGGTCTAGATAGGTATCTACCTACTTATACCCCTTCGGGGTACTCCGGTAGATTGGCCTTGGCAGCGCGACTTGACCGTATCACGGTGGGACCTCGGGGTGACTCCGGGACGCATTTGCTCTGACTTCTACGGGTCGCGACTCGAGTGGCTGGTTGGTACGAGCGTCACAATCACGGAAAAGCGTTTCGCTCACCCATTGCCCGCCTGCAGCATGCAAGATTTGGCAGGTGAAGGGAGTCGTGCGAGTCGGCGGTGCTCAGATTTTCTGTGGACTGACTGACTTCCGTGGTGGCCAACCAATGGGTTGCACGCGGGATCCCACTCCAGATACAGATGAACGGGCCGCCTTATCGGTGCGATCAGCCACGCGAACAACCACCAGATTGCACCGCGCGCATCGATATCTGGTGTGGATCACCGCGACCTCGGAATTGACAGACAATCTGCAGCTCGGCCGGTTCCTGGCCAAAGTCTATATATGCTACATCCTCCCTGATCATATGTTGCAGGTGCTTCTACGATCTGCCTTCTTCATCACCGAGATATCTTTCTGACAGTGCGGTAACGAAGCACAGACATCCATCATTGGCAATATGGTCCTGAGTAAGGACAAGTCGATTGGGCTTCAGGAAGTGTTCGACGATGCTGAGAAGGGATCCATCTCATGGCCCATATTGGTCGAAGACAGTGTCGAGTTCAAGCGGCTCTTGCGAAAGATCGACCTTAGGCTCATGCCTCTGATGTGTATCATCTATGGCATACAATTCCTGGACAAGACAACACTCTCATATGCCAGTGTCATGGGGATCAAGAAGGATACGCACCTGGTGGGCAACGAATATGCTCTGTTGGGTACCATGTTCTATGTCGGTTATCTCTTCTGGGAATATCCTACAAATTATCTGATGCAAAGATTACCACTGGCCAAATATCTCGCAATCAACATCATTATTTGGGGCGGTGTCTTGTCTTGCACGGCAGCAGCCAAGAACTGGGCTGGGCTCATGCTTGTAAGAACATTTCTGGGAATATTCGAGTCCACAGTGACGCCGGGATTCGTACTCATCACAAGTCAATGGTATAGGCGAGCGGAACAACCTCTGCGCATCGGAGTTGTGAGTGTAGATATATGGTCATAGTGTCAAGCATACTGACCTGGTTAGTGGTATTCTTTCAATGGTTGGGCACAGATATTCGGTGGTTGCGTGGCTTATGGTGTCGCGAAACATGTTGGCTCGGATCCCAATGCAGCTCTGAAGGGATGGCAAATCATCTTCATCTTTACAGGTTGTCTGACAATCCTGCTTGGAATCGGAGTCTTCTTCTATCTACCTGATCGACCTTCGGCCGCGCGCTGGCTCACGGAAGAAGAGAGACTCTTGGCTGTCGAGAGGACACGATCTAACCAGCAAGCCGTCGAGAACAAGACTGTCAAGTGGTACCAATTCCGAGAAGCGCTTACAGATGTCAACACATGGTTGTATGCATTATTCTCGCTCTCAACAAACATTCCGAATGGTGCCATCACAAACTTTGGAAACATACTGATCACCTCATTCGGCTACTCCTCACGGCAATCACTTTTGCTTGGCACGCCTGCTGGTGCCGTCGAAATTGTTTGGATACTGTTCTTTGCCTGGTTAGCCACGAGAACGAATCAGAGAATGTACACGGCCTTGCTCTCATTCATCGTACCACTGATCGGCTTGATCATGGTGGCATCTGCCAAACATGTCACTGGTCTCGTCGGGTACTATCTCATCTATGGCTACCCTGTGGGCTCAGTCTTGATTCTGTCCCTCATCAGTGCCAATACGGCAGGATACACTAAAAAGGTCACAGTAAATGCAATCAATCTGATTGCATACTGTGTAGGCAATATCATTGGCCCGCAGACTTTCCAAGCTAAAGACTCGCCAGACTATAAACCTGCCAAGATTGCTATGGTCATCTGCTTTGGCGTGTGCATGTTGGACTTTATGCTCATTCGATATTTCGCGGTACGGGAAAACAAGAGGAGAGATGCATTGCTTGCCTCAGGTGACCTGTCTGCTGGCAAGGTTCACAATGATAAAGAGGCTGGAGCACTCGACTTGACGGACAGGGAAAACCTCAGTTTCCGATATAACTTGTAGTACATGTATACGTACACCACATTGGATATAGAATACGAGAAATCCCAAGTGAGATTCGATATGTGATCAGAATTACTCGTAGTAAAACGACTTGCGACGGGTACGACAAGTCGCTACTCCACACTGCAGATAGTAAATGTGCTTGAAATTCACGATGGTTGAGTGCACATGTTGTGAAAAGGATCGCGGTTGAGCAGGTTTCTTGCTAACTATAAGATGGATTCTGTACATGCAATACAGTCCTTACCAGTAAATGCCCAGCTGGAGGCTTACACGTCATTGATACAACAAGCCAATAATGAAGACGATCTCAAGCGAATCACATCACAAATATTGGAGGCATCAGCCTCGACATCGCTCGTTGTCGCACGATCCGTCATCAACACACTCATCGACAGAATATCCGGTTCCGAAGAACTTTTACAATATGCATTGAACATCATGACGCCACGTATATCGACTTTTGAGGAACAAGTCAGTCGTATCAGGGAAGCGCTGGCGTCTCGTTTCGAAGCACAGCAGGACTTTTTGGAAGCGGCACGAGTGCTGCAAGGAATCGCACTGGAGTCTGGCCAGCGTGTCATCACGGACGAGTATCGTCTCAGGATCTTTACGCGCATCATCCGGTGTCTTTTGGAGGAGGACGAGGCCATCAGTGCCGATACGTACCTCAATCGCGCCACGCTCCTGATACACAATACCACCGACCCGGAGATCTTGCTGCACTTCAAGTTGTCGCAGGCACGCATATTCGATGCTAAGCGGAAATTTATCGAGGCCAGTCAAAAGTACCACGAACTCTCCTTCACCACGCAGATACCCGACTCTGAAAGGTCAGCCTGTCTCGAGGCCGCAATAACGTGCGGCGTCCTCGCCCCTGCTGGACCAGCTCGGTCGCGGCTCCTAGCGGTCCTGTATAAGGATGAGAGGGCGCAGACGCTGGGAAACTACAGTATTCTGGAAAAGATGTTTCTGGACCGCCTGATTCGTGCGCAAGAGGTCGACGTCTTTGCGAGGTCATTGAAGCCGCATCAGGTGGCACTCCTGGCCGATGGTACGACGGTACTCTCGCGCGCCATCATCGAGCACAACTTGCTCTCCGCCTCGCGTCTCTATGAGAACGTGGGCGTCAACGAGCTCGGCGAATTATTGGGACTCGATGCCGCTTCTGCGGAACGGTTCGCGCGAGGCATGATTGAGAGTCAACGTCTCGCGGGCGAGATTGATCAAGTCAGCGGCACGGTCGAGTTTACCACGCCGACAAAGGACGCCGGCGAAGGCACGGAAACGGAGCGCTGGGATCGCGCGATCCAGAGTCTCCTGGGTGACGTGGAAGATTGTGCTACGCAAATCGAAAAGAAGTTTCCCGAATGGTACACGGCACAGAGCACGGCTACAGCGGCCGCCGTGGTAGCTTGACGACTTTTATTATCATGACTAATGCACGATTCTCCCGTTATCCCTCTCCTCACACGACATATGCTACATACTCTTGTTTTTGCCCTCGAGATCGCTAGCCATGAGGGCGGCACCGACGACATTGGTCAATTCAAAGGCTTGACCGACGACAGGAATGAGCCCCAACAGGACGGTGACAACGCCGAATGCCGTGAGTGATCCGGTGCGCTTCTCGACTTCCTGAGCCTTGACTTGTGCGGAATACTGCTTGAGCTGGAAATATCGCGCGAGAAAGCGGGGTCCGGCGCGTCGTCCGTTGAGGGTGATGAAGAGGATGGTGCCGATGGCGGGAATAAAGTTGAGTGGGATGGAGATGAGGTACTTGACGAGTGCCTCTGGACTGAATCGCTGCAATGGCGACGTCAACTTGGCCTTCATTGCCCCTCCAATCTTGCCTGCTTTGCCGCCTGCCCTTCCGCCAGAAACTTCGCGACCGGTCGAGACGAGCTCCGTGTGTCCCTTGTCCAGCATCACGGTATCAAACAGCAGATCCTTGCGGTCCTCAATCAAGAGCGCCGAAAGCAGATTGATGACGATATTCGCCTCGCTCAACACCAACGGTACCGCGGAAACAAATCCCAACGGTCCACTGAAGAGACTGAGCGCCAGACTCTGCGGGACATAGACCGTCGCAAACAGGACCGCAAGTACGGCGGCGGAAAGGACGAACCGCGGCAAGAGTTGCGCCTTGATGGGTCCATAGACGGATTTATTCGCTAGCGCATAGTAGATTCCTTGGATCGGGTAGAGGTACGCGTGCGATAGGATGGCGTCCCTACCGATTTCCGCGGCCTTGATTGCCTGAGCCTTCACCTCCGCCGTCAAATCTTCCTTGTACTTGTTTGCAGACATGCCAATTACTGATTCTTCTTAGAGTGTTTTTGAAAGAGTAAGTATATATGTAGGTACAACAACTAGTCCTCGAGGAAGAAGTATTGGCATCGAGGGAATGCGAGGAACGTTGCAATTCCTCAAGTTGGTTGGAGAAGCGCAATGACGACGATTCCAGAAGTCATGCGCCACCGTCACACCAGCCACGCGTTGCGCCACGAAATGACAACTTTTCTGGTTTCACACAAAATCGCGACATTTATTTCGACTATTCGAATTGGTAGGACAATGTTTGGTAGAGTACACTAATCGACCCTTAAACCCCTTGACCCAGACGCAGTGCTAGTTTCCCCGCAACGCCAATTCACCCCGTGATTAGTATGCAAGCTCCCCCGTTCATAATAAGCCTGTAATGAATAACACCGTGGCCAGTGGAGGCAGACTAGTCGGTGATTGTGGTGGAGTCAGCGCACCATACGGTAGAGGCAGTAACACTCCGCCATATCGCAAGGGCTTCTCTCCCGGTGACGGTGCCAAGAAGGAACTTCGACGTGGTCGGTCTGGCTCCTCATAGCTGTGCGTCAGATCGAGCGTAGGAGGTATACGTCTCTGTGGTCGTTGTGGCGGCTGATGCATCTGTCCCTGATTCGGAGACGAATCCATGCACGCAGTGTCTTGTGAAGAACGGCGACCGGCTTCTTGGTGATGGGGATATGGTGGACTTGTTTGAGAGCCATCTCGTATGGTATCGCTGGGCCTCGTCGTTGAGCTTGGCTTGAGCCGTTCCTGACATTCCCGCTTCCTCCTGCGCGACTCCTGCTTGTGCATCCTATTGATCTCCCGTTGCGCTTGCTTGAGAGCGATCTCAGCCGGAGTGTCCGTTGGAAGTGTTCTCCGAGTTGTCAAACTCTTCCTCCTGCCATGGCCAGCAGCAGGACTGAGTGATTCCTGGGGCATCGATGTTGGCAAGCTGTGATGACGAGTCGCAGGCAACGTATCTTGGTCCATAGAGAGAGTCGTTGTTCTTACCTGGGATGAGCCAGTCGCTGAGTTGACATCCGTCCGCGAGCAGATATCATTAATCGCGAGGCAAATTACGAAGGTAACATTGTCTCAAAGCTGTGCCAAGCCATAGGAATATCTGTGGTAAGCTACGACGAAATTTCCCGGAAACGAAATTAATTTCTGGATGAGTCGCAGTCGTCCGTCATTGTACCTCGAGTCCGAAACGCACTGTGCTTGTCTCCTCCATGTAGCCGTACTTCTTGTGCAGTGAACTATGGCATTGGAACGAATCGTATTGCATAGTGTGAACGATGCATCAGGCTAATGAGCACATCGACATGATTTCCCACTGGAGTGATATGCGTGTTACACTGAAGCAGCACTGAACCCCTTGTGGCCTGGCAAAAGCAAACTGCATGTCTGCTGCGATAGCCAGACAAACTGTAGCTTCGAAGTGGAGTCTCAAGCATATATCGTGTGTTCGCAGTTGATTTCTCAAGCTTGAGACATCAAGCTTCACTGATCATCGATATAGCTTGCTGCAGATATAGAACTGAATATCGCTTATGCATTGCCAAAGCCTGTTACGAAGTTATAGCTTGAGCAGGGCTTGTTTAAGCTGGATGCAACTCTCGCGCATTCGCAAATGCATATATATTTTGCTGTACAAGCTTTCCAAATCTGATAATCCCAAGATGAGCCCACAGAACTATTCCCACTGAAGCTTGCTGCCAAGACATCAGCAATATATTAAAGTCTTTGCATTGAGACCTTACTGACGCGCTGTATGTCCATATCACGTCCATGCATATGCATATGGTTCTAAGTAGACAAATGCATATGAGATGTCGTCCACAGCATAGGCTAAGTTTGAATACGAGCAGAACCGAGCTAGCTCAGCGGAGTAGCCATAATTTCCAAGGTTGTGCTGTTGCGTGGATGTCCCTTCAGTACTCATATTCCTGCAGGTCAGTGATGTGGATCATCATCTTGTCGTCCATATCGTAGACTTCTCGATTTGCTACTTCAGACCATGGCTTCACAGGCGGATCTGCAACAACAATACAACAACTACAAGTCCTCCTTACAACAACTGGCTGCGAAGATCGGTGATTTGGAAACTGAATCAGATGAGCACAAGCTAGTGATCGAATCCCTAGCCAAGCTGCCGGCTGATAGAAAGTGTTTCAGAATGGTCGGAGGCGTGTTGACCGAGCGAACAGTCGGGGATGTGAAGCCACTCCTGATCACGAATCAGGACGGCCTGAAAAGTGTCATGGAACAACTTCTCAACAGTTACAAGGAAACGGAGGAAAAGTTTGTCAAATTCCAGAAAGACAACAAGATCAAGGTGGTCCGACAATGATACTCGTGGTCCCGTTATCAGATTTCGCACCAATGTCTGATATAGCCCATGCGACATGAGTAGAGGCTCATCCTGTGCTCCAGCACAGGAATATTGTCATGACCAATCAAGAGCGCTATGAAGAGAACTGTGTACAAATCACCAACGACATGTAATGCTCAGTGCTGGAAATACACATACAAATGATCTCGCAATATCCGATTTCAAGTCAGGCCCACGCCACTTACACCGGCTAGACCTGAGGTGACGATTGTGACACTTGGAACGCAATCTGCCATAGCTACATCTACGCGAACATGCTGCAAAGATGGGTGTTCGAGCTGGACAGCTCGCAAGTGGACCTTCGGTCGGAATTGCATCGACCAAGACCGGACTAATCGCAGCGGCAAATGTTCTGCTCGGACTGCCTGAAAGATGTAGCCAGGTGTGCATAGCAGTATCATGGCCTGCCTAGATATGTGCTAGTCGTACATGAAGCTTGTGCCTTACGATAGTGGTAATACTATAGCTAGTGTAATTCCCGATTCAAGGATTTGGACAAATTCAACAGCCAGATGCCAAGTCATCGTACAACTCGTTCCACACACAAAATTTGATTCCTTCGTATTGTCGTATGGCGAAGTGTCTCGAGCACAAGAATCTACTACTTTGACATGAGTTCTTTTTGTGAGTAATCGTTGATTGCAGAAGCAGAAGAGGCAGGATATCATCCTCACCCGGAGTCAGAGGCGAACAGTATCTCAAGATGTCGACTACTTCCTGTCGGTACTATGAGAACAAATTGCCTGAGGTCGATGAACTGACTGTGGTGAATGTGCGGCAAATCGCTGAGATGGGAGCATATGTTCGATTGCTGGAATATGACAACACGGAGGGTATGATTTTGCTGTCTGAGCTGTCACGTCGTCGAATCAGGTCTATTCAGAAGTTGATTCGTGTCGGACGAAACGAGGTTGTTGTTGTGCTGCGAGTAGACAAGGAAAAAGGATACATCGACTTGTCTAAAAGAAGGGTTTCTCCTGAGGATATCGCCAAATGTGAAGAGAGGTATAACAAAAGCAAAGCGGTGCACTCGATAATGCGAAATGTGGCCGATAAACACAGCATCCCGCTAGAATCATTATACGAAAGTGTGGGCTGGCCCTTGTACCGCAAATATGGACACGCATATGATGCTTTCAAGCTTGCCATTACCCAGCCCGACACCGTCTTTGCAGACGTCACTCCCCCGAACTCTGAGATACTGAAGGACTTGCAATCACAGATTGCCCGAAGGTTAACTCCACAAGCCATCAAGATTCGTGCCGATGTCGAAGTGACCTGCTTCGGATATGAAGGCATAGATGCAATCAAGACTGCTCTGAAAGCGGCAGACAAGGTCAATACTGAGGAAAACAAAGTGCAGGTGAAGTTGGTTGCGGCTCCCCTGTTTGTCGTCCTCACAAATGCGCTGGACAAGGTTGTCGGTATCAAGCTGCTCGAAGACGCGATCGCTGAAATCACAAAATCGATCAAGGAACAAGGTGGAAACTTGGTGGTCAAGACATCTCCAAGAGCACAATCCGAGCAAGATGATCTCGAACTGCAAAAGATGATGGAAAAGGCTGAAGCAGAGAATCTTGAGGTCAGCGGAGACGAGGAGGAGGATGGAGAGGACTCTGATGCAGAGTAAAAATCAGCAGATTACGCATGAGAAGAGTTTTGCACATTCTCGTTCAACAATTTGTACTTGGTTGCTGGGTGAATTGATTCGCGCATCATAACAATTAGGGATTCAGACATTTCTGAAACTGTTCGTGACAAGCCGAACACCACGATATGGAGGACGGTATGTAGCATATTGATAGCCAGCATTGTGCATGGTATTTCATCACGAATCTTGCAAACAATCTGTCTACTGAATGTATCATCATCTACAATGTGTCTGTCTTTGACCAACGACAAATTGCACGTAATGGAAGTGGAATGAATTATGCGCGGTGCACAATTTAACTTGCAGACCAGACGTTCAGTTCCAGAAACCAAAAAGAATTCATGATCAGATTGCAGGGAGGGCAGGCAGCTGATCAAGTGCTGGCAATCCTCTCCACCTTCAACTCTTCCTCCACCCTCTCTTCTCCTTTCCAGACACTCTTCTCAACCAAGTTCTACTAACTTCACAAGTTCGATTTCTGCTTTTATTCTTTAGCAAGTCTTCCGAGCACTAGCTGAGCATCTCCTCCATCAATCGTCGAGTATTCTAGCGATGCCGCCATCCACTCCACGAACCATCACCGCAAAACAACCACGAAACGCACCATCGACGACAACCACACCCCGATCAGGTCCCGGCTTCCCATCCACGCAACAATCCGCTACCAACACACAGACATCATCATCATCGGCGCGAGGGTCGGCTGCTGCGCGATTAGGTCATGCCCGTCGTCGTCATCGCAAAGTACTCAAGGACACGATTCAGGGCATCACGAGGGCGGATATTAGACGTATGGCGCGTCGTGGAGGCGTCACGCGTATCGCGGCCGGCATGTACAACGAAGCCCGGTACGCCATGAAGGACTTTATGGTGCAGGTCAGCCTTCCTCTTCTGTATCAGTATGGGATTCGTGCTGACGGGACGATATAGATCATTGGAGACGCAATCGCGTGTGTCGAGTTACGAAAGGCACAGACCATGGCGTTTCAAGATGTCATTTACGCACTGAAGAGACGGGGCCATACACTGTACGGATTCGGTCCCGAAATCGCCATCAACAAGCGACGTGCCAGTCGTCGTGCTTGAGCTGGCCCACTCTGCAACTGAGGCAGAAACGGGTTCATTAGTGATCATCGAGTCGAGTCCATCATTCTTGTCGAGCGACGGCCAATCTATGAAAATTTCTCTTTTTCAATTACAGTCAAGTATTTGTCGTGCGTGTATAGTACATGTATACATATAGAAATGACGAAAAATATATATGACATGAAAGTATGGCTATGATATAGTGCGTCACGACTTTTCCGACTTCTCCTTCTTATTCTTCTTCTTCTTGGCCTGTTTCTTGGACTCCTTCTCGGCCTGCTTGATCTCGGCAGGGGTGAGGATGAACGGGTCATGGTCGTACTTTGCCTTCCAGATCCACTGCATGCCCGGCACCGTACTGCCGTGCGTCTCCGCCGCCTTACGGTACCAATACGCGGCTTTATATTTCTCGCGCCTGGGGAGTCCAAATCCAGTCTCATAACACCATGCGACCTCGTACATGGCGTCTCCGTCACCCAAGTTGGCGGCGGTCTCGTAGTAGTTGCGCGCGAGGTCGCTGTCCACGGGGACACCCCACCCGTGACGAAAACAGTTGCCCAGTTCAAAGATGGCGAGGATCAAGTCGCCCTTCATGCGCCCGCCACCACTGATCCCCGCGGAAAGGGCGGATTCTTCCACGGCCGCAGAGTTGGACGCCGCGCGACGGAGCCAGTGGATCGCTCGGGTTTCGTCCCGCTGTACGCCCCATCCGTGACGCAACGAGAGGCCGTACATGAGTTGTGCGATCGGTAGTCCTGCTCCTTCGCCGTCGTCTTCGTCTTCGTAATCGTCGTCTTCACTGACACCGTGGTTGACACTGCTAGTCCTGCCTACGGCGGCGCGCTTGAAGAGTTGCGCCGAGATTGCCAGGTTGCCGCGCTCGTGTTCGCGAATCGCGGATTGCAGGTAATCCTCCCTGCTCTGACCTTCGTGCGTAAACGTGCCATCCTCAGCGATGACTTCCGTCGCGCTCGACTTGCGCGGCCCCCGGCCTGGGCGACTCGAGTCTGTGCGCCGTATGGCGGCGGGACTTTTTTGAGGCGAAGAGACAGATGAGGGCGAAGATGTGGATGCGAGAGGTGCAGACACGGACCGAATAGATTTCGTGGGGGACGTCTCTGTCGCTGCTGCTAATGGGTCGAGGGACTGATGCAGAGACTGCGCGACGCGCTCGACGGGCGGCAGACGAGGTGGTCCCGTGTCAAAGAAGGAATCCGTCCTCGGAATGGCGGGCGAAGGAGGACCGGCACGAGCGAGCATCGTCGCGCGCTGTTCCCACTGTGCCTCGACGTCGCCGTTCCGATCGATCGGTTGAAAGTCAGGAAGGTAGCTCGACGAGCGGCTGCGTGAGGAAAGCTGACTCGGTCGGCGAATCAGTGAACTCAGCGTGCGTCTCTTTATGCTCTTTTCACTTGAGCGTGGCGGGGACGAATATTGCGCGTCCGTAGGGATGTGCTTTGAATGTTCTGACGAATGGTTCCTACTCAGTAGCGGTGCCATGTTGTTCGTCTCGGTTAGTGAAGTATCGACGTGCTGCGAACTCGTCGTTTTGGAGAGGTGTAGATTGTTGAATGCGTCTTCATTGACATCGACCGGCTGCGGCTCGATATCTTGTGTGCCCTGTCGAAAGAGCTTGAATTCTGGCGGTGGTGGGAGTGTTTCGTTTCCGTTCGGGACGTGATCATTTCGTTCCTGTTGAATGATTTCCTTGCTCTTCCTCTTCTTCAGTCTATTGATGATTGAGGGCATCCGGTGTCACTATATTTACGCAGCAGCCCAATCGCAATTCAGAAACACAGTTGAGAATATCAATCAGCTTTAGGGTCAATCAGCTTTATTGAGATATGAATCAGTCAGTAAGGGACCGAGGATCGAGTACAGGAAGACTGCATTTCAGCGACATTGAGCGCAGGACACCAGCAGTAGCCAGGAGCAGCGACGACGACGATTCTGGATGCGGGTGGAGGGGCGATCGTGGCTGAGCTTTTTTAGGTTTCTTCGTTTTCGGCTCCAATTTCCTTTGCATCCATTTTGCATCTTTTGGTATCTTCGCTGCAGCTGCTGGAGGGAATCCCTTTTTCATTCACGCAGTTTCATGTTGAGGGTCCTTCCCAAAGTACAAACACGCATGTTCTCTCTTCTCCCTCTTGTTTGTCTTTTTGGAATGCGAATTGTCATATAATATATACATGTGATGAAGGGTGTAGAGTGTAGATCTATGTACAGGCACAAGCATGCTGTCTACTGTCCGTCGGCACGGGCTGCAGCATCACATCTTCCGGTGTGGTACATCTTGTCGTGAAGGCTGAAAAGGCGGGAGAGGTACAGGCGGGTGACAGAGCAGGAGTCGAGCTTGAAGAATTTTGTCTGGTGGTACTGTGTGGTGCGGTGTCTGCTTTGCAGTACCAGCTCGGCCTCCTCAGCCTTTCCAGGTCCGGCACCGCGTCGTCGTACTGCGGCACACTCATGATCGGAGCCGCAAAGAGAGATGCCGCATCCGTTTCGTCATACGCAGGCACAACTTCCGACTCCTGTATGGTGTGGCTCTTCCTGTCTGACTGAATTTTCGGCCGCGCTCTCCTCATGTCAGCCTCGACCGTCACAGGAAAGGTGTATTGGACGGAGCGCAGGGAGCGAAATGAGGATGTGGACGACAAGCTCAGTGTCATTCGCATCTGGTACCTCCTGGACAAGAGGCAGCTTTCGAAACTGGGAAGGCAGCTAGATGACTCGCCATCCAACAACGTCACAGGTAATGTGATACCCATGGTCCAGACATGCAGCTCCGTCGGGGATGGATCCCATTGCTGTGTCTTGGAGCTGAACTCAGTGGCTAGCAGGTCGCGAGCCACGATCGGTGCTGGCTCGGGCAATGGGTACTTGTTATCATGTCGGTGCTTTGTGCGCCGAACTGTGGTTGACAACAGGCGCAGGGACGCTTTGTTGATGTCGGGTGGTGTCTGCCCGGTATAGCGAAGAGTGAAATGCAATGGACTCGTCAGGGGCCGCTGCATGACCGTCGTGTAAAAAGTAGGCGATGTGTCGAGTGAGAGTGTCAGCGACCCGTGGCACCTCTTGAAGATATCCTGTACCGGCTCTGTGTAGGCCAGTACAGCTTCTGCTTGCACACTCTTCTTGATGACTGCATCCAGTAAGTTTGTCGACGGAATGAATTGAAAGCGCCGCGAGACATGACCCAAAATCTTGTTCTCATCAAGGCATCGAAGCTCTGCACGAATGAGGTAGGTCACTTGCGCATCAGCATCAGCCTCCGTCAGGTCATCTAGTTGGCCAATCTGGTTACAGCACCCCGTCGATGGTGGCAGGGCCAGATGAAGACAGTCGCCCACTGGACATTGCCGCGGCTGCAGAAGACTGGGTATTTGGATGGAGAATGGAGACTTGCCAAGTTCGGTGTCAAGGTCAATCTGTGAGGTACGTCGAAGAAAGGGCCACTCCACGGAAACTTGTCGGTATTGATGATTCTCCCATACCGACTTTGTGAGACGAGTGATCCCGAGCAGTTCGACGGTGAGTATGGTGGCCTGGACGTCTAGTTTGGCAGAATAATCGATTGAGCCGGTAATCACATCGAGATTGGTGTAAAAGGGTCGATCGTCAGCTAGTCCGACGGACATGAGATCCTCGGAAAAGGTCGAACCACTGAGTAAGGAGGGACTAGACTGTCCGTCTTGTCCAGTGGCCTTGGTGGATAAGCTAACCATCTGCGCGTGGTCCAAGGACCGGAGAGCCATATTATCGGCGTGTCAAAGTCCTGTCTGACCATCCTGAAAAGACGGGCCGTAGCTATTCCTTATATCCCAGAACCACAAGCTACGGGTGAGTCACCCTTGCCGGCAATCATTTTTTTTCCTGGTGACTCAAGAAAGCTTCGGCCGGTCGGCCACCCGCCTCGCACATTGAGGATGGCGACCTCAAGACTCATACCTGCCGCAGCGACGTATTCTCCGGTACGCGAGGGAAATCACCTTTTGGCAGGAGATCGGGGGAAAGAGCCAGAGAGCCACGGCGGGGCCTGACCAATCGAACCTTCACCTCTGACCCCGCGGATGCGTCTGGCTGCAGACGTGCCAATCTGCCGCTGGGCACGACTTTTGACGGCACGTCTGCGACATGGGGGGGAGGGGGACACGGGACAGCAACGAATGCCATCCCGAAGACACGCACGACGTGCGCAGTGTCCGTACTGTGAGGTGACTCACTTGGTGATGTGTAGAGGAGTTTGTGGCTTCACTCAGGCCGGCTACTTGTTCAGCCATCATCATCGCGCCCTTTCCCTCTGCCGCGAAGTGGTTGGACAGGGGCGAATCATCTGGCGCCAAGAGAATTTCTGCACACGGAGACGGGAAGTCGACACTCACGGTACAATTTCTGTCACAAGATGTTTCCAGGAGCCAAACAGATGCTTGCCTAGACCTCTCAAGAACTAAAAAACATCCCGCTGTCACGGCACGAGAAAAGGTGGCCGTGATCGAGATTTCAGTAGTCTCTGTTATATGAATACACGCAATCAAGTCCGTAGCATCACCTCTGACTTCCACTACTCTTGCGATGGCCTGCCACCGATTGGATTTGACCGCATGACAGGTGAGTCAGGATTTCCAAGAATGACTCTTCTTGTGCTACTTTGCCATACTCCGCGATCGATGCGCTGCAGATGCTGCGGCTGGTTGCGCGAGCTAGCTCTAGCTATAGATTTCCCCATTTTCGGTGCACGTGCACGATTGACTCATGATACACGTGACATATGATCATCAGATGATCAGATCAGCGGAGCCTCCGCTGCTATCAGGAACTTTGTGTCGGAGATGCCGCTGCGGGAGTGCCTGAGTGACTCTAACCTTCGAAGATTGTTCCTGGATTTCGTCCTGCTATAAATTATATGCTCACCATTTCACCATCCTTTCTTTTTGTCCACACGATATATCCATACTACTTAGTCCGTCATGGGTAAATCAAAGCCAGTAAAAGAGTCCAAGAAGGACACCAAGGCCGCCAGTGTCAAGCCAGACTCTGGAGTGTCTAAAAAGTCCTCAAAGAGTGATTCTAAAGCTCAAGCCAAGGCTGCATTGAAGACTGAAAAGTCCTCGAAAGCCGATAAAAAGTCGTCAAAGAAGGAGCCGGTCGTCGAAGCCAAGCCAGCGAAGAAGGAGAAAAAATCAAAGAAGGCCAAGAAGGAGCCGACTCCTGAACCAGAGTCGAGCAGCGAATCCGAGTCGGAGTCGTCCGAATCAGACTCGGACTCTGACTCTGACATGGCCGACGCTGAGCCAGTCAAGGCCGCCAAAGCTGTCGCCAAAGCCACTACATCAGATTCATCCGACTCTGACTCTTCGGATTCAGACTCAGAGTCTTCCGATTCCGACAGTAAGGAAGAGGAGAGCGCCGTCGTCTCCGCAGTCAAGACTGCCACCAAGGCAGGCAAGGACATCCAAAACGCAGTCACCGAGAAGGCTCAGGATGCCAAGAAGGCCGTCGCCAAAGCCGTTGAGACTGTCCAGGCCGACTCGTCTGACTCTTCTGCTTCATCATCAAGCGACTCTGACAGCGACTCTGATTCAGACTCCGAGGAGGAGGAGAAGTCAGCTCCTGCACCTGCCAAGAAAGAGGCCGCCGACTCATCCGATGATTCATCCGATGACTCCTCGGACTCTGACTCCTCATCCGATGACGAGGAAGAGGAAAAGAAGCCAGCAGCCAACAAGCGCAAGGCCGAAGAGTCGACGGAAGCACCAGCAGCAAAAAAGCCCGCGGCAGCAGCATCTAACGAGTCGGGCGAATCGAGCACCATCTTTGTGGGCCGCCTGTCGTGGAACATTGACGACGAATGGTTGGGCAAGGAATTCGAGAGTTACGGCACCGTGGTCTCGTCGCGCGTGGTGATGGACCGCGCGACCGGAAAATCAAAGGGCTTCGGGTACGTCGAATTCGACAACCCGGCCTCCGCCAAAAAAGCACTCGAAATGTCGGGCAAGGAGATTGACGGCCGACCAGTCAACGTCGACATTTCCACCCCTCGACCCGCACAAAACAATAATAATCGTGCATCGGCGCATGGCGACGTCCAGTCACCGCCCTCATCCGTCGTCTTTATCGGCAACCTCTCCTTCGAAGCCGACGAGAATGCCGTCTACGAAGCGTTTGGGGAGTGCGGCGAGATCCAGTCCGTCCGCTTACCTACCGACCGCGAAACCGGTGCCCCGAAAGGGTTCGGGTACGTCCAATTCTCATCCGTCGACGGCGCGAAGGCCATGGTCGCCATGAATGGTCACTATATCGGTGGACGACCGGTGCGTCTCGATTTCAGTCAACCCCGTGACGATTCCAACGGCGGCGGCGGACGTGGAGGATTCGGCGGTGGTCGAGGAGGCGGTGGTGGTCGCGGCGGTGGTCGTGGAGGATTCGGAGGTGGTGGACGAGGAGGTGGTCGAGGAGGATTCGGCGGTGGTGGTGACCGAGGTGGTCGAGGAGGCGGCCGAATGTCTGGTGGTGCAAGACAATCCGGCGGCGCGCAAGAGTTCAAGGGCACCAAGGTGTCTTTCGACTAAATAAGTGTGCACGAAGACGACGACGACAAAAAGAGAGGCTCATGTGGGTACTTGAGGGCATGAAATTCAATCACAACGGGAGAAAAATTTGAGATACTTTTTTTTTGGGAATGACGGCACGAGAAAGAGGTTTAATGTCATGAGTTTGTCGGCTTTATTTTTTTTGGAATCTATCGAGGGCGCTCACGGATCTGCACTTCTCCATATGGAGGTAGGTAGATTGACGGAGCAATCCAAGAGACACGAGAAAAGGGGAACACGAGACGAATCACAGAGGGCCATTAATTCGGGTTGTCGGATCAGAATAATCACTTCCATTTGGGTATCTGAGGGCTTTTGAGTATGCTAATCAGAGGGCTTCATGAACTCGAGTTGTCCATGACGAGCAAAGTACCAGTAATTTTTGATCTTAGCGTAGAGAATTTACCATGCCTTTTGCATTCTGCATATTGTGATTGCCCGGAACGAGTGGTAGTCAGACCATCTGAAACCAATAACCTTTGCAGCATTGTTCGTGCACATCTGAGTTGTACTACATGCGCCAAAATGATTGGTGTACATGCTTTATGTTGTCTGATCTCACTTGTTTCGGAATTGCTTCTCCAACTGCTTGGCGATGGTGGTCTTCTGGATATTGCTTGAGCCTTCGTAAATTGAGCCAATCATGGAGTCTCTCCAATACTTCTCGAACGGATACTCTCTCGTGAAACCGACGCCACCCATCCACTCTATGGCCTTGCCACTGACCCGTTGTGCTACTTGCGAGGCATACAATTTGGCCATGGCAGCCTCTTTGACGAACGGTTTATTGGCCTCCTTCAGCCTCGATGCGTTGTAGGTCAACAGTCGTGCTGCCTCAATCTCGACGGCGGCATCAGCGAATTGATGTTGCATACCCTGGAAGTCTCCAATGTACTGGCCGAATTGCTTCCTGTCGTTGAAACAATAGTCGAGTGCCTTGTCCATAGCTCCCATAGCTAATCCTGTCATCTGGGCAGCAATACCAATTCGGCCTTCGTTCAATATGCCAATAGCGATTTTGTATCCCTCGCCTTCTTTTCCAATGAGGTTAGACTTTGGGATGAACAAGTCATCAAAGTGAATAGCAGCGGTTGAAGAAGCCCTGATTCCAAGCTTGATTTCCTTCTTCGCAATCTTCACACCCCATTCTTTCTCTGCTAAGAATGCAGTGATTCCCTTGTAACCCTTGCTCGGATCGAGGTTGGCAAAGACGATGAAAAGTTCGGCTTCGCCACCATTGGTAATCCACATCTTGGAGCCATTAATGATGTAGTCGCCATCGGCATTCTTCTTAGCAGACGTCTTCAATGCGAACGCATCAGAGCCGGAAACTGGTTCAGACAGCGCGAAAGAACCGAGCTTCTCATTTGCAAGGACAGGAAGATACTTCTCTTGCAATTCTTTGGAGCCATACTTCCGCAAGACGGTGTTCACCAGTGTGTTGTGGACATCACAGAGTACCGAAACCGAGGGATCGACTCTGGCCAATTCTTCAACGGCGACAATAGCGGAAGTGAAAGAAGCTCCAGCTCCACCTTGCTCAGTAGAAGTCTCGATACCCATCAACTATGTAGTTGTCAGCACTTGTGCAGAGATGCCTACACCGGCGGTGCTCAGTTGTCCTTACACCAAGATCTATGACTGTTTAGCTCAGGTCAAATTGGACGTTTGTGATGAACTCACCATATAAGCCTTTTATGATAGTGGGATCCATCTTTTCATTCTCGTCCATCTCGCGCACTTTTGGCTCAATGACATCCTTGGCGAATTTGGCGACTGTTGTTCATTAGTCTCTGATGACGATCCGCACAGGTCGAGCGACCGGAATCATCTGACCAGACTCTCTCATCATCTCCTCCTCCTCTGTAAGAACGAGGAGCGGGCCAGGTGAGTAAATATCTTCATCAGCACGCCTGAGACTGGTGGAAGTAAAGAGGCGAGATGTGTTGACAGTAGACCTGACACAGGACTGTCCAACAGCTGGACGAAGCAGAGACGTGGATCGACGTGCTATCAGGAAAGCTTTCGACATTGCCGTTCTCCTTACTGCGATACAAGAGAGGCGTATAAAGAGGGTCAGGGAAATGTGCTTGACGTTGAAGTAGCACAACACAGCATGAAAAGGCAAGTCTCAATTCAGTTGCTCCACGCCGGGGAAGCTACAAGCGGGAGGCGATCAGCTTGCACATGTTCCAGCAGGTCTCCCGAATATATAGCTCCCGGTGGCCGAGGCGCGGGATCGCTTCAGACATGTGGCAGCACAAATTTCCGATGCTCGATCGCGCTTGTCTCTGCTGCACCAGCAGCTGCTGCTGCTGCGAGAGCCTCTTTTGTGCTCGTCCATTGCACTGTACAATACACAAGACCTTGGTAAGTCACGCTTGCAAAGGCTATCGTGGATTTGAAGTATGCTGAAAGGCTTATTATTGTTACTATACTCATACAAGGAGATATGCATGCTATTAAAGAGATATGATGACGCCCTTCGCAGATGCTTTGAGAATGCTTTGCATAGTGTACATGAAGAAGTAGTGAGGCTAGTAGTCCACGGCCCAGCCGTTATGCTTGAGAAAGTCCTCACACGCGTCCCGCAGACTGATATTGTCGAAGATCTTGCTCGCAATCAATGGCTCCCGCGTCATTGGGTCGAAGGGATTGTGTTTGAGGTGCTGCAGGACCGCGGTCCTCTCGTAGCTGCGGCCGGACGGCGTGATGACCGGGTCGGAGAAGATTGAGAGGGAAATTGGGCAGACAAAGTAGTCTGGCACCTCACGTACTCGGAAGCGCTCGTCCGATCGCTGCAGCAGATGCTCGAGGCTCGTCCGACTCTCTTCCGCACGAGCGTTAGCCAACTCTGCGCGACTCTCGTCCTCGCCCGCAGTCTGCAGCTGCCACAGACGCTCAGACTCAATGAGTCCTCTCAGACGTTCTGCCAGCGCACCTTCCTCCTCCAGCCGCTTCTTCTCCGATCGCGCCCAGCGCTGTTTTCGTGCATCCATCAATGCTTCCTTGATGTCAAAGATGGATGCATTCTTCTCCCGGATGGCTGTCCTGTACGCCTTGACGAGCGAGGTGTATGCCTCATTGGGACGACCTAGCTCGAGTTGAGCCTGCCCAATGTAGTAGTTGGCCTTCATGAAAGTGACGTCTTGGGCGGTGAGCAGGTCCAGAGCACGCTGGCAGTCACCGATGACATTCTCCAGATCGTCCGCATCCTTGTGACATTTGAGTCGGCACAGCGCTCGATTGGTGAAATAGGTTGGTACACGACCATTACTCTTGGTGATGGCTTGTGTATATGAGGTCATGGCCTTCTCATATTTGCCATCCTTGAACGCCGCATTGCCATCGAGCTTAAGCGCTTCCGCACTCTTGTACTGGCCGCCACTCATGAATAGTGTACAAAGTGTGTCCGAATGTCAGAAATGAATAGATTTGATGTTTATTATGGGACGAGATGAGAAATAGGAGGGAATCACAAATAAGAGTCTGAAACCTGCATATAGACTAATGCTCAGATTATCTCTCTGTGTTGTAGAAAGCTCAAGTGGTTACAATTGACATGATGATGACAAAGCCACGAAATAGGGAACTTTCTGGAATTTCACCAAATGGCGCATTCACACTAAGTGTGCGGCAATAGCAGGGTGCGACCGAATAGGTGAATTCGGCGATGCAGCGCTGCGCCGCTCCGCTGTGGCTCGAAAGCTAACTTACTCAACGAGCTCAGATGAACCATCCAATGTCGTACCTGCCTCTCAAAGATCATTATGGCAAGGGTGCGTGTTGAGCAGCTGTATCATAGCTAGACTACCTAGATAGCTGCCTGTGCGTGCATGCACGGTACAAGCAATCAGCAGCAAGCCCAAAGTCAGACGCGCACAACACGATCGGAACGCGGCAAGGATTCCCACCCGTGGCGGAGACAGCGGAGGCCGATCACGACCGAGATCCATGGCCACCTGATGACTTACTAATTGCCAAAGCGCAAAAGTGCTCTAACAGGCGTACGTGCAGGGAAAACCTGGGTGTATCTCTTGTGCCTACTCCGACTTTACTGCCACTGGTCCAGTTCCTTGCTGTGTATGAATTGGTCAGATTTGACCTTGCAGGATCGTACTCCAGCTGTTGTCTGACTTGACACAAGCGATGCTATAGACTGGAAGCATTAATGACTCTAGGCACAATCACGCCATACATGTATGCTCGACTCAAGTTGTCTTGCCGAGACACCACCCCTTTGAACGTCAAGGTGGCATGGACATTCATTCAAGCACAACAAACACTGGTCCAGCATGGTGATCGATTTGCCCGACAACCCGTACTTGTTCACAGCTTGAGTGCTTGGTCATAGAACATCAGGGATGTGAAAACAGGACTTGGGCATGCGTATCGTGCCATCCACGTTTATTGTATGGCTTGACAAGAAAGCCCTGGTTTCGCAATCCTGTTGTTCCTGGCAGACACTCCAGTCACAGCTGCATCCAAAGAAGATGGAACTGTGCTGTGATTCTCTAGAATCCCAACACGTCCTCAGGACATCATGCTTCGGAGATGTGCGTCGCGAAGACTACTCTGACGAAATGCGTTTCGTTTTGTGTCAATTTCAATTGACGGATGAATTACAGCCCTGCTCATACGAATCAGACTTTGCAGGAGATTTCGATACTGATGAGGCAATTTCGTATTCCAAGCTGCATACTGGAGATCTCTACTAACCAGCATCGCTACGTCTCGGAGGGCATTTCCAAGTCAAACGAATGGAATACGAAGAAGTTTTGGCATCGGTTGGCAATTATCGAATACGAGCTTCGGAGCAGACAGTGGCTGCTTGTGGGGAACTTTTCGAAGCGCAGAAGCCTCGACGATTGGCTCTCGAATGTTGGAGAATTCTAGAGGCTCGCGTCTGCGCCGCCTTGCTTGAATTGACAGTGGCACAATCCACTTACAACAACGCCTTTTCAGTTTGTGAAGTTTTCTTGTTCCGATATGGACAGTCAAGAAGCAGCTCACGAACGCGACTATTCACAAGGGACGTGATGGAGAAGTCTGTTGGCAGCCTCGCAAGCGACGATTTCGTTTGGAGGGCCACATGACATCTATCGCGACGCGCACATACGGTTTGCAAGTTCGAGCTCGCATTCTTTTTGGTGGGATGTCCCTCTAATGCGCCCCCAAACTTGGCCGCCCCAGCCAAGCCAAGACTTTCGGTATGCAATCTAGGCCCACCTCAAGTAATGGTCTTTCATGGCCCTTGCTCCACAGCTCTTATTCAGGTCAAGGCGATTGTCGCTCAACAGAAAACATTGTCAAACCAGTGATTCAATAAATCAAAGGCATTTATAGATCGGACTCGCAGGTTGCCTCGAACTAGTGGCTCCGGTTGTTCGTGTCTGGCATGGACACGAAGGCAACTCCATTTCGCACTCTCGCGACAATTCTGATCGCTTTCTTCGGGCTGATTTATTTGCTATGCTATGTTGCACCGCAACCTTTCGATACGTTCATACCCAAATCCACTTTTGCTGCTGCTCAGAGCCAGCAGGATCTATCGTTCATCACACAACAAAAACGCCAGTCTCAGGTGGTCGCTGAGGATGACTCGAAGATGCTCATCACTGGCGGACTAGACAGCAAAGCACCCTCGTGGATATCAAAATTGCCGAGCGACATGCGTGCGACATATTTTCCCGTACTAGCCACCGATTCAGATTATGTGAATAAAGGTCACGAAGCAATGTTTTATCTGCGATACATTGTCGACAATTTCGACGCGCTTCCAAGGTACATGGTCTTTGTGCACGACCACAAGCGCGCGTGGCACAACAGCGACTCGACAGACCGCTCGATCGTGCACCTCTTGACGGACGTGCAATGGTCCTTTGTCGAGCAAGAAGGATTCGTCAACTTGCGCTGCCAACGCAAGCCGAATTGTCCGAGCATCCTGCCACTCCAGGGCTTTGTCCGGGCGGGCAAGATGGAGACCTTTTTCGAGGAAGCCTGGGCTGAAGTCTTTCAGGATGAGTTTGGACCACTAGGCCAGATCGCGGCGACGTGTTGCGCACAATTCGCAGTGAGCCGCGCCGCCGTCCGTCTTCGCTCGCTCGACTTTTACCGCAACTTGATTCGCTGGCTCGAGGAATCCGATGGGACGGACTGGCAGCTGGGTCGCGTGCTGGAGTATACCTGGCACATCATCTTTGGCAAAAACATGATCAATTGTCCCGACGTGAGCGTTTGTCGATCTAACCTCTACGGCTACCACCCCGAATTGTTTTGATAAGACACTACCTTCACCATCACCATCAAAGTCGAAAATAAAAGGAACAACTACTATCATTCACCATCATCATCATTTGTGCGGCATCATTCTCGGGGGAGCATTTCAGCGTGATAGTTAGGAGGGAGGAAAGGAAAGAGGGGACGGAAAGAAGGCAGGGGAAAGAATTGTACCACTAGAAGGCATTTATCCGGCAACAAAATTATTGTAAATGTATACTAAGCGTGGCAGGGACGCTCATTTATTATTCTATAGATACCTTATATTCCTTTTCAAATTCTATCATCTTCTTCATTTCATTAAATCATGCATATATCTATACCTGTATGGAAAGGTCTAATCCAACCACGTGGGCTGAATCTTGCTCGCGACATCAATGTACTCCTGGAACCGTTCCCGCGTCTCTGGCGTGTGTGTCCAAAAGAGCCGCCAGCGAACCCCGTTACCTGGGACAGTAGACGGGGACGTCGACGTCGGCGGAATGACTAGTGTTCCCCGGGCACGCTCAAAGTACCACTTATTCACCGGATTCTCGTCCCGACTGCGCCACGTCAATTCCTGCGGGAAGAGTCGCGTCATGGCGTTGAAGAGAATGTCCGCTACTCCCCCCGCGCCTTGCTTTGCGCGCAAGACGGCGAATTTATCGAGGTATGGTACCGCCCGCTGCCCTTTGGCCGTGCCCATCGTCGTCGTGGTAGTACCACCACCGGAAGAGGAGGACGAGGATGGGTGTTCGGCGGTGATGATGGCCGCGCCCTCGTAGTCGCCCGCCACGATGAGGGCCTCGACCGAGTCGCCCAGTCGTGCGAGGTACGCTTCGACGTCCAGTCTCCGTCCGAATGAATCGTCAATGAGCGCGACGAGTTTGTCGAGGTTGATTTCCGGAGAACGCAGGGAAATGTTGCGGTGAATGGCGACGGGCACGCCTTTGCGGAGGATGGTGGTGACTGTGGTCGGCGTGCGCGACCCGGAGACTGGCAGCGATGGCGAAAACATGGGCTTGTCGGTGAGGAGATTGTAGATGAGTGGGTGCTGCGTGCCCTGCACCGAACCCGCAATGTCTGGTGTCGTGACCACCGCCGACGCGCTCTCCGTCAATTGTTCCAGGCAGACACGACAAGTGTCCAGGTTCCGCAAGTGCCTGTCTGCAATGTCTGGCGACGACAGTGTTGCCAGCTCCCGCTGCAATTGCAGCGCTTCCTGGTCCAAGTTGATAAAGACATGACTACCCTTTTTGCGTTGTGGTGACAGGATGCCACCGACCTTGTCAATTATGATTAGCTTGTCAATGATGAAAGCTGAACGATTCAGATCTCTCTGGAATGGTACCGTGGTCGGATTTTTGCCGAACGCCTTGCAGAGTGCCTTCATGGCAGAGTCCGCCGTGATGGTCGTCTTTCTTCCACGCTGATCCACAGCCAATGTGCGAATGATGGGAATTTGACGACGACAAACTGGTGCCTTGAGAGTGCGCGTGTCGTAGATTGAGACGATCCGCTTCTTGTGCATCGTCTTGTGTACGGATGGGTCGATGCGCAGGTCGAAAAGTCCCTCACTGATTGGCCGAGGCTCCAAATCAATGGATTGAAGTATCGCAGCCAACCTCTCGACTTGCTTCGAGTGCCCGACTGCATTCTCCTCCTTCCCAGCGTCGACAATGACCACGGGCTGTAGACCTAGCCTGTGTAATTGTGCCAGGGTCTCCGCAATGCGTTTCAACTGCTCCGTGCTAGTATCTGGTGCATCACGAATCGTGATGAGTGCGACTCGGATTGGGCTTGCCTTTACAAGCGAAGGTTCGACATCGATCAATGCACCATCCGCGGCACCGAAGAATTCACTGAGACTCTCAGACTCCTTGACCTTGATGGCTTTTGCTTTGCTGTAGGGTTTTTGATACTTTTCAATGTATGCTTTGGCATCTCTCTTTGTGGCTGTCGCTGCCAAGACTGTCAGAAAAAATGTTCGATTCAGCTGAGTCTCTGCGTATGACGGCTTGTGATGCGTGACGATGCTTCTGACGTGCCTTGCAGCATGCCGAAATGTCGTTGTCGATTGCATGCGCTCGTCTAGTACCCAGAGGGCTAAGATGCCTCACGTCTCCTGCTCCTCTCGTGCTTCTGACTGTCAGAGATTCAGCTTTGCATCATGAATTACACCGTTATTCGCTTCTGTACATATATCTCATCATGGATTCGGGGTGCTTATCATGTAGCACTTGTAGTGTGAACGGAGGATCTGCGCAAGCGTTGACACGGAAGTTGGGGCCGGGACCTCGGATCTGTGGCTTGTGATACGAACTTTGAAATTTGTGGTTTGTTGCATCTTTCTTGTACTCATGCATATGGTATGTATACAAATCTAGTCATGCAGTAATTGCACAATCCTGGCACGATAATGCACAGATGAGTTTTCCTTACCTCGAATGAATCGTCAATCTCCAGCACCTGGCCAGGGCCCTCATGGATTTACATATTGAGTTCGCAAGCATATTCACAATACTGTAAGAATCGAATTGCACTTCGTCCTGTAGGATTCATCATATCGTCATTCGCTTTCAATTGCATCGTATCGCACCGGCACTTCTAGCATACACTCGTCGATGGCTCTCCCTAGAGAACTCCAGTCGACCTTTCTCCCCTCGGAACTCGCCTTTATCGCGGAAAACGAAATCATCAGCATCATTCCTCGCCAACAACTCGACCAACTCGATTTGATCGGCGGCACCATTCCGCGCATGAGACCGCCGCAACGCAGCAAAGTACCCCTCTGGCTCGCCCTGCTCCTCAAGAGACAACGTCGCGCGACCATCGTCACCCCGTCCTGGCTCTCTGTGGAAGAACTCTCCGCCCGCCTCGAAGAAGAAAAACGCGTCTCCCCAAGCACCGGCGAACCCTCGGGCTTCTCGGCACTACCGTTCCACTGGATCGCCCTCTCCGACGCGATCCTCGACAGCGCACCCGACGACGTGCCGGACATCGACACCGTCCGCCGCTTACTCCGCGACCTCCGCGAGACCCGTCAGGCCAAAGCCCGCGACGGCCTCGAGGTCCTCGAACCGGGACGACCTCTGCACATGGACAATATCGGCGCCACGGAAATCAATGAGATTCGGCCCATCTTTACCGGTGCCATGAACCTCCTCACTCAACTCCACGAGACCAGACCCGACGACGACGACGACGACAATGACAATGGCGACGACGACCGAGTCATGCGGGACGGAAATCAAGATGACGACGACGACAGTGATGGGTGATTACGATCAAGGTTTGAATTTATTGCCAAATGTCTCACGACGCATATCAGATCATGACGGCAGGGTCGGGACGAATGCTTCACGAGCATCACGAGGGCCACTATTGGCACCATGAAGCCTTGAGGAATCAATCTCCCCGCGACCATCAATCGGGCAAGAGCGACACGAAAATGGGGGAGACCGTGGCATGTGTCCCGTAACCTTTCACATGAGCGCTGGACAAGTCACAAGAGTGCATGTCAGCAGAGTCTACAGTCTTCTTTGTACATACAATATCGTGATTGAAGAGGATTGCCATGCCGGCTCCGCCCACGGCTCCACGCCAAAATGAAAGAATGGAAGAAAAGCATCGAGTTGCATTCTATACTGTGTATATATATACTAGACACTACTTCTAATCACATATACACACATATATATATATCTCTATAAATATACTAGAGCCGCATGTACCAAGGTGAATGGCAGGAGGACGAAGGAGCACAAACGAAAAGGAATGGCTACTTGACTAATTCGTCTGCGCCAGGACGTCCCGCACAGCGTCGCGAAACATGCCCGTCAACTTGTACACCTCCGTGACGACGGGCATCTCCGGCTCGCCGTACCGCCGCGACAGACGGTGTGCGGCCTGACTCTTGCGCCGCCTCATCTCAGCCTCGAGCGGGTCGAGGTCGTCAATCGCCTCCTCCAACTCTTCCTCGCCGTCAGAGTCCTCGTAGAGCAGGTCGTCCAGGTCGCCCTGATCCAATCCAAAGTCTGCGCCCGACAGTGCGCCAATCGATGTCGTCGCCGAGGGGGTTTCCTTATTGGCGTTGGGATTTTCGTCCGCGGCCGCCATGCGCTTCCGCAGTCGTTCTTGGCGCCAAATCTTCATCTTGCCGTTCCACTTGATGCAGGCGTCAATCTCCGACACGGCCAAGTCGCGATCCAGGGCCGGACACGTCCGAAACATGGTTTCCAGGTCCAAGTGCTTTGCCGCGCCCTCGCGCAGAAACGTAAGGATGAGTTCCACCCACGACATGAGGCCGTCGAATAGACCGTCATCGTGGACGTGCGCCTCATGCACAAAGTGAAAGAAGCTATTCTGATGGCGACCGGTCAAGTCGATAAAGGTCTGCACCAGGGCATTCGGATTCGTGCTGAGGTCCTGCTCTTCCGCCTTGTTGACAGTCTGAATCGTGTCTTCCACGAATCTCGAAAAGTCCATGATTGAGTTGTGGATGCTCGCGGCCTTGTAGACCCGTGCCAGCGGCTCGTAGAATATCCCGACAATATCCTTCAGCAGGTTTGACGTCGCACCATCAAAGAGCAGCTCCGTCATCTGCTCCTTGTCCCTCTGCCGCGTGTAGAGCTTCAGCAGTTGTGAAAAGTATCCATACATCTGGGCGTCCTTGAGACTATACTTGGCGCCGCCTTCGAGTGCCGCAATCCATGCAGCATTAGCCAAAAACACCTTGGAAATTTGATGGCCACTGAGTTTGGGACCGACATCGACATCCTCATTTCGCATTAATGAGACGAGTAGATCTACATCGTCTTCTTGAGCAAGCAGCCGTATGACAGCCTGCTGATCCTCGCGTGCATGGACAAATGCTTTGATCTTGTCGCACAGCCCAGAGTCATCAACCTTGACTCGAAGCGCCTCGATGGCACTGTTGATTTCCTTGATCTCCTCAACCAAAGTGGAGGAAAACATCCTTTGAAACAACGAAGCACGACCGAAAGGAGTCGCTAGGAAGAGGTCGATGCCGGCTCGCATCATGGTCATCGGATTGCTGAACCTGATGATATTCTTGAGCATGCTGTACGGAAACAGGCTGTGAACCTTCTTAGCCTGCGCAAACATCTCCGAGGAGTTGTCGTCTGCCACGAAGAGTTGATAGAGGGTCGCTGCAACTTCGATGCGACCCCACTCGATGACTTTGATGTATTGCTCGGGGAGGTCTTCCACACAATCACACTCTCGAATCGCACCGAAAATCTTACTAAGTCCATTTTCTTGAATGAGTTGTCGCTTGAAGATGTCCATCTGAGCATCGAGCTCCTTCGCGCGTTCTCTGGCAACTTCGAGGAACTTGAGCTGCTCGTCGTGCCGGAGATTGTCGAGATCTCTGCGATTACGGCAATCTTTTGTCTCCTCCTCCGAGAGCTTGATGCGGTTGTCGAGCAAAAAGTGTCTCAGCGAAGTCGATTGTGCAATTTGTGCATCCTGCAACAATCTTCTGAGAAATGAGCGGAGAGTCAAGCGTTGCTTCTCCCGGGGTATGCGCAGAGCTTCACCACTTGCCTTGGTGGGGGCAATATCGTCATCGGCCGACTCGCCAGAATCCTCCTCCATCGATGTTCTCGCAGCGGCGCCAAAGCCAAAAGTCGGAAGTGACGGTATGTAGCTGGCGGCCGTGGCCGGTGCCTTGTTCTTCATCGGTAGTCGAGGAATCTGCTTGCCTGGGAATTCTTCCTTGAGGCTTGTATGCAGTTTTTTGAAAGCGCCGTATCGTCGTGCAACGTCAATGTCCTCCATACCCTTTCGCTTCGTCCTGACGAGGAACTCGGAGTGATGCTCGCGGCGCCTCATCTTGTGTGACTTTTGCATCGTGCGCACCCCAGCGACATTGACGTCGAAGCCATTGATGAAATGTCCTTCCGTCACGTTGATGTCTAGATTCTTGACACTTTCGGCGCTTCGTCTTTCGGCCTCGTCGACGGTGATGGACTCTTCCTCTCCGGCATGCAGTCCCGAGTTCATCAACAAGACGAGCATCGACTTTATCCTCGCTGCCAACTTTGCACGCTTCGAGGACTCTGCACGGTCCTCGGAAGAGGATATGCGCTTACTCGCAAACGCCTGGAAAAATACCTGAACCTTGTCCCTCCAGAAGATCTCCTGATCAGTCTTCAGCAGGAATGGAAAGGTGCAGACGAATTTGAGGAAGACGAAGCGCAGGATCGGCAGACTTGTGTTTGTGCCATCAATGATGGTATTCGAAGTCTGCCTAAACGGAGCGCCAAAGTTCTCCAGTGGTCTAATTTCATTGAGACTCGCAATCTCCTCGTCAATGATTCTCGTGAGCAGTAACTTCTTCAGGTAGTGCCGCCTCTTTGAATCGTGCAGTGAAGCATCGTTGCCATTGGCTGTGGTATGGACACCTGAAGCCGAATTCAACTGCAGAGCAGCCATCGAGGGACCGAGATCACCTGGTGGTTGCATGACTGAGGCGAGTGTATCGAGGAAAGGTCAAAGACTTATAGCGAGGACATCGACAGCATCAGCATGAAAAGGACGACCTGTGTCTGTGAATTGTAAGGACTAGCGAGAGAAATGGCATCCATCGCACTACTGATGGAGAAGTTGGGATCCGGGCAGCGCGCGGGCTCTCGATGACCCGGTGGTGGTGGTTGCTCCAGCTGTGGCTTGGGCCCGCGGTTGCGTGCGCTCTCAAACGCAGGTTCCAGCCTTTTCTAACTACCGCAGCTATAGTCGTACTACGGTAGTATAAATACGTACTCTGGGCACTGAGTCGGTGCTGGTGCGTCACAAGAGGCTGATGCGGTCTCATGCATATGTCTCGGAGACCTTCAGTCGGGCCACCTGAGGATACTGCTGCATGGTCAAGGTCACAGGAACATCCGATCAAGCATAAGGATATGTATTACATTACAAAAGAAATGTCATATATACACCAAGAATTGAACTTCCCACATGCACGCCTAGGCTATCGCGTGTCAAACAACTAGCGCCATTTGTAAATCTTATCACATTGAATCGTTCTTCATCATCATTATCATCGTTGTCATCATTGTCTCCATCATCATAAGAGGCAAAGCCCATCCGCCCGCATGTTTAGCAAGACTACGAGCACAAGCCTGCCATTTTTTCAGTCTAGACGCGGCTGGCCTTTTTGCCCTTAAAGACGTTGCGAATCTTCAAAAACTTGGGCGGATGAAAGGTTGTCGCTGTCGTGGTACCATAACTGCCCTGACTGTTGCTGTGGTTGGTGTGGATGCTGCCACCGGAGTTGGCGCTTGTGTTGGAGCGCTGGGGACTGGCTTTTCGTGATGGAATGGAATTTCGTGAGATTGAGATGGGCGAGACTGACCTTGAAGAACCGAGCAGAGGCGAGTCAAAAGAAATTCTCCTCAGCACTGGGGTTTCTGCTTGCGGAGCGATCTGACCACGTCCTGACGATGGCGAGGGCGGGAAAGAATGAGCCCGGCGCTGGTGGAGCATAGATGACGGATGTATCGCCGGACAGACGACGTGCTGCACCGCCTTGTGAACCTTGCTCATGGTGGATGCACGTCGAAGCCCGTCTGGAATCTGGATCAACGCCTCAGGCTGGACTTCTGTTGTTCGCTCGGTTCTTGAGGTCTTCGAGACAGAATTGCTCTTGGCTTTAAGAGATCTCGTTCGCGGCTTGGTTGCCGTTTCGAGAGGCGATTCGCTCACTGCCGATGTGCTTGTCAGACCGATGCTGGCAATGACGAAAGGATAGACGGCCAGCGGCGAAAGCAAGGCCAAAGCCGTGCCTCGTGCTAGCTGTGCCAGACTGATGCTATCCTGCCTCAGAGTCGCCCACAACAAGTAGATGGCAATGACGAAAGTGTAGAGGTTTCCCAAGTATCTTGTCGACATCTCTGCCGAGTGCTCCTTGACGGACACTTTGGTAATTGCTTGACTCATGCGTAGAGCGAAGCGAAGTGATGCTTGCAGCACCGGACACAGTACTGATTGTGGAGAAGATCCTTTGTTTGCTGCTGAGCAGAGAGCAAAGTGAATCATAGAAAGCGTCTATGAGTGAGCACGTCGATGGCCCGTCTGATGTTGTAGTGACTCTCCGAAGCAGTATCGAGACTGGAAAGTAGTTTGTTTTTGTGGGGCACTTTTTCCAGTTGACAGTTTCCTCAAGACAATGTTGTCCTTGATGGGACTCTGTTGTGTGCAGGTCTGTGTGATATGTTGTGAAGATGCAGAGAGAGCAAGCAGACCAGAGAGAGAGAGAGAGAGAGGATGGGCTGGTTTTAATACCTGATAGAAGAGAGACAGCTCGGGGCTGATTGTGTGATGACTGAGCGTGTTTATCGGCGCACGCAAGCTCCAGCGACCCGATCAGTCGTCAAGGAAAGAAGTGAAATGGAGGAAGGATTACCGATCAACCGCGGGCCCCACAAGCCACAAACAAATCGGGTCCGATGTCGGTCCCCCGGGGAGCAACTCGTGCAGCTTTGTGCAGCTTTGTGCTGGGCTGTGGTGCTGGTGCAGGCACTTTCTTTCCTCCCCATTCATTCCCGCGGGCCTTGAGATTGATTCTCTCGAACGCGTGACTCACATATCTGGTTGAGATTGTGGGTTGTGAACTACCAATCACATTCTGGCGATCCATGCAGGTCGTCTCTTGTTCTTCTTCTCAATCATTGTGCTTCTTACAAATGCTCCTTCATTCCCCAGGCTAGTCTCCATTTCCTTCCATGCATTGAAATTTGTCCAGTCGACATTCCACATCCAGCTGCTGAAGCCGCTGCAGCTGATCTGTGCATTTCATTGCCTGCGTGCACATGTATGCCATTCTCGTGCTTGTGATTCATGTCATCTTCTGGCGATGGTGAAGGAATCAAGCTCGAAATTTGGCTGTCTGCAGCTGACTGCTGGCCAGGTGGCTCAGCGGACCCTGCAGCTGCTGTGATTGTGGAGGAGTGATGAGCACTTCTTGCAACGCCAAAACTAGAGTTCCAGCCTTGAGATTGCCCTGTAATCATTACCGTATTAAAAGGGTGATTGCACACATGCGGCTCGCACATGCTTCTGATCGGACAAGACTGGCAGTCCGATAGACGATCGGGGCTCCCGCAATCAAGCGACCCCGACCACCAAAAAGTTTCGTACCATCGGAGCGAGCCCATCTGGGCAGAGCCTCGATTGATGGATTTGAAATCCCCTTCTCCACAACCCCGGTTCACGGGCGCATTTCTTCGGACAGCAATCGTTGCCGATGCCGCGTGTTCGGACTTTCACCTCCAGGGCTGGGCACCCCGCGGAGTATCACATGTACATCCAATTGCAACTGCAATCAATCATCACTTCACTGCCCTCCTAGGCCTCCTCCTCCCATCTTCTATGGAGCAGCGGAGATACTGGTCACGGGACGATCCGCTCCAGTCGCGTTCATCAAGACAAGCTCCGCCAGGTTTGACACCGCTATCTACTATTCATCCTCAATCAGACCGACTTGATTTATTCTGATTGATTTCGCCGTCATGCTGTGCTAACATTCTACATATGCACGCTTCGCTATACAAGGGATAATTGTGGAATCACCATCTCGCCGAGTCCAAGGGACGCCGAGTTGCCACAGATCAGGCAGCACTACTATTCTCCTGATGCAATACATTCGTGGACATGGTGGCTGACTTACTGAAAGCAGCATTTGTTCCGCTTTCCAAGTCGAGGCAACACTGGAATGTGGTGAGCTAACGTTCAGTCTGGTGCCGACAGCTTGAAGTTGTGCACATGTGCCCGTGAATAACCATAGTCGAAAATCGGCAGACACACCTTAGTGATGCTGGAGTGCAGCAGATACTTTCCAGCTCAGGCTCGTGGCAAGCACAAGAAGCTCATCAAAGTGATTTTCCAATAGCACTCAGATGCCAAAAGTCTTCTTGAGTTTGACAATCAATGCCCACTCTTCTTTCGTGACAGACTCTCGGAATGCCTCGCTCTTGAGGACATCGATCGACTTTCGTGTAATCAGTGAATACAGCATGTCGGTCTGATCCACATGACGTCCAAACAATGGCTGACCGCCCATCTCAAGCTTGACCGCAATGCCAGAACCCGATGTGCCCTTCTTGGCAATCTCGACGGCCTTGTGTTCCTTCTCCATTGACGAGACCCTGCCAATCTCCATTATTTCTCTCGTGTTTGTGGCGGCATTGAGCTTCACCGCACAGATTGGTGTGCCGGGGCGAAGGGATCCTTCGATGACATCGACTCCCAGCACGATAGGATCCTTCTTGTTGAAGACTGCAATCGTCTTCAAGACACAAGGGAACACTGCCGTGGCTGCACCCTCCGTTCGTTTCTGCTCAAGTGCCTTGGCTCGGTGGGCGGTGAAGGCGTCGAATAGATGGTAGATGATGTCTGCCGAAAATATTGTGACTCCCGTCTGATCCGCAAGTGTTTGTGCGTCCTTATCGACCTCTACATCGAAACAGAGCATGACGGCATATTCCTTAGCTTTCTCGAGCATGGTAGCACATCGCATAACATCTCGCTTAAAAACAGGTCCAATATTGATACCAGAGACCGGAATCTTGCTTGTCTTCAGGAATTCTAGCAGAGCTTCCAGAGCACCAAGCGTGGAAGCCTGGACGTAGACCCCGACTCCGCTGCGATCAATGGACTCCAGGAGATCTTGAAGGTCTTCCATGACCTCTTCCTTCAGTTCTTCTTCGTCATCACCCGGTTCGACTCTCAGCATACGAGATCCAGCAATCGCTTTCTCCAAGTCGTTCGCGGCTATCTTAACTCCTAAAGCCGCCTTGACTTCCTTGTGATGGACATACGAGCCTTTGATACGGAGTTCTTTTAGTGGTTGCGGCGTCAAGATTGCACGGATCGTGGTGACGATGGGGCCATTCAGACCAGAGACTACTATGCGGTCACCTTCGCGTAGAACGCCGTTGACCACAACGACATCTATCGTTGTGCCGAGACCTTCTATAACCTTGACTTCCAGCACTGTACATTCTAGCTCCGACACATACATGAGTTTCTCAGTCATTCGTTGTTGAGATAACGTCACCAGCAGTTGAAGCAGATCCGGAATACCTTCACCCGTGAATGCCGAGGTCGGCACGAGTGACACGTTTCTGCCAAGATTCTTGTTCTCGTAGTAGAGTTCGGAGTTGAGACCTTGCTCGGCAAGAGCAAGCTTAGTCTTTGCCAGACGATCCTCAAATTCATTCTTCACCGCCTTCTTCTGCTTTGCAAACGACTCACGGAATCCATTGTCCTTGATAGATTGCCAGGCATAGAGACGATCGATTTTATTGAGTGCGACGATGAACGGCGTCTTCTTGTCCCTGAGCATCTTGATCGACTCGATGGTTTGTGGCTCGAGACCGTGCATAATATCGATGACTAGAATAGCAATGTTACACAGAGAACTTCCACGAGACCGCAGATTACTGAACGATTCGTGACCAGGTGTGTCAATGACCAATAATCCGGGCAATTTGTACTCGAAGTCCTTCGCAGCTTCTAAAACACTAGTTTTCTTGATAATGTTCTCCATTGGAAAGTAGGTGGCACCAATTTGTTGTGTAATACCACCAGCCTCGCCACCTTGGACATTCGTCTGCCGCACTTTGTCTAGCAGCGAAGTCTTGCCCGTATCGACATGTCCCATGATACAACAAATTGGAGATCGTAAGTCGTCTTTGCTCCTTGCAGCCTTTGCATCTGCAATACGTTTCGTTTTTGCAACCAAAGCTTCTTGTCTTTTCTTTGCAGCCACTTGCTTGGCCACGGTAGTCTTTTCGTCGTCGGAGGATTCCGAATCGCTTTCCGAGTCTGAGCCAGATGCGTCGTCATCATCGTCAGAGGATGAATCGTCATCATCCGGATCATCCGGTTCACTCTTGGTTTCGGTCTTACTCACTGCTTTAGCGGCCGATGGAGTACTCTTTAGAGTTGGTTCTTTTGATGGCAGCTTCTGTTTTTCGTCCTTGTCAGCTGTTTTGGTCTGAGCTGGAATGTCTTTTTCAGTGTCGGACTCAGCATCCCAGGAATCTTTGACTTCACCATCAGAATCCAATGCTGCTTCCCAACTCTCGAGAGCATCATCCTCCACGCCTTCTGCCTCTTCCTCCTTCGCTTGAGCTTTGGGAACTTCGTCTGCCTTCACCTCATCTTTTATGCTCAGCTTCTCGAGCTCCGGCGTAGGGACTTCGGTCGGCGTTTCTGAAATCATTGAGCCGGACATCGGACTATTGGCGCCTGACCCTCCATTTACTTGCTTCTGGTTCTTCTTCTTCTTCCGATTGTCGTACACGGGTCGTGTCGCCTTAGGTGCTCCACTAAGACCCTCGACTGTCATCCCAGCTGCCAACATCTGTTCCTTCCTTCGTTCGGCAAGTGCAGCTGCCTCCTTTTGCTTCTTAGTCATAAACGTGCCCGAGGCCTTCTGTTCGGCAATCTTTGCCTTTTCCCTCTCCTTCTTTCGTTGCTTAGCCTCTTCCTTCTTACGCTCCTCTTCCTCGATAGCTGCCTCTTCGGCGGCTATCCTAGCTCTCTCTTCCTCCTCCAGCTTGCGAATGCGAGCCTCCTCTTCTTGACGAGCGGCCATCGCTTTCTGTAGTGCGAGGACTTTAGCGTTGGGTTTCTTAGCACCCTTTGCACTTTTCGCGGCTGCAGACGAGGTCTCCGGTTCATGTTCAGGCTCGCGAGTGGGATCTTCTGATTTGCTCTCAGTCTCAACATTCGTTTCAGACGGCCCTTTTGTAGCCTTCTTCTTCTCTGCTTGAGCCTTCTTCTTCGCCTTCTCCCTTTCTTTCTTTTCGCGTTCTTTTTCAGCTTTGGTCTTGACTCTGACTTCAGGAACGTTCTCGGGTTCGCTGTCTAACTCGGGACCTGGCGATTGCGGCTTCACCTGAGCCTTTGCACCACTCTTCTTGTTCTTCTTCGGTGGCTCAAATTCGTCCTCGTCGATCTCGGTCACCTCAACTGGTGCTTTCGAAGCTGTGGCAGAATCGCCCTCATCTGCAACATCCGCAGGCTTTGTCAAATCTTCTCCGAGTTCGGCCTCCCAGTCATCATCAAGCTGCTTCTTGCCTTTCTTTTTGTCTTTTTTGCCCTGCGAACATCAGCAGGATTCCCAATGAAGCCATTCATGCTCACCTTCTTGCCCTTGCCGAGCTGGCTCATAAGTCCACCATCGTCTTCGTCTAGAGCTATATTTGTATTGACTGGTGCGTCTCCGTCCGTTGGCACGACGGGCGTGTCCAGAGATTCTCCGAGTTCTGCCTCCCAGTCATCGTCCACCTGTTTCTTTTTTCCCTTCTTCGGCGGCATGATTGCACTCGGGCCTGTACGGTGTGCCCAGAGTCGTCTTCGAATTTTATCAATGACCGAATTATTGCTACTGCAGCGACGAATGTCTCGTTCGGCCACAAATTTATATTAATTTATGCCCGCTACTACGCCATGTGAATCTACTGGTACACCAAGTTGTATAGACCACCTTGAACGCAGCCATGCAGTGCTGTTAGATCTCCACGCTCTTACACTTCTGTCATCCTTCTGTGGAGGAGATTCATCAATTCTCGTGTTGATCTCGTCGCTACAGAGTAGAGTCAGCCATGTTAGAGTCGATATTTGGTAGCACCTCCGACATGCCGACTCAGGAAGCCATGGCACAAGCAAAATTACCTCTGGGATATCGTGATAATTGCGCTCATCTACTCATTCCACTGAATAAAGTACGGCACATATCGACTTGCGTCCAGAGCTCGAAGTATCCATGGTTCCGATGGCTAACACGGATAGTGTCGCTCAGCAACATTCTCATTACCGTATAAATGCGAAGATGAACGACACAGCTACGAGAAATGTCAATACGAGGAGTGAGCGATTTCCTTGATGTACGATCTGGGATTGCACTGACAAAGGTAGTTTCAAAAGGCGTGTCAAGGAATTCGATGCACAAAAGGCATAGACGTCTGCCTATTCTATGCACATACACATGATATATCGGTCAATCACCTAAAATACAAAACGAAACTCTTTCACGACATCAAGCCTTGTGATGGATGGCTGAATCAAGGCCGAATTTTCGTGCACAGGTCATATAAGAGCAGATCATACCGACATTTTTGATGCTTGTCTCTTCTGTCATTCATAGCGATCTCACTTCTACCACACCACCTACCAGTTGACGATGAGTGCCATCTCAAACAGCATGTTCATCCTCTGTATCCATCGCATCCTCTCCCCTGATTCTCGCTTGTGCCTTTTTCTTCTTGACTGACAATCTTTTGCTTTCTGCCCTATCAATCTCACCACTCTTGCCTTGCTCAGCCTCCAGGACTTCGCAGATGTCGACCAAGTACTGCCAAAGCTCGACATCGTCCTTATACGGCGGCACGAGCAGCCAAGTCTCGAGCTCCTGCATGGCTACGCGGTACTGCCCGTGCTGGATTCTGAGTCGAGTCAACAACTTGACAAACACCTCGGCCCGATCAAAGTTTCGTTTACCCTGCCGTGCCTTCATGGGCGGATATGCCACAATCAAGCGCGACAAGAACTCAATCGACCGCTTGCCCGTCGGATCGACGTGGTTCAGGATCGTGAGCCCGAGGTCGTGGCATAATCTCACATCGATGCCTTTACATCGCAACAGTAGACCGTACGCCCGCTCCGCACGCGGCCAGTCTTGGTCCAGCATACACTTGTGAATCATCGTCACCAGCACCTCGAGGTGCTGGTATCGCAGTGATCGATGCTTGCCCGCGCTCGAATTGATGCGTTGCTGTGGTGTGGCTTCCGTGGACAAGTCGTTCTCTTCATCAGAGGAGGCATGGTTTTGATCCTGTCCTTGAATAGCAGATGTCTCATCGTCATCTTCTGCATCGTCTTCCTGTGGTACTGGCGGGCTCGCGGGATGTGTGTCGCGATCTGTGTCTGGTGGTTGTGAGCGTTTCTTGGTATTGGTAAAAGTGTTGTTTCGAAGTGGGATACGAAATCCGCTCATTTACATCTCACATGCCATCACTCTTGGTCACTGAATGAACTTCAAGCATTATGAACCACAAGATTTCGATACCTTGCGTCTGCCACAGCTTCTAGCCACAGGACAATTGCAATTGCTTAGATCTAGAGTGACCAATTCAAGGCACAACTGCCCAAGTGGACGAAATCGGCAAGGCGGGTAGATTGCGGGTAGATTGTGAGCTTAAAATTGAAGCCGGGATCAGTCATGGGTGCAGGTGGGTAATCCTTGCAGCATCATATCAGCGAATATCCGCATCGATATCATGCAGCATGCAACAACTTCAGCGTTCGTGCAAGTCAGTTCCGTCGATATCGGTATTCTACAAGTATGGAACCCGGGTCACCATATGCCGTATGCTCGCTAACCATCTAAATTCGTCATAACTTGAGAAATCTTATAAAACCCCCCAAATGTGTCCTCAGTGCGAGCCATACTCGTCTGCTCAAAATTGTGCATATGAGATCACTCGTAAGTCAAGCCGCCATCTATAGTCACAATCGAACCATTCATAAAGTCGTTTTTTGCGAGAAACAATGCAGCGGACGCGACCTCTTCGATTGTGCCCGTCCGCCTGACGCCTGTCTTGTACATGATTGTCTTTCGCATTTCGTCCGACATGCCTACAAAGGTCAATGAGCGCGGCTCATCTACAAATCAAATAGATTTTCACGCACCTGAGACCATGTCGGTGTCAATGTACCCAGGACAGATTGCGTTACATCGGACTCCACGAGGTCCGAGCTCTTCCGCAAGTGCCTTGGTGAAGCCGTTCAAGCCCGCTTTGCTGGCGGCATAGATGGACGATCCTGCACCGCCGCGATGTGCCAGGGCCGAGGAAATGTTGATGATGCAGCCTCCCGTCTTCAACATGGACTTGCTCGCCATGCGTGATCCGTAGATTGCCCCGGCCAGATTTGTGGCCAGGATGGCATCCACGGTGGTGATGGGCGTCCTCGGCAGTAGACTGTACTGTGTGATACCTGGCACGCGTCAGACCAACTGTGCTGCTGATGCACTATCGCAGAGAAGAGGCTGGGAGGGGTGTATATACCAGCAACATTCACCAAGAACTTTGGTGCCTCGATTGACTTGAAGAGCTCGGACCAGTCATTCGCCTTTGATACGTCCATCACGTACACTTCATGACGGTGCTCTGCGTGCTTCCGCAACAGTGACCCTTGTGCCGTTTCGAGCGTGTCCCTGTTCCTGCCCAGCAAGACGATGTTTGCGCCTTTCTGCGCAAATGCCTTGGCTATACCGAGACCAATGCCACGAGACGCCCCGGAAATCACAGCCGTACAGCCATCAATCTTCATGAGCAGGGGACGGGGTACGAGAGTTGCCGCTTCAAGAGATGCCAAATGCTACTACGAATAATTTCATGCGCTAGAGGCCAACACTAGCGGCACAGTGTCGTAGCATATATGTTCGTGATCTGCAGGACATCAAAATCCACAACTTATGCATTGGAATATCTTAGCCGAAGACATCGGGAGTATCACAATTGTCGAAAAGAGCAAATGTGCATACAGAATCACTAATGGACTCATACGGACAATATGATTACGAGTCAAAGAATTGATGCAATTTACCGACGGGAACATGCTGTTTCTATGCTATTCATATGCTATCAAAACTCAAATTCACCTCTGAACTGTTGTACATCTGCACCGCTCACGGCGAGCTTGCTCAAATCTGGTCGATTCATGCCAACCAAGAAGACTCGTCTCAGTGTCTCCCACAAGTTGGTGGACAGATTGACACCACCGCCGACATCGCCCTGTAATTGATGCATCGCCAAGCCAGACAGCAAATGTTGTGCAGCCTCCTCATAACATCCGATATTGATACATGAGACTCCGAGATTGTACCTACAACGCACAAAAGTCGGAGCAATCTCAAGTGCACGAGTATACGCTTCGATCGCGTCCTCACTCTTGCCGGAATTGGCCAATGTAGCTCCGAGGCGATTCCATAGTAGTGCATCATCTGGTCGAATTCGCAGTGCGGCAGTGAAACAGTCCACAGCCTTCTCGTACTCTTCATCGCCGTAAAATAATACGCCTAGACCTACTTGTACATCCGCATCCATTTCTGCACCATGCGGTGAAAGCTGTGCTGCCTTGATGAACTGTGCTGTGACCTTTTCGTGCACTTCTTTGCGATTCGTGTTGTTGACCTCGATGCCGCTTACGAGGTTGGGATATTTCGCTTCGAGCCAGCGCTCGAGAGATAGATAAGCGGCAGTATCATAGCCATCATTGGTGTAGGAGACAGCAAGGCCCATCAGGGCCTGTAAATCTTTCGGGTCGAGTCGCACAGCATTTTCAAGCGCTTTTATCGCAGCTTCCTCCTTTTCATTCTGGGCTTGACAGAGTCCTAAAGCGCTCCAACCCTTCTGGAGATCCTCACCTTCGCGCTGACAAACGGCTTCGAAGCAGAGCGCAGCCTCAGAAAGGCTCTGCCCGTTGGCCAGGAGCCGCTGGCCTTCCTGATACGGATTCTCGTGAGTCAAATAAGGATTCTCGGGCTCGAAGAGATACTCGCCGAGGTTAGGCCTGCCCTGATCGTCGAGAGGAGACTGAAATTCATTGGCCCATTCTTCTGCTAAAGCCGGATTTTCTTCTTGCATGTCTTTCCAAATACTTTCAAAGTCGCGGAAGTCTTCCTCTTCCTCTTTCTCGACCGTTGGTAACTGTTCAGTCTCCGTGTGCTCCTGAACATCCAAGGCCTTGAATTGCTCTTCCCAGTTCTCCGAGCTGAGCTCGACCAGACGTTCTTTGCCTTTAGACTGTTGCAGTGGAACTGCTTGTTGCTGCAATCCATTGTTGTACATACCCATTGAGCTATAATTCATGCTGTTCATGCCGCCATAACCCATGCCCATTCCCATGCCAAAACCATTGTATTGCCCTGTCATCGATTGCCCTGTCATCGATGCGTCCATGAAAGAGGACGTCGCAGCCGCTTGCATTTCAGGAGGTATGTGTTGCTGCCCGAAGAACTCGCTTCGCCACGCCGGGTCCAGTTGATTTTGTTGGGGTGCGTTACGGAAAGCTTGCTCCATTCTTATTTTATCTTGGACCGGCACGTTGAAATTGGCGAAATCACTGTTCCAATTGTTGTGCTGTTGTTGCTGTTGTCTGGCCTGTTGATGTACAAATTGCGGTTCTTGCTGTCGACTTTGGTTCATGAATTCTTGCATCATTGCTTTGTCCTCGCCACGCATTTCTCTTTGCTCCCTGAACGCCCCGGGACCCTGACGACCATTTCGCATACGATCCCGTTGCAGGGATTTGTCGCTGTCCACATGCTTCGAGAAGTTCTTCAGTGCATTAGAAGGACCACAGTCGGCACCACCAAGTAGACCTGACATTGTGCAGGTTATGGATCCAAGTCCAGTACAATCGACAAGAGCGCGCCAAAGATAAACTACTGATTCGGCTTCTGTGTCGGAGAGATATTATGGTCGAAAAGCGTTGCACACGTCAAGTACTACCTACTTCTCTACAAGCAGGAGCAGACGTAGCGCTTCGTGGACGTGGAGGCATCTTTCTCCACTCACATGCAAGCCGAACGAACCGTTGACCCGCATTCTGCCCTTTCGCCTTGCCACGAACTCTGCAATTCGGAGCTCCGTGCAGAAATGTCTGGAGAGAATCCTCGGACAACGATTGTACAGAATTGAATAGGCGTGACACAACGCAATTATACTCGACCAGTACCACTGGTCGGAACATCTGTCTCATTTGAAAGCCTTTTTGTGACGGCTGCTCACATTGGCTCAGATTTTCTCTTGTTTCAAATAGAATGCTCGGTCTATGTGCTGCGTCGATTCTCCTGATGGCTGCTCAAGCGGTGTCAGGTCAGACCTCAAGCATTCCCATCTCAGGCAGCGGAACAAGTGTCATCAGTTCATCACCGACATCTACTACGACAAAGCCTCTTGCCGACAACGAAAGCATAGTCATTGAGCCTACCTACGTCTCCAGTCTCTCTGCAATCATCACAACTACTTACACCACGACGTCTACTACAGCCACACAGGGCGGCAGGCCAACCGGCCTGCCATCCTCACTCTACTGCGAATCAGGTTATGTCAATGCCACGGGACCATTCTGCTTACCCAACAACGGGACAGAACAGATCAAAGGCAAGCAGTATTCAGTGACTTGGAATCCTGATTATGCACCGAGTTGTACGGATGTCTACGTGGCTTTGACATACTACGGCAATCAAAATGGTCAACAAGTGACTTCAGCCAGACTATCCAATAGTCTTGGATTCTGGAACTATACCGTGGAGAGCAGTTGGCTCAATAGTCAATCCTCGCAATATGCTCAACTACAATTATTGCCGTACAACTGTGGCAATGGCACTGTGGATCCATCGGCAGGACCCATCGTGGAGCTTCTAAGCAAGGCGCCTGTCACGAACGTTGGTTCCACACCGAAGAGCGAGGTGCTAGGGCTCTCGATAGGACTACCACTTGCCCTGCTAGCCTTCTTGGGTACTGCTGGATTCGTCATGTGGTGGAACAAAGGCCATCGCCAAATTCCAAATTTTGCTGCACGAAGAAAAGGCTACACGGGCAGGAAGGAGCGCAATATCAGACTGCAGAGCATGGGAGACTCCACACGGGGCGAGACCTATCAAGACGAACCAGACCGTGTCTGAGCGTAGCGCAGCTCATGCCTTCAAGGTTGAAACTCTATAGCAGACGAAATCATGGCTGACTGTGGTTCCTTGCAAGAGTCATGCGTACTCACACATGTCCTCACCAATGACATAACACTGGATGAGCCTTATCAATGCACATGCACTTGACTGCTGCTCAAGCACCAAATCAAATGTGTTTCAGGATCTTGCAGCTGCAGGACGAGACGATCGCTCCAAGTGCAAGGCATATGCGCCAGCAAACAAACAATCAATCAATCTTCCGTCTGCAGGATCACCGCTCGGGAGTTCGGCTACACGTTGCGGCCCACTCCAGCTGGCAGGGTTCACTCAGTCAGAATACTCACGTGCATGACCTGAGTGATTTGCGCGCGCGGGCAGACTCTCCCAACTCGTCCCTCGGTTTTCAGCGAGCTCACACGTCAAGTCTCCTCGGAACTCAGAACCTGGAACGCGGGCGGGCGGTCTGCCGGTGCTGCTCCCGCCGTCTCCAGCAGGCCCCGAGGTTGGCCACCCACCTGCTCGTTCGGCCGGCTGCATATCTCATCACACCCGCGCTGACTCCCTCGCGCGCGTTCCCGGCTCCCTGGTCCTCCCACTAATACTCCCCCCCCGGCAACCACCACCACCATCAGCATCAGCAGCACCACAACAAGCTTGTAGCTCTTCATACTCACTCTTCCTTGTCGCTCACTCAACAGCAACCTACGAGTGCAGCGCCAGGACTATCACGCTCAGCAATTCCTCAGTAGACATGCCAAGTACTCGACCAGCGCACGGCAGAACTCAGAGTGATGCGGACTGGCACATTGTGGAGCAGCACGAAGCAAATCCCCTTCTGGACCTCGACGCACAGACGCGCATCAGCGTGGTGGACACGACCGATGTTGGAAACGCCGACGCGACCGCTGGTGACGAAGAGTTCAGTCTGGTCGAGCGCGCACGTCCGAGCTTTGCCCAGGTAGTGGCGCTCAAGAGCGCTCGGTCGAGCGTTAATCCATCGCCCATAGCGTCTCCGATCCTGCGCGTCTCTGCCGCACTATCCTCCACCACCATCAAGCACGACCAGCTCGTGGGACGACAGCCAACTCATGGACCAGACTATGTCCTCAAGAAGAGCGGCAAGAAGTATGTCGTCACCAAGACCTGATGCAGAGTGGTCACTTTCGCGGGCACGCACGCACGCACGCACATGTATCGATGTGCACGTCAAATTGATAGTTTGCGTCAAGGAGGTCGAGAGAGATAGAGAGAGCGGATGATCAAGTTTCAGCGATAGCCTCAAGTAAATATTTATATCACAGTCAGGGCTCAAGGGGAGTGAATATATTCTTATGCGTTCAGGAATTAGCAGGTCAGGGGTTTTCTGTGGTTGCGCAATAGTTATGGTCCGTAACGTAATCTAATTTGTCAAGCAACGCTTGACTACCTAATGATCACCGGTCCTTAAGTGACAGCTGTCAATGAAATTGTCTGTTGGCACTGATCCTGTAATTAGGTACTTGCAGTAGTGCTATGAAGTCAAGTATCACTTTTGCACCTCTGCATACAATTGTAGATCTACATAGTTACATCAAGTATATCAAGTGATCCAAAAGGTTTGCCAAAGCAGAATAAAGGGGGGAGAATGTATACATTTCGTGGGAGAAGAGAATAGATCCTACGTAAAGACTATGCGATAGTGTCACCGTCGTGTCCCAAAAAGCAATGCCAGAGTATCAAAACTTGAAATGATGCCCGTACAAAAAAGTGCCCAAATCCAAAGGATAAAAGAATAGCATACTGAGGTAATTCTGGTCGCCAGCAACCTTACTACCCGGTCTCGCAATCGCCAAACGTGTGTGTGTGTGTGTGTGTATATGTATGTGCGTCGTGTATATGTGTCGTATTTACATGTGTATTGCGTGTATCATGCGAGTGTGTATGAAGACGTATAGAAGTGCAGGGTTTGCATGGTAAGCATGAGTAATCGTGAATCCTTGGTAGCCAATGCGACTGAGATGAGTCGATCTGCCCAGCGTGCCTGATAAGGTTTATGCATAGCATCGCCACATGGACATCAAGACTAGTAACCACGTCTCAGGTCGATGAAGAAGGGGCGGTAGATGTCGGGAATGCGATCCATGGGCAAGTCCTTATTCTCCTCAAAGGCATCCTTGAGTGTCGCAAAGACGAAAGTGGCACGTCTAGGATCGCGAGCAAACTGTCGCCTGCACGAGCATTTGAGTTGCTGCATCGAGCGAATGCCAATGATGAAGGAGAGGTCTATCGACTCTATCGATATGGGTGCGGTCGAATTTGAGCGTGAACGTGGAGATGGAGACGCATTTGAGGAAGGCGGTAAATTCGAGGATTGTGAGGGTGTAGTGAGCATTTGCTGATGGCACTTGTTGTCAAGTAGCACTCTAAGAGTTGCGTAAAGTCGATGTCGTACGAAAAGACTTCTTGAGTCTGGAAGTGGTGGAGATCACTCTGTGGGCGAACCTCCTTGATATGCCGAAAGATAGTGTGCGGGCAGGAGAAGCATTATAATAAAGTCCTGGGTGAGGCTCAGAAGCCGAAGAAGGGAAGCAGGAGGAGCGCGGGAGGAGAGGCCGAGGAGGCAAGCCCTGGGAAAGAAGCGCTTCCATCACTTCCACGGCTTTCTCAACTTTTGGAGGTTGGATTTGATTTCCACCAAATTGACTTCTGATTTCCCCCCGATCCAGGGGAGGCTGCGCACATCATCGAGTGAAATCATTGAGATCCGTCGAAATGATGGGTCATGCAGACCGCCCGACCGCCACGGATTCCTCATCCTTGTGTCTTTAGATCTGCGGGCGTGGTGAGTCTGCTGGGTCAAGTGACAACTGTCAGCTGGCGAACCCTAAAGCATTATTGCTGCGCAATCACATGCACGGCCTGGCTCGTAAAATTTGTCTTTCCTATCTACGTAGTGCTGTCAATGTTGATAGCTAGCTGTTCAGGCGTCGTAGGCACTATCTTACTCAAAAATTTGCGTCCACGCCTCCAAAGCTGGTGTGGGCGAAGTTAGGACATTACAGTTGCGTCACATGGCCAGATTCACTGATACTGAATGCGTTCTGTTGCACCGCGGCCGTTTGCACATACGAATTGGCACAGTCATCAGACGCCCAATTTCTTACTTTCCATATGTGGAAAGTGGCCAGCTTGATTGGCTCCACAAGGCCTCCTATTCAGCGATGGTGTCAAGATGTAATGATTGTCACGTTCCGAGCTGATTGTCGCGTTGGATTTCTCCAGTTGTTTGAACAACAATCTGACTGCCTTCTTGCGCACTGAAGATACAAATGGTATATGGAGCAATGACACTGGTATCGCACTTTGCTTGCAAATGATAAGCTTCAGCGTTCCCAATGCAAGCAATTTCATGAGGACACAATTGCAAGTCGGCGTTGTAGATCTAGAGGCTTCTCAGTGCCCAGGTGGAATACAACAGCCACAAATGTCAGTGGCCGAGGTGGCAGGACGCTTTTCACCAGACTCGGCTTGTCTTTTTTTTGCTTACGAGAAGAAATTGTCATTTCTGCCCCGCTATTTTCGCACGTCGTGTGCGCGCGCTATAGCCGCAATAATGCTGCAATAGTCTGGCTCCTGAGTATGACGAAACAACAAGACTTACGGGGTTCACTGTATACTGTCATATCAGGTGTCCGTGCTGATAAAATCAGTATTGCGGCAGAGGCTGATGCCTGAGATGTGATCATCGCCAATGACATGAGCAATCTCTGTTTCGATTGCGAAGACACATGATTGGCGCACATCTGGTAATTTCAGTGTTAAATTTCGAGGTCGATCCATACCAGCAAGACTAGGTGCTGATGATCTTCGCCATAATGCTGCGGAAAGCATTCCTGTTTGAGCTGTACTTGTTGTCGACAACGGATCTGCTGAAATTACCCACCACAAGCGGCATCGATTGCCTTGATTTGTGCCTGCAATTCAGCGTCTTCATCATCCACAACAGCTGCAACCCTGGCCGCTAGAGACGACTCGGAAGTCTTGCTCATAACTCCATCTAGCGAGGGTGAAGTTTCTCGCTTCTGCATGACCTCTACGCTTGTTCTTTTCTTTCGGAAGAAGTCTGAGACCTTCTGTTGTTTGGTATCATACTCGGAGCTTCCTACTCCTCCTCGTGTTCTTTTGAGTCCTTGGAGATGCTCAACTGAATTTATATCAGTCACGGTCGCCCCCTCAGAAGTGATTCTGATTGTAGTACGTCCCGTGTTGCTCCACGATGGCGAAGGTGCCAAATTGATAGCAAGTTGCCGGACGAGCTGGTAATAGAGCCGCAGAAGAAACAAGCCATGAGAGACCACAATTACAACATTTTCGGACTTGGTTCGAGATGCAGACTCATTTCTTGCAGCAACCTGAGCTATGTTCATGTGAGGCTTCAGAAATGTTGATATGAATTTGTCAGCACGTTTGTCCATGTCGTCCTTGGACTCCCCAGGATTGGCGATCAATGCAGGTTGGTTGATCTCAGCAGACTTATCTCCGGCCTTGAAGGACTTACCCTCTCGCCATCCCAGGTCTTGCTCCCTCAAGAGTGCAGAGACTACAGGCACTTGATCCAAGGCTGTAGCTACCACCGAGGCTGTGCGCTTTGCGCGAATCAAGTCGCTACAGTAGACTGCCTGCACCACCTGAACACCATTTTGTCCCGAAGTATACTGAGCCTGCAGATAGGCAGATAGCCTAGTAGCTTGCTGGAAGCCATGGTTTGTGAGCTCGTTGTCAGTGATTCCCGCCCAGATATGATCTCTGTTGCCTGTCGATTCACCATGCCGTATGAGTAGGAGTTTCATGAAGATCGTTTGCGAGGTCCAGGGCACCACCACAATCAGCAGCTGCAGGGACAATGGCTAACCATCGAAAGGACATGTCACATCATCACACGTCTGCGCCCATTTTCTCAAACACAGGCACTTGTTGTTTTTCAGATCCATGCCATGATTACAATGAGTTTGGTGATACATTTCTCAGAAGAAATGTTGAATTTTGTGGCTTTTGAGTAGACTTGCACGCACAAAAAGAGACGAAGTGCACCTGGCTAGGGTTGACTGAATCAGCCCAACAGGACTCCATGGCCATAATGCAGCTATCCTTGCAATTATCGATCGGGCAGTCACTGAATATATTGTTCGATGCCGTGATGTGTAATGCGTGCTTCCTATTGCTGGCAGCTGCATTCGGAAGCCACTGATTTCTGGTATCAACCGAGTCAATTAATGCAGCGATAGCACAATCTTTGACTCATCTGCTGTATGCTGCACTTGGCGCACATATCTCTGTTCTCTACATATGCGTCCAGGCCTCCCCAATAGTGAGATTGAAATCTCGTCAGACAATTCATAAACGCGTCCAAATTGGAGCATAGTTGCGGAAACAAATACATTGGTCGGGAACTTTCGTGCTCATTCAGGAATTCTATGGATGAGCAGCTCTGAAACATTCTTCTATGTATCAACGCAAATAACACGTTCTGCAGCTACGAGGCAAGTCCTCAAATGTTGTTTGAGAATACCTGGAAAAGAGGATGTTCTCTTGATCCGGAAGGACACCGTGGTACTCCTATGTCAGGAAGATCAGTCTCTGTGGCTCAAGCGGGCCGAGCAGGAACTACAACGACCCACCAAGAATGCACTAATCCTGCGTGCTGCTGGTAGCAAGGACACGCTGGTTCTATGCGATGATGCCGGCTCTATCTATTTCTTGTCATTCGTTGACGGTCACTTCAATGTTGATCGCCGATTCGGATCAGCACAAGTGGAAGACAACACACCAGTTTTCGAGAACTATCATTTGTCTGTGGATCCTTTGGGACGTGCTCTTTGTTCTTTGTCTTCAGAGGACGAAATCACAATATACAGTCTGGCCACGGTCAACGATCGCCACGAGTTGACAGCACGAAATATATTCCGGATCGCAGGTTTCATGCTTCAATCATGCTTTTTGACGCATACCAATAATCTGATATCACTGATCGTCCACGTATCAGCAGGATCATGGGCTAAATTGGTGTTGATACATTGGAAAGCCGGAGAAGGTCTCGATGGTGTACAACCGCGAGAAATGCCGCTCGACGCTGATCTGAGCCTGTGCTTGCAGGTCTTGGGACTTCGACGACGACCGGGATGTTTCTTGCACATCACATCGAAGTTCTTGTCGTTGATCTCCTCTCACCATGTTCATTGTGGAGATTTGAACTTCGAACGATGTTCTTTAGATCTGCTCGGAGCATTACCATCCGCCATCACAGAAGTATCGACAGGCGATGAGGGGCATCTTGCGCTTCTAGCTTCGGATCGGGGCGATGTCTTACTTGTGAGCGTCGACACATACGGAAATCTTTCGGCAACTCATTTGGGTCGCCTTCCCATTGTGCCTGTCAGCTTCTGTCTTTTATCGGACGACACTCGTCAGCGAGATCATTGGACTGTATTTGCCGCAAGCGAGAATGGTCACACGGGTGTGTTCGTGGTTCAAAAAGGTGGGGAGTCCTTCACAGCAAGTACCATTTTTATCGAAAATCTGCCTGTCAGAGACGTCTGCATACATGATTGGGAAAATGCTGCCTCACAAAGACAGGTCGTGACCGCCGCTGGGAATCGTGGTGGCTCGATAGCTCTGCAGCGACTGGCCCTGGTCACGGTCCCCATGCGCGACGTACAACTCGTAGACATGGACCGGGTTCCGGAGAATATTTTCGCTGTTTATGGTTTGTTCGGGATATCTTACCTCTTGATAAGCATGCCATGGGGTTCTCGGCTGTTGGAATATGGACTAGAGGAAGAAGAGTTTACCGATGTCAGCCTTAATTTTGAGATTGAGACTAATTTGCCAACTGTATATTTCTGCACAGTCGACGAGACATTCAACAAATCCTTCTTACAAGTGACTTCGAATCAAGTTCGCAATTGTGTCAATCTTCGCCCATCAAGAATCTTATACCAGTCCACTCCAGGGGAGTCTATCGTGCTAGCTCAACTACATTACAAAACGATAGCACTTATCGTGCTTACAGGTGATATTTACAGTCTGAGAATGATGACTCTTGTCAAAGAAGAGGAGACAGGATTCTCGTTCAGTCCGATACACAGCGAGCTCACATTCAACGTCGAACCAACCACAATGCGCTTTGGAGCATTACATGGCGCACAGGAAGTGTATTTCACAATGTGCTTTGCCGATAACCGATTGGCGATGTGGAAATACACTCAACAAGAGTCTTTAGACAGGACGAATGCATTTTCGTTGTGCGCGTCACTCCAAGAGCCCGATCTCGAGGAATCATCCATACCTTACGATTGTTCGACCATTATTCACGATGACGAGACTCATATCTTTGTGGTTTATCATGACAGCGTGATGAAGCATTTCCTATTGCAAGGAGAGGAGCCAGTACTGAAAAGCTCTCGACGACTCTCCAATGGTTCGGTCAAATTTGTGGATCACATCCGAGCTCAGGAATCTCTGTATTTCGTCGGCACTCACAGTGGACGAATCTCAATGGTCAATAACGAGCTGGTGATTGACAAAGTCGTGTTTCCGGACCGCGAACCAGAATGTGTCATTTATTGTCCAGATCCATTCTTTGATGCTCAGACGGAAACGCAGAAGCTCGGCTTCCTGTGCTACGAAGGTGGTTGGTTGACATTCTACGACATTCCCCAAGAGATATCTCAGACGCAGGATGCGATTGATATCGACGAAACACCCCGAAGAATGCTCTACATACCACATCTGGACTGCTATGTCCTTGCAACAAATCGGGAATCCGTCAAGGGCAACTATGAGAAATCTGCTAAAACGAGTGCCAATATCTGTATAGTCCAGAATGGGTCGTGCATATCCGAATCACCACTACGGGATTCTCGAAAGGAGACTGAAATATTCCGGAGTGGAGATATCATCTATGCATTGGTTCAGTGGAATGTTCTTATTCATGGCAAGGAGCGCTCGTGGACCGTGGTAGGATCGTCCCGTACGGTGTCCAAGACGGGAACAACGGAGGGTCGCTTGACTGTACTGCGATTGAAACAGTCTGGTAAGAAGGTTGATGTGCGGAAAGAGTTCTCGCCATCATATGCCGCACCAATCTACGCGCTGTGTGTCTTTGACGAAACCTCACTCGTCCTCGGCCACGGTGATGCCCTGGAAGTGACGATGCTCGATGTCGACTCTCGCGCACTGGCGACACAGTCGCGTATCCAGCTGCGGTCCCCGGCCATTTCAATGCACGTCTCTGGCAAGTACATCTTTGTCGCCACACAAAAGGACTCCATCATGATATTCCAGTACGAGGACAAGGTGCTGAAATTGGTGGCGGCCGACCCTTACCCTCGACTCGCCGTCTCGCTGTCCTTGATTGACGAGACCACGCTCGTCCTGACCGACAAACTCAAGAATCTGTCCATTTACGACTGGTCCGCGACAACGGAAAAGTTGAGTCTCCACTGTACACTGACCATGCCATCAATCATTATTCGTGCCAAGAGATTGTCGCTGCCTCCAATCGACGCCGATGATATCGCTGCCGACGCTGGATTCGCTCCCGACCGACACGTCATCTTGGCAGTCGGTCTCGATGGGTCCCTGCATGCCGTCTTTCGCGTCACGACGCAATTGAAGGGACTGATTGACGGACGCACGCAGAGTGAATCCAGTAATTTATTCAAGACCCTGACTTTGCCAAAGATGATTGATTCCTTGACAGCAGAGGAACTAAGGTCCTTGTTGGACGAATTCGAAGTCATGGAATCAGAGGAGATTCGCAAAGCACTTGCGTCAGCATTGACTAGACGGACAAATAGACTGTTGGCATGATATTTACCAGTGAGAATGGCATATTTTCAAATGTTTTGCTGTATGATATTTCCTTTTTACTATTTGCCTTTTCTCTTCATGAATCTTCAACACTGAAGCACAGCTCCCGCTACTCTCTTTCGATCACCACCTAATCGCCCACTGCTGCCGGAACAATCCCCTCTCCTTGTATTTATCGACCCGTTCTTCCCGCACAACTGCGGAGCGGTAAAAAGGCGCAACGAGACGAATCCTCCGGGTTCATTCTCTTGTTTTCTTTTCTTCGGACATCCATAACGAAGCTTGTGGATCTTGCCCACTGGCACACATCTCAGCCTTGCCATGGCAGACCAGTGTCCATGTCCGGCTCGTATGATCTCGGAACATGGCCCATGGTCGGCCACGGACCCTGACTGTGTTGCTCGAATGCATGACCACCATAGCCGTGGTAATGATCCATGTTGGGCCCGGTGCCGGGCGCCGGCACCGAACCATACTCGAGATCTTCTGTCGTTGCCGCCACTGCTGCTGCCGCAGCGGCCGCCGAGGCAGAAGCCGCATGACTATCGACATTTTGCAGGTACGAAACCGGTTCAGTTTGCATTGCTGGCGTCCACAAGGCTCCTTCTACCGATGCATTGTCCAGGTGTCTGGGCGGCTGCAAGTACCGATCAGAGACGAGCTTGATGCGACCGAGCACTCCCGCGGCAGTCTCGAGGACGTGAAACTTGTCGAGGGGCACAAAGGCGCCCGTGGAGATCGGCTCGCTCTCGTGCTCGACCGTAGGATCCTGCTCGATGGACGACATGCCAAAGTCTCGCGGCGGCCGTTGCCACGCTACGTCGAAGCCCTGAAGCACGCGAAAGGCCGTGCGCCAACCGGTAAAGGTGTAAATGTCCTGCACCAAGCGATCAACGTAATCTCGCTCGCCCTCGCCGCGAACCGCGACACCGGCCAAGAAGGCAGGTAGCACGGCATTGATCATTGCCTTGACGTGCGAACCATTGTCGATGGACTTGTTGTTGACGGCCTCCACCATGATGCCACTCAGAATGCGGATAATGTCGTGACCAATCAAGTACGTCGATGCCGCGGTCGCCTTGATTGCTTCCGCAGGAACGCGCGACAAGAGCGGATGAGAGCGGTGAAGGTAGATGAGTGCTGCCAGGGACAAAATTTGACACGACGCAATGGCGGGATGCGCAAAAACGAGGACATTGCCGAACGGTGTGGTCGCATCGTGCAGGCTGGAAGAGGTAAAGTCCTCGTTGAGTTGCGTACGCCAGCCAGTCAACGTGGACATGAGCGTGTCCCATCGGGTCGTTGCCGCAAGCAGTGCGTCGTCGTCATCGATCGCGTCCTCTTTGCGTTTGCGGTCGCGGCTGGCGAAGTCACCGATGCGCGCGAGGAAGACGCGCAATTGGTCGGATTTGTGAGTGACGCTTCCCGGTTGACCACGGACGGGGCACATTTCGATGTAGTCGAGTTCGAGGAACAGGCCATTTCCGGATACCATGGCCTGTATGGTGTCCTGATGAATGTGAAACCAGACGAGATGGTCGGAAATGGTCGGATCAACGATGAAATTGTACCGCCCGTCCTCCTTATGCGTATATCGCGACAGGATCCGTCTTCGTACAATATCGCAGGCTCCCTGTAGGTGTCGCCCCCACTCGACCATCTCGCCGTGCATTGTCTCGAAATACGCGAGGATGAGACAGGCAGCGAGCAGGTCGTCTCTTTCGGATGCGTCCGGTACGATGAGAGCGGTGCCGAGTTTCTTGATTGCGACGTGATAATCCATCAATGCGGTTCGTTCGGGATGGTTTAGCATGTTTGCCTCGTGTAGTGCCGAAATCGCCATAACGGCATGAAAGAGAGGCTCGGAATCCATCGCCATACTAGGAATAATATATGTCCAGAAATCTGATGGTTCAATTTGCGTCGGCGACGAAGAGCTGTCCAAGGTCTCATGAATCGCTGTGAAATTGAGGTTAACATTTTGGATAAAGTGCTGAAAGTAGTGCTTCTGGCGAGCCGTGAGTCTTCCGTCCATCGACGCGCCGATGTGATATTCATGCGATCTTGTGCTGTCGCGTACGTTGTGGCTCACTGCATTATGACTCATGTGAGTGACAGTCTGTGTATAGTTGGGCAAAGTTCCTGTTGCTGGCAGATCGTGCCTGTATCTGGGTGAATTAGGTGCCTGAACATGGTTGAGAGGAGGAGTCTCGTGCGCCATGCCACTCTGAATATACAGGGAGGAGTCACCCGAACCCAGATAGCTATAGTTATGTCGCATGGAGGTTCCTGAAGAGTCGTCCGTCTGTCGTGTACCACCAACATCTAGTGCAAATTCTGTACCAAGATACCCATGGTTGACCGGATCAGGCGGATAGTGTGATGGCTGATCACTCTCGCGAGCCGAACCCGTATAAGGCGATGGGTGTATTGACAAGGCTCGGTCGAGTCCCTGGGAATGGCCCGAGCCAGTCGAGCGAGGGCTAGAGTACGATCGCGGCTGACTTTGTTGTGATTCATACTGCAAGAGAAGGTTGTCGTCGCCCTCACGCAGATCTGGCTGTAAATCTTGCTGAGCTGAAATAGTATCATTGAGAGATGCAGCGTGTCCACCTCGATTGGCGCGGGCCCTCGGTAGCGTAGAAGGAACAGCTGGCTGTTCGCAGATCCTCTTTGTCTTTGAACAGTTCTTGCATATCGGCTTCTCCTCACCGCACTTGATCCTCCTCTTCCTGCATGTTAAACAACCGCTTTTTGTCCTTTTCTTTGGTACCTTTGCCGGACCTTCGCTCCCAGCTTGTTGACTGCCGTGAGATGTGGTCCTCGACAACCCTGGTTGCATCTGCAGCATGCCGGAATGACCTGAACCCTCTCACACGCCACCGTATCGATATAGCAAGCTTGAAGAGCTTGCTCCCGGAGTACTGTTTCGTCGGAGAAGAAGGGTATCGAGGAAAAGAAGACCAAGGTTTCGCTTTGCGTGTCCACACTATGCAACTACTCCTTGAACGCTGAGATGCAAGTGCAGCGTGAATGGGGCATGGCATCGATGAGCCAAGCATTATGGACGGACAGAATATTCATGGCGATTCCGCAGCTAGAACCACGATATAAATGCACATGAGCGCTATGAGGTCGCACACCCTGGTCAAGACTTGATGGCAACATTGAACCATGGTCTGACCATGTCTGGACGACACGCAAGAACTGCCGCCTGCAGGAGTAATTCGGGTGGTCAGAAGGATGGAACGGGCAAAGTGGATTTTCGTGTGGAGCGATCCGTCATACGGCGCCCTCCGTCCACAAGTTGAAATTCAAACCTCTATTGCATGCAAAAGTGCAACTCGAGGGCGTCCCGCTTGTGACTCGAGAGGCACTAGATCCAGAGGCCAGCTGAGATAGAGCGCTTCCATCCATTACATTGGATGTGCGACCGAAGGTGCCTGCCAGAAGTGGCTGTTCTCTCCGTCGGGCCTATTGGCAAGCCAGACAGGGCTCGGACTTGGCCGAGAGGATTTATTGCTAGGAGCTGTCTGCCTTTCTAGCGGGTCGAACTGCAGCATGGCCATACCATGGCCAGGCGACACATATCATTCATGATTTTCCCGGACTGAATAGAGTCGTGCGCCCCGGTGCGGCGAGAGGCTTTATGGCTTTCCGTGTGCTACGGCAGATGTGCCTCCTCCTCGAAGTCTCCTCATCCTCCTGCGGGGGACACACCTCTCAGTATGCGTACCTTCTGCGACTTGCCAACTGCCTCATTCGCGGAGAGGTTCTGACAAATCGCGCGGGTCAGAAAACAACGCGACGGGATCGCCGAGCGCCAAATCTGCATTTGCGGCGGTGGTGGCAGCCATCTTCACAAGCCCAAGCTTTGCGGTCACCCTCGTTGGTCGGACGGTGAATGTCCTCACAAGTGGCCAGTACTAGTGGAGGACGACCTGCTGTTGTGGACATAGGCTGTCAAGGCCATTATAGACCACAAGCCCCTAAAATACCGGCAAGTTCTCGGGGCATTGCCCAAATGTGTGTTTCGTCTTCGATTCGAGATCATCACGAGCACGTGGACAGGTCGCTTCCCCAGAATTAATACTAATATTTTTGAAGTCCGCGTTTGAGGCTGCAAATGGCTCGAGAACTGTCATTAAGGCATAGGATGCACATTCTAGTCTTGTGATGATTAGTGCTCGGCATAGACTCTGAGTATACCCGTCACGAGCGACGGTCAAGGCCATGCAGCGAGCACGTCCTGCTCAAACGAGCAGTTCTGTGGGAAAGGTCATCATTCTCGCTGTTGGCACATGGATATGCACATGCCGTCAAAGACTGCCCCGGATTGACAAAGTGCCGTCCCTGATTAGAGCGGATCCAGTGGCTCTGATAGAGCAGAGTTATGGGTAGCCAGCCTCAAGTTAGAAGTCTGCACGATCGTGGCAGTAGCAAGCTACAGGACGATACCATGAACTTGCCTCGTAACTGTTGAGGATTGACTTTGATGTTGTGATACTGCGATACTTCATCAGAGCATTGAATCAATCATCTGCGCCCATTTCTACGTCGTCATTCGACAATAGAACCTCTGTGATAAGACCATCGTCCGCACTTGTCAAGGTTTCCTCAATCTCTGCGAGCTTCATGTCGTCCAATTCTTCCGGAGGAATATCACCACCACTGGCAATGGAAATGAGTTTGCGATAATCGTTCATGCGAGGCCCCAGCCCCGACGAGCCCATGATGCCGACAATCTCCCGTACCTTTGACTTTCTGCTCGCTTGAAGAGCTTCGAGCTCTGTAATTAGGTCTGCGATATCTGAGGAATCCGCTGTCTGCACCATATTGCTTTCCTCCACTCGCATTAAATCTTTCAGAGCTGCAGCTTGAGAACGCTCGACTACCTGATAGAGACCATCTTTACATACAGCTTCTTGCTCTGTTGCTGCTTCGATCATTTTGGTAATTCCTGAAGCAGGGTTCTCGCGAAGGTAGGCACGATGCAATTCCATCTCATTCTGCATTTCCTGGAGTGACATCTGTGCTTCCTTGACATCTTCCTCTTTTTCGTGAAACTCTGCATCATACGCCGATGCCAATAGTTGCAACTTCTCATTCATCTCAGGTAGGACTTTGTGCGTGGTCCGGATTGCAGCCTCGCTAAGATATTGTTTATTTATTTGTGTGGTGGAATAAGACGAGGCACGGTCCAACGCAGCCGGATGTACGGGTGATGATGACGGCAAGACTTGACGCTTGCTCGCTTCGTGAGCATCAATGTACTCTTGAGCGGAACGACCATCCTTGTTCAAAATATGTGGATTCGCGTTATACTCGAGAAGACTTTTCCAGACCTTCTTCACACCATTTCTGGCAGCCACGGTGAGTGCTGTGTCACCATTATGATCCCTATGGTCTATCAATGCCTTGAATTCTGCACCACTCATGGATTGTGTCAAGTGATTGAGCAATTGATCCATGTAGTATCGAGCAGCCATGATCTTGCTTTTCGCCGGTGCCGATGTTGACATTGCAATGTGGTGAAAGACAGTCCTTCCGTGGTTGTCCGATATATGTGCACTACCCATCAGTTGCTGTATAATTTGTGGAAAGGTCTTCAGATCATAGTTGTTGCAGAATGCCACGACTCGCATGAATGGAGTCTGTGATTCATGGTTGCCACAACTTATATCTGCTCCAGCTCGTTTGAGATATGCTACAACGTCGAGTAAGCCCATGGCACTCGCCCAATGCAAAGCAGAATGTCCTTCATCATCTATCGTAGCATTCGCATCGAAATCTGGAGGAGGTGCGCGTAAGAATTCCGGCATTGAAAATCGCTTGGGGTCTGTAAAGAACTCGAGAAGTTTCTCACTGTATCCCGAGATTTGCAGTTGTCCAGGGACATACTGGTCAGAAAAGATTGCGTGGACGCCATCTTCAAGGTCGGAGTGTATAGAAATGTCCGTTCGGTCGGGCGAAGCACTACGATCAGACTTCAAGTCTTCTATACTGGCGTCTGACATTTCGGACGAGAGGACAGCAGAAGGTCGAGCTCGAGCTGTTTCGAGCAATTGTTTCCTCGGGGTCGGCTTCAGTTTTCTTGGTCCTCGAAGCATCGTGCCTTGCTTGATTGGTTTCGAAGCAGCTGTTGTATGCTTCGGAGCCGGTGGAGGACTCCGGGATCCTTGACGGTACGACAATATCGGTTGCATTACTTCAGCTACCTCATATTGCGTAGCTAATTCCAGTCCACGAGCGAATGGAATCCAAGTACCTTGGTACTTTCCATAACCTCCTTGCACCTTCTCATGTTCACCTTTTTGTACTTCGCGCTCCAGTATACGAGTGCGTTGAGGTTTATCAAATCCCGCAACCTTTAAGATTTGTGTTGCATTCATCCAGTCATCTTTTCTACGTCGCATCATGGGAATGCCCTTGATTGTGATTTCGAGCACCGGCACATTGGAATACACTGCGGATCCAATCGAGTTCTGGTTCATACTGACAGTCCCTTCGGGCGTATAGGATATTAGCCAAGTACCCGAAGGCCTTTGACTTAGTGCGAGTGCTTGTTAAAGTGATACAAAGGACATCTCTGGCACGTCCCTTATCAGACCATCTCGATATCCCTAGAGCGATTTCGTCTTGGCATATTAAGATTCAGTTTGATGGAACTAACCTGTAGCAATTGTTTGTTCTATTTGTGAAAGTCAGTGACTTTACAAAGCTTAAGCTTAAGCTTGCTACCGTACTGTTACGCTTGTGGTGCTCACATCGGGAGCTCCGCGATGTCCTCGGACATGCCGTTGTGGGGGAATCCAGCAGAAAACTTGTGGTGGACAAGACACTTTGGCAAGTGCAGGTGACCAGCTGCTGACTTGGCAGGTCGAAAGAAGCGGTCTTGTCAAATTCAGCCGGATATAGGGTATGTCATGATAAGAAATCTGCACAAGACATATGCTACCAGTCTTTTTTTGTTGCATTATGAGAGATCGATGAGACAGATAAACAACGAAATTAGTCTATGAACGAATAAGCATGCTAATTAAGAGGCACTCGTGTCCCGTGGAACTTTGGCTCGATTGTGCCAGTGGTCGATAACATCGTCGACGCCATGCTATCGAGCTATCTCGTTTCTGCGAAATCAGGATGTCATTGGGAGGACAAACATAAATGCCACAGTTCTTTCGTCCACGGCTGCGGCTTGCAATGATTGCCGGAAGCGCTAGCGTTCTGCTCGCAAGCTCAATATCAATCTCCTTTCGAGTAGTGTCTTGATCACAGCTAATCGGAGGCTGTATGTCATAGACTGAACAGTCGCTGTCTGTGTGTATGGCATCAATACGACAACTCAATGCAATGCTCAACGAAGCGGCCTACACGATTCTAGTGACAACAGAATTCGTGACTCCTTGACTACTGGATTAATCATGTAAATCACTTGAGCTTCCTGAAGACGTCATCAGAAACCGGACTTAGCTACAGAGGCTTTCTTTAATCCCTCCATCAGAGCTGTCGTGCCCAATTAGTCTCTACTCCGACTTAGCAATATATCGTCTTGCTAGGTAGACAAGCAGTGACTAGAGAACTTGGCTGGTGTTGCAATCTAAGATTGGAAAGTGATTCGCTAGCTCAAGCCGGACAGCCACGATTTACAGTGGCAATTTACCTGATCCGACCTTGAAGGATGTATCCCGTTCGGAGTTCGCTACCCTGCGCAAAGTTCAACGATCTGGCTGGTCAGCGTGAGCACAGCGACTCGTCTGCCCCAAAGTCTCGTCAGGGCCGTTCTGAGCCGGACATTAATTTCGGAGCCGTATCAGTAAACAGACCGTTCTGAGCACTTTAGTTTGATCTCTGAGCACTCCTGAGTCAGCTGTCTTCGGCCAGGCTTGAGACATATACATGCTGTTCCCAACAAGCATACCACTTCTCATGTCAGTGTTGTACATCACAACACCTTGGCCGTAGTGAGACCATACAGTCGTGCTATCAACGAGGCTCCTTTTTGTCAGTGTTGGGTTAGTCTACAAATCACCTTCAAGAGAGTAGCCACTGTTATAAAGCATCTTCACCACCATGAGTTTCCAGGACTACACACCATGTGCTCGACCTGGTTTCGGCAAGAAAGGACGACAGGTGGCTGCCGTCGGCAATTTCTATGCTATGCGAGTGCCTGACATTACGATCTATCAGTATGATTTGAAGATCTCTCCCGAGTTAGACAGCAGGGATCTGGAAAAAGCACGACCTGTAGGAATGCCAGTCTTTGAAGGGAGAATGAATACTGAGACCCTAGATCTGGCTCAAGTTCGAGGAACAGTATCTGAAGGATTGTTATGCCGTTTATGATGGTCGGAATCTGGCATACGCTCCTACACCACTTCCCTTCGGTCCTGCGGTCCGGCACACAATTACGTCAGATCTCTTGCCAGTATCTTGACGTGCTGTGCTGACATTCTTAGTTTACGAGAAGCAGGTCCGCGATTTCCCGCAGAGACCTATCAAGTTACCATGGTTAAAACATCACTGGAGTGTCAACTTCGCACATTGAGTGATTTTGTGGCTGCAAAGATTTCTCAGAGTGCTGACACTATCGCTTGTCTGCAGTGCCTGAATATTCTCTTTCACGAGAAGAATGATCCAAGCCTGCTCAAGATCAGGGAGTCATTCTTCAGACATGACAACTTTACAAAGCTGACTGGAGGACTCGAGATCTACCGGGGCATTTTCCAATCAGTTAGACTTGGTGCAGGCCAGCTGCTCTTGAATGTTGATACAGCGGTTGCGGTGATGCACGAGAGAGGCAGTCTAGTCAGTCTATGTGTAAAACAGCTTGGGCTACGAGATGAGGGAGATCTCAACAACCTCAGCGCACAAAGTCAACGAAAGCTGCAAAGAGTCGTGAAAGGTCTTCGAATCTACTGGACTCATCGAGGTGAACGAGGACTCACGAAAGATGTGAAGATCAAGGTCAGTCATCAACGCGATGTCGCAATGTCGACTGATTGTCCAGGGTGTAAGCACACAGAGCGCGAGTCAAGAACGATTTGTCTTGCATGCAGACAATCCAGAGATTGCACAGGAGATTTCTGTGGCAGAGTATTTCTATAAGGCGTACAACATACGACTGAAATATCCAGGGTTACCTTGTGTGATTGTTCAAAAAGATAATAGATTGCCTATGGAGGTATGCTGCGTGGTACCGGGACAAAAATACAGCACCAAGCTTGGCCCATTGCAAGTGGCAGAAATGATCAAAACGACTTGTGTAGCACCAGCTCAACGCCTTAAGTCTATCGAAGCAGGCGTCAAGAGCTTCGATTTTTCGAGCAACAAATACATCAATGCGTGGGGTCTCGAAGTCAGTCCTAAACCGGTGCTGATCAAGGGGCGAGTTTTGCCTCCTCCGAAATTGGAGTATCATTCCAGCTCAGCCAATGCGATCTTTGAGCCCAAAGCTGGGGTATGGGACACTCGCGGAAAGAAGCTGTGTACTCCTGCAATACTCGGATCGTGGAGTGTGGTGAGTTTTGTACAACCCAGACGGTTCCCAGAAGAGCAATTGAAGACATTCATCAGTGCTCTAGTCAAGTCATCTGCAGAATTGGGTCTGAGCATAAAGAATCGTACTCCACCAATCATATATGCGAACCCGGCAGGCAACATCACACAAGTTCTGAGAGAAGCTTGGGTAAAGGCGGGCAATTTTGCTAAAGCACAACCTCAAATCCTTTTATGTATCGTACCTGCTGTGGAGGCAACTTTGTATGCTGAAATAAAGGTACGAAGAAAATCAGTAGCCAGAAACGCTATCACTAACAATAACAGAGAGTCATGAATACTGAACTAGGATGCGCCAGCCAGTGCCTGGTGTCGACAAAGTTGTCGAATCCCAAGGGTGTTGCACAGTATTGTGGTAACGTGTGCTTAAAATTGAATGCTAAGTTGGGAGGGGCCAACGTGTTCTTACCACCGAGCTACACAGGCTTTATCTCAGCCGTGCCAACGATTGTCCTTGGTGCGGATGTGAATCATCCCGGCAAAGGCGAAGACCATGTACCATCATTTTGTGCTGTGACAGCCTCGATGGACTCGAGAGCCAGCCGCTATGCTTCTGCAAGTCGTGCTCAAACGAATCGTGCGGAAATGATCACAGAATTTGGAGGTAAAGAGACATACGCTACCAGAGGCTGCTGTTCTCTAATCGTTCTAGATATGGTGATAGAACTACTGAAGAAATTTTACGGATCTTGTGGACAAAAACCAGAGAGGTGAGTCCAGCGAGAGATGACAGAGCGACCAGGCTGACGAATGCAGAATCCTAGTTTATCGAGACGGGCTCTCTGAGGGACAATTCCAAGAAGCTCTGGAAGTCGAGGTCAAAGCAATCCGAAATGCGTGTGCCACACTGGAATCAACTTATCGACCGAAAATCACTTTTATTGTGTGCCAGAAGAGACATCACACAAGATTTTTCCCTTCTGGAAGTTCTGGTGCTGACAGAAGTGGCAACCTCTCTGCCGGATTTTGCGTCGACACAGACGTCACGCATCCGACTGAGTTTGATTTTTACATCTTGTCTCATGCAGGATTGCAGGGAACTTCTCGACCAACGCATTATCGTGTTCTAGTGGATGAGAATGAGTTGGGAGCGGACGAGTTGCAAGAGTTGACCTATAATCTGTGTTGTAAGGGCCAAATTATTCCTTTTGTGCGGCACTGACAGATTAGACTTGTACACGAGATGTTCTCGTTCCATTTCAATTGTACCTGCAGTGCGTTACGCGGATCAGATTGCTGCTCTGGAACGTCACCACTACAACAGTTCAAGTCGTTCGGCGTCAGAGACTGCATCATACACGGAAGTATCTCCTTCTTCAGGATCTGGCTCAAAGGACATATCTGAGGCTGAGATAAAGCGATATTACGCCCCGGTAAAAGTATGGTTTCTTTATGCAAAGCACAGTCTTGTCTGACATGTACTAGGAGACACTCCAATCACAAAGTATGTGGTGGAGCTGATTTTCGGCTGCTACGAAAGCTGCTGAATGTCAGCCGTAACAGATATCCTTCAGGTAGATCGGGCAGATATAGATACGTAAAACATGGCCTGAATATTATCTTAACTCTAAATTGGTGTTACTTATGCACGTATCTTTGCAAATGGCCAAGCTCTTAATTTTGTTCTTTGAAGTGCTGGAGCACAATGCAATTCACAGAGCGTCCATGTTCTATATTGTGTGTATGAATGACCGTGGTAAAGGCACATCACAGCGGCATGGACATCCGAGGTTCCCTTCCACAAGGCGCCAACCTGGAATGCTTTCGTCGCCGATCCGCTTCCCCACAATTTGTGGAGCCGATCTAATCTTATCACCGTGTAGACGTCCCAGCAGGTTGTCGTTTCTGCCTGACACACCTAGGCCTGTGCACTTGTTTCTATGAATGCGAGATTCTCGTGCATGACGACTAAATTTTGTCTCTCCTGCGGTAAGAGGGCAGCATAGTCTAGATTACATTAGTGACTTTATGGAATGCTGCGCTTACCATACACGAACGAGGAGTACAAGGACAAACCAGTCAATAGATGGCGCCTGAGATCGATTCGTGAAAAGGCAGTGACAAGGCGTGGCATCGTCATTGCGGGCATCATATGCACGATATACCTGCTATTCCGCTTCTACCATGGCAGGACTTATGGGACGACTGATGAAGAAGCTGCCGAGGACGACTTGTTTGTGGAGGTCAAGTGGCATTCGACTGCCTTGGCTCGGTCACTGACGAATGCGCGGTCCTCGCGACTCCTCAAACGTCCGGAGAATGTGTTTTTCCTGCTCAACTCACTCACAAATGCCGATAGCGACCTGATTGCGTTGGGTTGTGATATGTCCGTAAGGCAAGAGGGGAGTAAAGTACACTTTATCATCTTGGGCGGTGGGAGCCTGAGCATCGATACGTTCAGATCAATGCATCAGCTTAGTGATGAGACGTGTGCGGCGCACTTTCACGATGCCCGTATACCCGCTGACATCAACGACGGTGGCAGTAGCAGCAATGAGAGACGGAGCAACATGTTGGTGAGTTATGCGTCGAATGCGCTGTCGCTCATCGTGGACGCGCATCAGCCCCAGGCGATTCTGTACACGCACTCGGAGGGCAAGCCAAAGCCGACGTGGTTCATGTTTGCGATCCACAAGCATCGTCAACGTGCGACATTCATCGAAGTGTCACCGTCGTCCGTCATCTCGTTGGGCTGGCTCGCGACGTTGCCCGCACGAGCGCTGTGGGAATGGAATAGACCACGAATCGATATCCTCGTGGACGCGGGCACCGATGCCGGCGCCCTGAAGCGTCTCTTCACGTCGCTCGCACGGGCGCATTACCCAAATGACCACAAACCGCTCATCATGCTGGACTATGATGGGTCCGCCATGGCCGGCAGCAAGTCCATCTACGACTTTGCGGAATCTCTGTCGCGCGTCTGGCCACGCGATAAACTTATCCTCAAGAGTCGCACCACATCCTCCTCCTCCTCGATACCGAGGATAGTGTCGGAATCGCCCTTTGAAGCGTGGTATCCTGTCGACCCTGACTCGTACCTGCTCATGTTGCGCGGTACGGACGAAGTGAGTCCATGGTACCTTGATTTCCTCTTCAAGAGTCTCCTGCACCAGCGGTACGACGAGTCGTCCGCCGTTCAACCTCATACCCGGGCCATCGCCGATGATAAGCATGACGACTGGATAGCCAGTGTCGCGTCGAGAGTCTATGGCATCACACTACAAGCCGCTCATGGCGAAGGTGATGACGACGTCGCACACGGCGAAAAAGAGTCCGGGATTGGCGTCATTGGCACATCGACACTCTTATTCCCGAGCCACTTTATCGCGTTCCATGAACAGTGGCGCGAGCCAGACGCAAAGTCGATGAGCAATCAGGGGACGGATCAAGTGACCGCTTGGCACGAGTACGTCCGGCAACATCAATTAGTCCTCGTCACGCCTGCGGCAATCGTACATGACGATGGCACCTTTGTCCTCGTCAAAAATCACAAGGATGAAACAGCAATAGACGTCGATGCACCGGTCGCGAATAAAGAGCCTGAACTTCTCGATGATCCCGAGTGGTGGCGAACGATTGGGCCAAATCAATTCGCGGATGGCATCAGCATGAAGAGGATACACACTAACTTCTCGTAAATATTTCATTATTCCTGTCATTTGGCATGTAAACTTTTTATTGTCCTTAGAGGCGAGCTACATCGAGTCATTTCGAGACGTTCTTGTTGAAAAAGTTTGCCAAATCTTCATAAGCTTCGGCAAACTTCTTCTTGTTTTCGGCATCACTCAAGTCGGCACGAGCGGCGGCCCAGCCGTGGTGCATGGTCTCGTAGGTCTTGAAGACACTCTTGGCCTTGATGTCATCCTGCAGATTATCCTGGAACTTTTTAATGTCCTGTGCAGGTTCGTCCTTTGATGGCAAGACGATGATCGGGTTGCTGATTGCTCGTGCATCAGCCGGGTCGACCATGGCTGGGTGGACGACGGCAGTTGCTTGGAACACGTCTCGCTTGTCGCTAGCAAGGATAGAAATTTTGCCCTAGACACCGTTAGTGGAGGTCTCCCGGCCATTCTTGGCCACTTACACCCCAGCAGAATCCGAGGATCGCGTGATACTTGACGTTTGTGAACTCCTTGGATGCTGCAGTCGCAAATGTGGACAGGGCTTTGAGGTTGTCTGCTGGTGCTGCAGGTCCTGCAAAGAAAGCCTGCACCTTCTCCTTGGCCTCGTCGGTGGTTGGAGGGTACAGCTCCTGTGGCAATGGAGAACCCTTGAAGAAGTCGGGCATCACGACCAGGAATCCTTGGCTAGCCAAGATATCGGCACCTTGTTGTGTGGATGGGTGGAACCCAAAGATGTCGTAGATCACCGTGATGACCCTGTTTGACTTTGGGTCTCCCACTACATATGTCTTCAGTCCTCCCAGGGTTTTGTAGGAGCCTTTTGGCTGATACGAAGACTCAACGGGAGGCTAAAACATGTTAGGTTCAAGCAATCAAGGCAATAGCCAGACTCACGATCGAGCAGCATGCAGCATTAGTGTTGGCGGACATCTTTGTTTCTCACTTTCAGTATCGTAAAACCTTTGGATTTGCTTCAACCAAAACTACGTGAATGGTAGATGACAACAGCTGGTGGTCAGCACAAAGGTTGAGGATTTCCCGGGGACTGAGTGGGCGGGGGAAGATCTCCGAATCACAAACGCGTACCAGTGGACGATCATTCATCAGTGACGTAATACATGATCTACTCTGCAATGTTCGCTGCTCAACAGGAAGATGCGATCGCTCGATAGTCGTGCACATAGAAGGGTACTTGAGATTCTTGTGTTCACCTATAAGACAGGCATCCTTTATTACCACTACTACTTTGCACAAGGTCTCTTATTCATAACATTGTACACTCTCCAGCCTTATACCTTCTTGATTTGATCTAGCGCGCATTTCTCGGCCTTCGTGATCGAGGTTGCAATACTTTGCGTGGTGTGTTCGTATTGCCTGCGGCACCGCTGAAGTCGAAGGGATTCGGCGACCCAGGAGCAGTAACGGTGGCCAATGATGGCGACTGCAGCGCGGGACTGGCGAAACCGGAGCTTGGTGCTGGTTGTGGCTGTCCAAAGACGAAAGGTTGTGTATTGGTCTGCGATGGCGCCCCGAACTGAAATGTTGTGCTCGGGCCAGTTGGAGCAGGCTGAGCCGAGGTCGATTGCGGTGTTGTAGCGAAGCTGAAGGTATTGTTCTGCGGTGCTGCGCCAAAGACCGGGGTCACTGTGGTTCCAAAATTGTTGCTAGTGTTCGACGGGACCGCACTGGTCGCAGAACCAAAATTGAAGGTCGTGCTTTGGGTCGGGTTAGGATTTGGGATTGTTGGCTGCGTTGCAAACATGGAGTTATTGGCTTGTGTGGCCGGTGTAGCTCCAAATACTGATGCGCTTGCGCTTGAATTTTGTTGTCCGAACGGGCTCGATACAGTCGGCATCTGTGAGGGACCTGACGTAGCATTGAAGCCTGAAGGGTTAAAGGAGAATCCGGCTGGGCCTCCAGCGGCTGGCGGATTCCCGAATGATGCGTTTGTGGTCGCAGGCATGAATGGACCGGCACTTGCATCAGGTATGCTTTGTCCGAACGCGGCAGGCGGTTTCGCTTGGGCATCTTGTGCTGGTTTGCCAAAGCTGAAGACAGGGGCGCGGTCAGAAGTCTCCTTCGGTTCTGTACTTACAGGCTGTGTGCCAAATTGGAAGGCTGGAGCATTCTGAGCATTTCCGTTTGACTGAGAAGCTTGTGATTGAGCTCCAAAGGTGAACGTTGCAGCGTCCTTGCTGTTGTTGGGCAAATTACTATTGATGCTCGATGCGTTGCCGAAGCTGAATGACGGGGTGTCTACATCTTTCTTCGTCGTTGTTGATGCATCAGAAGCGACGTTGACATCATTCGTACGCTGCGAACCGGTGTCGCTGGCGATATTGATCTTTTGTTGTGAGGTTATTTGCGCATCATTGGCGCCATTTTCTTGTGCCATAGCAACGCCAAATTTGAAGGGTGAACTTACAGCATTCGACTGCAATTTTCCGTGAGCCATCTCCATACCCGGGAGTTGTGATCTCGCTGGATTTGCTGCTACGCCGGGTTGTCCAAATGAGAAGGTCGTAGAGGCAGCAGCTTCCTTAGCGGGATCTTTCGTGGCTAGAGAAGATTGTGTGTTAGAGAAGATAGACGGCGCCTTCGTGGTTCCGAAGGAGAAGCTATGAGTCGATTCTGTGCCAGGGAGGTTTATTGCGTGCGATCTGGACTGGTCAGTTGAGTCCTTGCTGTCAACCGACACTATAGCAGGTTCGGTCTGTGCAGCAGAGGATGCAGAATTCTCAGGTAAGATTGGAATGGTGTCTGTACTTGGAACGTGCATTTCACTACTTGTAGGCAGCATCGCACTAGACATGGTCTGAGAACCAGTCTTCAGCTTCGAGGAATCAGCGACAGTCGGGGCATCGATCTTGGTCGAGTTATTGTTTGTAGACGTCGGAAATGCAAGATTCAGAGCAGAATTATTGGCTCCTGACAAAGGAGGTTCTTCAAGCGGCTTGACTACATCTCTCTGCGGTTGTTCTATGTTGAAGGAAAACGACGTGGAAGAACTTGCTCCATCAGATCGCAATGTGCTTGGCTTCATCGTGCCAAATGAAAATTTGGGTGCTTCTGTAGCACTGCTGACGGCATCAGCAACGACGGGCTGTTTTGGAGTGTGCCCGAAATCGAAAGTTGGAAAGGATTGTGGCTTGAGCTGATTAGATACCACTGGAGTTCCCGTACTCTTATCAGAATCAGTTTGTGATTGATGACCCGCAGGAATCATGCTCGTAGAATCTTTCGAAAGAGGCAAGGTCTTTCGTGCTTGTGGATTATTGAGAGACCCAGTCATAGGTGAGAACTTGAAACCGTTCGACGCAGACTCATCAGCTGCTCTGTTGTCAGTCGCATGATCATCCGTAGTCTCATACTTGTCCTCGTTATTGTTGCTGTGTGCTGGGGTGATCAGTGCATCTTTGATAGTGCTAAGTGGTGGAGGCATGGATTCTCGCTCCTTTTGTTGCTGTGCTCGTAGCTTCTTAACTGCTTCATCCTCCTTCAACAATGGTATCTTTGGTCTGGATATGGACTCATCTTCGTCAGCCAGCTTGCTACGTTTCGGCGGGTTATCGGTGTATGGTCCGAACAGATCTTCCATATCTTCGTCGAGAGCTGAGAAGCAGCCAGGTCGCTTGCGTCGCTCCTTAGATATGGAAGGACTCTCTGGTACAAATTGCTGTGGTTGCTCGTCGGCCAAGAATGACATTAATTCGTCCCCAGTTTGCACCTGACTATTGACCATTGCTGGTTTCTGCGCTACACGGTCGGACTCCATGCTGCCCTGACGCGTGCGACTCCCACTGCGTGAAGCATTCATTGGTCTTCTGGATTGACCAGCTCGAGTAGAGTGAATGCTTGCCGGTGTCTGAGGTCTGGACTCCTGCCTAGAGCTGAGCTGGATCTCTTCCTCAGCTCTCTTGGATCGAGGTCGTTTGGCCAGACTTGATTGCCTTGAATGCGAGCGCGAATGGCGCCGGCCGCTCTTCAAAAGGTTAGCCATATCATGCAAATCATTCCCCTGATTACGGAATGGCTCTCGGCCTGCTGGCATAGGATAGGACCGAATCGGAGCCCAGTAACGCTCATTGGCATCTAGAGCCTGAGAGTCCAGCTCAGGTACAGGTTCAAGGATATCCGTAGACTTCTTGCTGGCAAAGGAGATATCTTCGTGCCACAACAAGGGTTCTTTTGGAGTTGAAGTCCTTGATATTGCCTCCGAGCTATATCCTCGCCCAGGATTCTCAATTACCAAAGCATCATTCTGTACTTGAGATCCATGTCTCTCGCAGATATCGCGCCAAGCTGCTAAAATACCTGAGCTAGTGTTGGTTTGCCACTCACGTGGGTCAATTCTCTGTGGTCGCACAACTGCGGAAGAATGCTCGCTTCCTTGCTTGTCAAGACTCATGGCACTGTTGCGACTTGTCGATCTGTGTCGCCTCTTCCCGTGGTCAGGCTCGAGTGTATCCTGATTTATGCTCCGTGCCGCCGATTCCGATACAGCAGGTGGTACTAGCCCTTGTCGGCGAAAGAAACCACTATCTGCTAGTATAGTACGTAATTTGGAATGATCGTCTACGACAAGCTCCGAGATCTCCTTTGCCTCGACAAGATCCTTAACTTGCAGATTTTGCGTGGACAACCATTGTCTGATCTCCTCATCATGTCTGGCTTGTGTGCCAGCATCGATTTGTAAAGATTTGAGGCTGCGCCCGCGTGCCCGCTCCGGTGGAAGGTTGTGCGAAGCAACGTTGTTATTCTTTCGCTGCTCTTTTCCTGGAGGTGTAGGTAGTGTAGGAATCTTGAATTGCGCAGCATCAAAGCTGGGCACTCGAAAAGCTGGAACTGCATTCTTCGATTGCGATTGTCCATCTCTTCGCACTTTCACTGCCATCGGCGTCTTGCCCAAATAATGAGGCACCAGATCCGGTGCCAGCATACTCTCAGACTTCGACTCATCCTTGTTCCAGGTACCATCCTCTAATTGAGATGTTTGGCTGCGTTTCGGTTGTTCTCGATGTACAACCTTGCTTGCCGATGCTCCAAGATTTTTCGTTAGGTCTTCTCCGCTATTGAAAACCCATGAGACGAATTTATACAGTCCTCTCGCAGCATTCTCAATAAGCGTTTGTGTCGGAATGGTACCGTTCTCGGTGTCATCCTAAAGACGAATCAGCATTTTTCTGCATTTTCTATTCGACCACTGACTTGTTTCGCGACTTTTGTTTTTCTAGAATAAGGTGTCTCTGTATGCTTCGATTTGCGAGCCTTTGTGACCGCCGGCATCTAATTGATCGCGATCAGGCACCAGCGTAGACGAATCACTTTGGCACACCGCCCTCGTCTTCTTAGGGAGACAATGCGCAGGAGTATCGTGGCATAAAGGATTTCTGTCACTGTCGCATTTCCATAGAAAAACCGAGGCCCGAATTTTCACAGAGGGGGCTGATGTGAGTGTCGACACATCCAAGCTATTGTCCCTAGTACACGAAATCTAGCAAACGCAAGGTCGGTAAGCGGTGCAAGCGTGTGAGCAACGGTTGGCTTCCAATTTGGCTCAGACAAGCACGGAGCTCCACAATTAACCCAACCACAATCTTGCTGGAAATTCTGATTCGAACTGAATATTCATGATGATGATTATTTGTACGCTATCATATATAGATGTAACCGTCATTGAATCAGGAAGCACCGTGTGGCAGATACTCGTACACACGAGTTTCATAAAGAATGGTGTCTATGTGTACAAGTGGCATGTATGCTTAGTGTTTCGAGCTGGCCCAATTGTACAAAATCCAATTGTGGCTGTCAGCTATAGGTAGTTGTTCACCATTTGATTTCTTCTTTGAGCCTGGCTTTGTATATGTATTGCCTTGACGTCTCGTGTTCAAGTTATACAAAATGTCTTTGACACCTCTGGATGAAGCTGTGTAGCTGTAACTTGTTCTAGTCAGACCTCCAATATGTTCAAGATCGACTGCATTATCTCCTAAAGCTTTGCGAGCCTTTGATCAATGAATAGACATTGACGTGAAAGATTCCAGAGAGCTCCGATATGAGTATATACACGTCCTTTTCGCCTATATGAGATGACTAGTATTCACATAGCACTGTCAAAATCTCTGGATTTGTAGCACTAAATAGATTTCTTCGTCCGAGAGCCACCATTATCTTGTCTTTGTTCATGCGGAATCATGTCCTTCTTCGGAAGGAATGAGCATGCGAATGAAGCGCACTTAGCCTGAGGAGGCTCTGTTGACTGGTCAGTGCGCAACATTCCCGAAGGTGTGCTTAGATTGCAAAAGCGTTGTCGTCGCCAGTAGACAAATGAATCAATTATCAAGGTTGATCGAGTCGCCGAATTTCGATTTCAATTGGACCTTCAGTGTCCCCATTTCGTCCCTGATGGCTTCAAGCTCAGACTGAAGTGTCTCAAGATCCGAGTCGACATCATACTTCTCTTTTTCTAGTTTCTTTTGTACTTCTCCCAAGTTGAGGTTGATGAATGCATCGCCAATCTTGTACGGAATCAGATCGTCTTCGTCGGCGAGCTCCAATTCGTTCTCTAGGTCTTCTAGATACTCTCGGTCCTGCTTTTTCGTCTTCAGCTCATGCTCCCTATTGGCCAATCTGTTGACAAGTTTGGAAAAGGTGTTAATAGCAGATTGGTCCGTCCAAGAAACTTCTTTGTTAGTCACTCAATGGAAGCTGGATGCTGAACCTTGTATACCTGTCTCGGACACTTCCTCAGAAGGCTCAAGCATTTTAGACATCGTGCAACGGCCTGCTTGTGCTCCATGGCACCACCCAAATGTAGAATATCATGCATCCTACCTTCCTACGCGCAGGGCAATGACTGTCAGCTGGATCGCTACATGAGATTGAACATGAAACCTGTGGCTTGCTCAAGACGACTCTATACGACCGCGCTCGAACAACGAACGCCAAGCGGAACGGCAAAGCGTGCGGTGGATGCTAGATTTCGCGCCAACAAAGCACGCTGTCGTTATAATTCAAGAACTTTGAGTTGCACTTCCCAGTCTTTGACAACGCTAGATCATCTTACTTGACTGATTGACCACACTCTTTGCGACACAGGCAGAATAACGACGAAGGGTATAGTTGATCTGGCCTCTGCTGAGTGATCTTTCATGCAGTACGAATATGATGCCAATGGCGATCTCTCATCCTTGGTCCTTATGACCTTCCTTTTGGTGCTACTAGTGCCTCTATCGTACAGAGTGGTCTGGTCAAAGAAGGCGAAACGCTCAGCTAGTAGTACCTTCCCTGTCAAGGTGGACGATGATTCAATCAATTTGGAGGTGACACGCAACCGTCCACAGAAATCGAGTATCAATGCGTTATACAGCACGATTTTCACTTCGAAATATATCTTCTTGTCTGTCGGGTGGGCAGCAGTGGCATATCTTGCATATCGAATTGCGACGACCGAACGAGTGTCCAAATTTTGGAATCCGTACGAAATCCTGGGTGTCGAGGAAAGTGCTACGGAAAAGGAGATCAAAAAGCACTACAAGAAATTGTCTATCAAATTTCATCCGGATAAAGTCAAGTTAGGGATCAACCAGACCTTGGAGGAAGTCCAAGAGCAGTTCGTGTCCTTGACAAAAGCGTACAAGGCACTTACCGATGAGGAGATCAGACAAAACTTCTTGGAGCACGGTAACCCCGACGGAAAGCAAGACTTGTCTGTAGGAATTGCGCTACCGACATGGATGGTCGAGGGCGGTCAGAGTTTGTGGGTCCTAGCTGCATACTGCGTCACGCTGCTTATCGGCTTGCCTGTCGTGGTGGGTCGATGGTGGTACCATTCTGCAAAGATCACCAAGGACGGGCTATTGAATCTTACAGCTGAACGATACTTCAGAGGCATCCATGACAAGATGACGACTGATGAATTGATTTCATTACTATGCTCAGCTGCAGAACTGGATACGATACAAGTCCCTTCAGAGGCTGCAATGGAAAAGCTTCGCTTAAGCCTTGAACAGTCCTGTGCTGTGAAACTCGAGGAGACCGTTTCAAATGCTGAAATCTTGCTGCGAGCACACATGACAAGAACTAGCATGGATGATATTGCTCTCGTTGTAGCTCAGGCCGCAGTGCTGGACAGCATCGGAACGCTGCACAAAGGTCTGTACAATGTCGCCCTATCGTACGGTTATCTAGATACACAGATGAAAATCCTAGAGCTCTCGCCGGCCATCATACAAGCCGTTTTACCAGGCGACTCTCCACTTTTACAATTACCATATATTTCGAAGCAGCAAGTAGACACGACTATTTCGTCTCTCTCAGAGTTAACACTCGACGACTTCCTGAAACTCGATCTGAACACACAGAAAATGGCACTTGGCTTAGATGGTCAAAAACTCACAAAGGCACTAGAGGTAGCTAAGGCTATACCTCTGATTGAGGCTGTGAAGGTTGTCTATCAGGTGGAAGGAGACGATCGAATTACCACGAATGCCATTGTTCAATTGGTAGTAAAGCTCAGAAGAGCTGGAGGAGAACCATTGAAAGAAAAGGACCTTCTCGTTGAGGAATTGGTTGAGGACGATGTCGCTGGCATCCTAAATGCAGATCAAGCTCTGGCTGCGACAGCAGTGCAAGATTCTCTCAGTTGGGCTCCGTACTTCCCATCACCACCCAAGCATCAGTTGTGGCTGTCCATGGCAGATGTCAAGCAGGATCGAGTCATTGTTGGACCTCTGCCTGTGGAAGACATCGGAGATAAAGTACGAACTTTCAAAATTCCGTTCCAGGCGCCGCCCACTGCAGGACTTTATACGTTTCAGGTACATATCAAATCCGATACATACCTTGGGATGGATACTACATTCCATATGGAACTGGACGTCGTAGACGAGTCTGCACTCCCTCAAAAGGCAGAGGATGAAATTAGCGAACCCGATGAGGACACCATCGCTGGTCAGATGGCAGCCCTCAAGGGGGGATCAGTCAAGACGAACAACCACGAGTATGAGTCCTCCAGCGAGGAAGAACTAACTGATTCCAGCGACGACGATTCAGACAGCGACTAATACAGCTCAATAAGGATTATCGTAGCACAGGTATTTCATAGCTAGAAAGCGGTAGTAGGCACATTTACAGACAACCTCCTGTCTCCAAGGCATCAAATTTCCCCGCCAGGAGGTGAGCCGATTGGACCACAGCATCAGGTAGTCAAGGTCACTGCAGAGCAGTGCAGTATTTACATTGACAACCATACAGAGCGTCAGCGTTACCAAGATGAATTTTTGATCAGTCAAAACAAAAGCACGATCAATGCCGAGATGGAATATCATTTGTGGAGCTCTTTCTCTACTGAAACTGCTGCTGAAGTGCAGCGCTATGAAATTCGACCAATGGCAGTGCGCCAGTGCTTTTCGCCCAGCTCACCCAGCTGCAGCTGATCACTCCGTCAGCACTTCCTTCGACATTTTCGCAATCGCGGCTTTCATTGTCGCGATATTGATAACGAGCCCTATACGAGGCACTCCCGAATTTCTCAACAACGAATTCCTCGTACTGAGAGCGACCCGAAAGCGAAATGGCAACGATGCAGGATCTCCCAGCTCCTACTGAGCATGACGCACAAGCCTTGGCACAGAAATTAGAAGTCAGCCAGGAGACACCGATAGCTCCAGAGCGAAAACGTCGGTCACATCAAAAATCACGAAAAGGATGTACGACGTGCAAGAAGAGAAAGGTCAAGTGCTCTGAGGAAAAACCCGTAAGTCAAGATGGACGCGTCTGATTCAGTCACATATTGACGACCATTCCAGATCTGCTCTCAATGTGATAAACTCGGACTCGATTGCCAGTATGAGGTGCGCAATGGTGCGTCCTCGGCTATGCCGTTGCCAATACTCGAGTGCTCCCTGATGTTCTTCTGGACGACAGAGACTGGCAAGGGCTTCTTTGACAGTGAGGCATGGATCAATAATGTGCCCGTAAGTAAGATCTGGTCGGTTGTGATTGTCTATTGACCTAGTCAAGACACTTGCCTTTGAGAATTCATACCTTTTGCACGCAATCTTCAGCGTCACCGCCTCTCATCAGGTAGCGCTTGGCATCGATTTACAGTCCAGGATGCAAATGTCAGTCGACGACTTTGTGGCCAGACATAGACAACAAGCTCTGGAAGAATTTCGTACAGTCCTCAACATCGGAGTGACTGTAGAGAACGCCGAGGCACTTTTCGCCACGGCAGTTTTATTGGCCATCCAGAGTTTCACGATCGATTCGCATACGTGGATCAGGATGTTCAGGGGGACTCGATTCGTGGCGCATGAACTACGAAAGGTGCTGCCCACTCAAAGTATATGGGATCGGTAAGTCTGAACTATGATACACTGCTACAAGCATACTGATAACCTCAAGGCTCTTGATACCAAGGGTTGATACACCTTCAGTTCCAAACACATTTGTCCTGGCTCCATTGGCCAAAGGGCCTCTGATGCAACCAGTCGCTCACTTGGCACGGATCTATAGCCTCGAGCAAGTCACTCAAGAGGAGATCTTTGCCTGGCCTGCAATGGTCGACGATGCCTTCCTGGCGCTCGTTGAGGCCGACGATCAATCGGCCATGGTTGTGGCATTCTACTTCTACAACCTTCTGCGTCGGGTGGAAGATCAGATCTGGTGGACAGGCAACTATGGTCGAACTGAGTGCGAGCGTCTGCAGGGTCTGATTGCGTCGGACTACAGGCATCTCCTGCCTCAGGAGACCACGGAGCAGCCGACCTACCAATAAATAGAAAAATCAGCTAATAGCCTGTAAAATCTTGTTCTTTTAACCATAAATACAGAGAAATCTTTCATGAATGCACATTTTCTACAGTGACTTGCCGTTGCACATTGGCAAGATAGCAAAGCACCCTCTTCATTGTATCTTACTTGGGCCACAGCGCAGAAGACAACCGATGTGGTCCATGGCCATTGCATATGCATGATGGAAAGGGCGAAGTGGGGGAACTCCAACGCGGGCTGGCAGGGAAATTGAAGCCCCGTCATCAGCGGGCATCAGCCACACATCGACGCAGCATCACACCACTTGGCAGACGTTCCCTCATGATCAATGTGGCCCAGCCAGGCCAGACCCTTTCGTCTCTCTTTCCCCCCCCCCC
>RHGH01000032.1:0-185566 GCA_005281585.1 Taphrina pruni | reverse complement strand
CCTAACCCACGCAGTTCATTAAAATCCCCTATACCATCTGTGTGGATTCAAGCCAGCTCAACTTCGTGCCAATTTGTGCGGTTTTGTGCAAAAATAGGAGTAGAAATTTGTTGGCAAACTCATTCAACGGAATGTTTTCAAAGTCAAATATGTCAACACAAGGTTCATGTTAGCTGACATTTTCACGAAGGCTCATGAACGTCTTATGCATCAATCATTATGCGCTTTGCTCGGTCTAACGAACAAGTTGCCACGATCAGGGGAGCTGTAAAGAGATGATCAGCTCAGCTCGGCTACTGATCAGCGACTGATCAGCTCTTCGGCTGTCTCGTGACACTTGTCTCAGTCATCGTTGTACATATATAGCTATTCACTAGTCTACTCATATATATATATCAATAAAAGACTACATCTGTCCACACGAGACTTCACATCAACCATCCTTCAAAACCTATCACAATATTCTCATATCAACGGAGAGGTAGTGGCTGTTGTGACACGATGAGTTCACAATGGAGGGCCTCGAAAGGACGTCGTATCGTTCCGGATAGCTCTACCACGAAAGATTCAGGCACAGAGCTCACCACCGCGGAGACGGTAAGCAGCACTAGGGCAGCTGACAGACTTGAGCTAGATGACATGGAAGAGGTAGAACTCGACGATCATGCCATGCAGGCTCTCTTTGGCCCAGGAGAAAGTGACATGATGCAACACAAACAGTGACGATGCTACCTGGAACGGGACGGATTGGACCGATTGTCCAACTCCTTGCGACCAGGAAAGCATCAAGCACTTCTTGAAGCAGTGTTTCGATTCGACCCAGAACGTCGCAGCCGCCCATGGCCTTGAACCACCTAGAAAGCTCTATACGTGGACTGTATCAGACACGGCCCCAACAGGGTCACCTTCGCAGCGCAAACCTGATGTTGCCATCACATCTGACGGAATCGAAATCAAGTATGACTGGTACAACATATTGATCCCAATCGAGTTGAAGAGTAACTCAAGTGCGTATTTGGAGGCTGTAGAACAGCTTGGGCGCTATGCTCGCGAAGTGTTCAAGGCACAACCAACGCGCTGTTTTGTGCCCGGCCTTGCAATCGCCGGCGATGAGGTTCGATTCTGTCAGTTCGACCGATGCGGAGGCTTTACTTCGACCGCATACAGCATGAAGCGTGATGCTAAGAATTTCACCAAGCTGCTCCTCGGTCTTATCTGGATGACTCCTCTCAGAATGGGTTTTGATCCAACCATTGTTGCATCTCCAAAGCAGCAAATCACGATCGTCCCAGACAAGATTCCGCAGACGTTCATCCTCGAGGAAGTGATTGCTCGTGTTCGTGCGATACACTCGAGAGGTACCACGTGTAGGAGTGCGAGCCTATTGAACACCTCTGGTCACAGCGACGGCTCATGGATTGTGAAAGATTCGTGGCAGTATCCCGATAGATTGGAAGAAGGTTTACTGCTAAAAAAACTTACCGACTGTGGCACCACGAACATTGGCAACTATCATTTCCACTACCAGCCTCTTTGTGCTGGTAAAGAAATTGACGTGAGAGAATTTGTTCGTCAAGGTCTAAGAGGATCACGATTTTTCCCTAGAACGGTTAAACAGAAATTTGCTCGAAGTACGCTGGGAACGGCTTCCATGAGTAGTGTCAAGCGTGCTTCTACTAATAGGGTGCTCCGACGTCTGATACTTTGTGATCGTGGTGAGAGCTTGTTCAAAGCAAGAACTGCCGGGGCACTGCTGCGAGGCATACGCGGAGGTGTCAGGGGTATGCGGACCATGTATTTATTCTATGTCACTGATCTGTCCTAGGACACCAGTCTGCCTACGACCATGGAGTATTGCATCGGGATATTTCTATTGGCAACATTCTCCTCAACGAATCTCAAGATGATGGACTACTCATCGACTTTGACCTGGCTATCGAAATAGATCGACCCGCAGCTTCAGGGGCACCAGGAAAGACTGGAACAAGATTGTTCATGGCGATCGATGTACTGGGGTCCCCGCCGGCGGATTGCCACAGCTTCATGCATGATCTGGAATCCTTCTTCTGGGTTTTTCTCTGGTTTGTCCTTCACTGGCAAGCAGGCTCTGATGAGTCACGATCTCATACCGCAGAGATGAAAGGCGTAGTCGAATACAAGACCGATATAGACCTCAGAAACTGGAAATATTCCATCGCAACAGATGATGACGACTTTCAGCGTCTCATGCGAGACAGCGTACCTTCAGAAAACGAAATGCTGGTCGACTCGCTCCGTCTCATGAGAAATCTTGTTTTTTCTAACGGGAAATACTGGCAAGAGAAGCGTGAGAGCGCGGACAGCCAACGGTGTCAAGGCCTCCACGACGAGATGATTCAATTGCTGGGAGATGCCGCCACGAGATTGGATCTGCAGTAGAACGCTCTCGCACTTGAGCTATTGATTTCGCAAAATCCCGGATATCCCCGAGAACGATGAGTGAGAGAAGCCAGCATCGATAAGGGTATGAGCCGTACGGGTTTGTTGAGCCGATCAGCAGCCGCAATTTGGACATTGAGCAGGACGATGAGTCGTTGAATAGATCTAGAGGTAGCCTAAAGATGACTTAGACGGCTCAAACACTGGTAGGCAATAGCAGGGTGTCTCGCGTCACACTACCAAACGTCCGGCTCACATTCAGACACGGCTGCAAGAGCAGATTCGAAAGTTATGAGAGCAGATAGATTTAGCTTTACTCTGAAGACTTGTGGAGTGCATGTCTCGAAGTAGAAGAACGTCTTTGATGCTGAAAATTGCTACACTAAGCACTAGAAATGATAGAGTGTAATCGAGTCATCTGGGCGTGTCACAATTGTTTCAAAGTGCCGGCAAAGTGTGGTCAAATGCAGAGCAGACATAATTCGGGTACGGTACTATAGTTTAGGTATGATCACCAGTGAACTAATATTGCTGCAGACATAGGCATATCAGATGAAGACCAGAATTACTGATCAAAAAGTTCTCCGGTCTACTGTCGCTGTTCTACGGACTTTGCCATGCACGACTCTGTAGCCTTGTCTTGAAAGGTGACTGTAATCGGGTCCGTATGCAAGACCATCGCTTCCGTATAACTGAAACTGAATGACTGCACTTTGACTTGTGGCCGTCTCAGCTTCGCCGCGTTTAAAGGCCTCCTCGTACCGGTCAGTGGTCAGTATTGTGACACCACATACTCCGTTCGGAGGATCATCTGCACCGTTGCCGATGTAGAAGATAGTTATTATGGCACTACGGATCTCGTCGTCGAAGAGCTCTTTGCGAAAGGATCGATAACCAATGGTACAACCGGGCCTGACCAAGGAGAATAGAAAACGAGGTGCTCTGTTACATTCAGTTCACCATCAACAAGGCTCAAAGTAACTTGCTCGCTGATCTCTCCGAAGTAGTCTCGGTTGTTGACAGTGACGTCTCGAGTCAATTCGATCAGTGCGACAAAGCCATTTGAGCACACGCATCTAGGAGTTCGCTATAATGTCAGCTCAATTTGAAGTGAACGAAGACAACTTAAGCCTGAACGAATCTACAGAGTCAATTGTATGCCTCATAAGCTCTGTGGTAGGGTCCGGTCGTGTGCAAGAAAGCAAGCAAAATGTCGTGCGCGATACCGGATACCACCAGTCCCTGGATATTTGCGTAGCTCGAGCAGATCTGTCGCTGTAATCTGATCCTCTGTTATTTTACCTCGTCGCACAATTGCCGATATAATAGAGAGACACTCTCGTTCTTCGATTTTCCCCTTCGTGAAGGTTCTTGCGAAAGCTCTCATAGCCAATGTGACAACCGAACTCAGAACCAGAACAAAGAGCTTCAGAAACAAAGTATTTCCCGACCTGGAGATCTTGCTCAACAAAGGTCAGCATAGCATTTTCACCAACCATACCGAAATAGTCCCGTTGTTCACAGTGAGCTGTTGTGTCAACTCAATCACGACACAATCGTTGCTCCTGTTTCGGGCGATGATGGCTCCAAGGGCATGCCCACCTTTGATCGGATGCCAGACAGTGTCTGTGATAGTTTTTTCGTGCCGAAAGGTATGCTTCGAAGCGAACGAAGCAACTTTCTCAGAGGACGAAGATACTGCAAGGCCTTGTGTGCTTTCTAGGCGTGTTAAAGAGATACCAGTATCGGAATTGCTTACAGACGCAGCAAGCAATATATCTGGACTAAGAATCGGAAAAGAGTCCGCGCTGTCGATATCAGTTCGTGTCACTAGATTTCATTCTTCTTTAGCGAATCCAGAGGCTTTCCGCCATGTAGCAGTGTCTTTAAAGCTCTTGTAAGTTGCTGAATGCGATCCAATGATTCGAGGACAATGAGCGATCGCAATCTCGAGATCTTCGGTCACTATCTCGATGCACAACATCATTCCGAAGTGGCTCACACTTCTAGCACTGGGTATCAGGTCAAAGATCTGGTCTAGAATATCGTCCGATATTGAGACCTCCAAAAAATTGTTCTGTGCCCAGGTCGCGAGAATTCTCGGTGCCTGACCACGGCGGCCATACTAAGGAAGGCATTTGGCAGCTTGATCGGTGAAGAATACTGGTACGCTGGCAAGCATGACCGGCCATGGTTTAGCCGGTAAAGTCCCAAGCTTGAATCTCAGGATTAGAAAAACACCTTCATTTTCAACACTCTCGCAAGTAGGGTAGAGGTCATATATCTCCTGAGTCTCCTCGATAGAAGGAAATCTGAGAGTCGCCGTGCCATGGACTTTGGAGATCAAATTGAATGTGACCTTTGGCACCGTGTACTCGAAGTCCTCTTCTAGAAAAATCAGATGATTCGACGTGAAATCTTCCTGAATAGCATTACTGGACGAATCTTCGCTTGCCATTCAGGTGGATGAGCGAGCTACGCTGCCCAGGTGATGGGCCTGCGTGTTGTTGATAGAGATGGTTCACTTATGCCTCTCGGAGAACCTGTGCAAAAGAAATTTCTGTCCAGAGCACTAGCTACGCTTCAAACCCTCAAATAGTGATAAGATTTTAGTTAAGAAGTACGAAGGCACAAGGCAGGTCAAATTCAAGCTAATTTAAACCACAAATTTAGTTGTGCAGCAGCGGAGCAACACGCAATTTCGTTTTGATGAACTTTAATAAAAGGTGCGCCAGGACTTGCCCCAAACCGTCCACGAGAGCCTTCTGTCTTGCTCCCAAGTGTAATTATTGATGATACTGTGGCGTATCTGACAGGGAGATCATCCTAGACGATCCACTACGAGTATCGTGTTGGTCTAGCAGTAGGACTCGCAAGATGAGTTCGGAGAACTGATGAAATACTCGTTGAGCAGAACATTCCGCTCTGAAGCATAACGGGTTGTAGTAGGACCTGCACGGATTCCGCTGGTGGTAGAATTTTTTTGAGGTAATATGCGTAGAATTCAAACCTGTCTCTGAGCAGGATCTCATATGCATGTCCAAGCTACAATAAGCGAAAGTGTGCTTGATTTGAAGTATGGTCATCTACGAGCTTCCAATAGACTTCATCCGCTTCCATATAATTGTCAAGAGCCCGTCTGCAGGCTTATTCAGAGTTCTTTTGATCTCGAGGTTGGCATATGGACCGACCTCCATCGGAAATACACCGAGATAGCCGGTCTTACGGTGGTAGCGTGCCAACTTTAGAGAGAGTCTCCATTCGACCACACTGAGCTCAGCCATCAGAATCGAATTGAGCTCGTGATGTGTGATTTGTTCCATAACACTATCGCTGCTGACTGCCAATCGTGCATCATCAAGCAGCGAAAGAAATGCTGGGATTGAGTGCTCGTACAAATAAGGAGATCGAGAAGCGGGAGAATAGTATAGATAAGTCGTCAACTGTGTCAGGCACATCTCACATAGCCAAGTCTGATCGAAATCCGAGCGAGAATTAGATTTGGTGTCATGCATCACTTTCAAGTCAGGGCTCTCGTTCTCTGCAGTGACACGCTTAGGCACGATCGCTTGAAAAATATTGAGTAGTTCGGCTTTATAACTGACAATCTCTCGAAGTTTGTGTTCGGAGGACTTTCTCAGGTTCTTTTTAACTCGACGGACAAGTAAATCGGGTACAGGACGGTCTGCCAGTGGCGAACCGCGGAGAGCCATCCGTGCTTTAGTATCTGAATTCCTTCTCACATCCACATTTGAGCGCAGGACAAGATTTCTTTGTGAGCTTCCAGTGGAATCGTCGAGACATCGATTATCCAATGCCGGCGCAAGTACTTCTGCATTGTCATGGTCGGTGAAGAGCTGTGATCGCAAGACGGCGGCTCGCGATGGTTCGTGTCGAGAATTTTTGGGATCTATTGGATAATCGCCAGGAAAGCGACCAGTCTCACTGACTAAAGGAGGGTATAGCGCAGAATTGATGGATTCACCTGCATGCTGAAGCAAGGTAGGCACTGCATTGCTGAGAGTGCTCACAATATCATCACGAGCCGTCGTTTCGCGCCATAGGCATGTACATTCGTTTGTCACTATTGGTCGTGTCGCAAGATGTATGTGAGATACCATGTATGTCTGAATGAGCGACTAGATTCGCTATTGAATAATTGTACATTGTTGTAGAATTGAATAAAGTTGTCCTATGGAGGACGCAGTGAAGAGAGCTCGGCTTTGCAAGTACTGCCGCCGATTGCGGAATGAAGTGCTTCGAGCCGATGTGCGACCAAGCCTTTGGTCATCGTTGTCCTTCGTGAGTGAGATCTAACCAGATCCCATCGTCATTCATCGTCATCATTTCAGTCCTGACTTGAATGCGCCCAACCTCGTATAGCGGATATATACTTACAACCGGGTCGGCTAAGTCCCTACCGGGTCGGTTAAAGATCTAATTATGCGACGATACGATGGATCCCGATCCGGTAGGTTTCTCATTGGACGAGTCATGACACATGGCTTCAGCCAATCCCGCCACATTCTTGAGCACTGCTACCTTTGTGCGACTTATAACATCTTAATTCCCCTCTCGTTGACTTATGCACGTCCGCAAGAGTACCGCAACACCGTGTTCCACCACAATTCTTCGATCTTCACGCCCGACAATCCGTGCCAGAGACATATATATATATGGATACCTCTAATGCGCTATCCGCACCTACACTGCCGCCAGATGGCAGTGAGTCACGGCTAGAAGTAGTTGATCTCTTAAGTTCGCCTCGTAGATGCGACGCGGTCGAAGGATATCGGTAATATACCTCGCTCTAGGGACTAAACTCTGATGAGCCAGGACACCTCCTTCAACATCGTCTAAGCGGTCCTACAACACAAGGAATAATGGTAGACACGTTCAATCATCATCTGACGCGACTTCTACGCCCACTAAAGTCCCACGCGTCTCGGGCGACAGGGTCCCGAGGTCCTACGAGGTCACTCTGCACTCAGAGACCAGACCGAATGTGGTGTTCCCAACAACACCGGTGCCGAGAAGGCTCTTCCTTGGCACGAATACGGATGATAATGATCGCGTTCTTGCGGACGGAGGAATTCCATTGTCTATGGATAGCTTCGTCGATCTAGTCACACCTGAGCGCGAGCCAAGCACTACACTATCTGTCACCCCATCAGTTTCTCGAGTCCTCTTTGAGACAGCTGCTGCATCATCATCGATTGTAGCTAGTGAATCTATTGAGGAACTGTACGATGCCACAATCGTCTTTCCCACTAGTGCATCACAAGAGGACCCTGCTGCCAAAGAGTCTCTGGAGCAATTAGCCCTGGCCAGTTACGCAAGTGTGACTGATGACCTAGGAATTGAAAGCGACCCGTCTGCATTTCTCAACTTAATTCCGGTTTATGGCCGCCGTAAAGGCCATCAATTTATGGCAGATCAAGTCATAGAAGTGCACGATGTTCCTGCCTATCCATTATCGTCGAGTTCGGACTCCAAAAACGTGGGTACGCTTTATCGAATTGATCTTACAGGCATGCTCGATGAGCACAAGTCCACATTGCATTCTTTCATTGCATACTCACATACCGAGCCAGGTTCCAAGAGCCGCACTAAAGTTGTTTATGAGAATGCTGGCTTGATGTTATATCGTAAGTTCCATTGTCAAGGAGTGAAAATATGTACAGCCTTACACCCCGATGTTGGGCACCGTCATTTAGGTGGAGAATCGGCAGAAACGCTACTCCGGCATAACGCAGCGCTCTCGAAGCATTTTGCTGGAGCTATGCCTCCTGAGGTCCCAGCAAGCTTTAGATTCGGACCAGTCTCCCTTGGTCTCAACAACACCCAAAGGACGTATGCATATGCACAACAAATTGAAGCAATCGTGGCCGCTGGTCGCTTCTGCAATCATAAAGGTCGTAACAATCAGGTGTGCAATGGGACGCCTGTGATCAACCATGTCAGAGATGTAACCACTATGCCCGAAGTTGATTCCTTTGGAAGAGAAATTCCAGCAAAGACTTATGTACTAAATTGTTCTGCTTGGAAGCGTTATATGGTTGACAATGACCATTATACACTATGGAATTTAGAAACCTTCTTGGATGTGCCTCTCTTCCGCATGTTACTAGAGCAAATCAGTGCATCCGGCAGATTAACCAGTCAACCGACCTATTACTGTTCTTCAATATACCACTTTTCGTCCAGGAAGAAATATTGCTCGCAACTTCATGGCTCGTCTAAATGCGAAATTCTGCCCACCAACAATGTTATGGGTGCTGACTGCCCAGTGACCTTCGCTTTCTTAACACCAATCCCAGAATCTAATAAGCAAGACTTTGCTTACTTATATGTCACAGGTGGACATCACAATCACGCTCCTAACCCTCCTGATAAGACACCGCGAGCGATCTGGAATCAAATCAAAGCCGTCCTGGGAAGACTAAGTCCCGATGCACTTTTGGACCTTAAGCCACTCCAAATTCGCGATCACCCTGACATCTGGCGGCTTCTGCAGGAGAACAATCGAGACACTCTAGAGGACTTGCACCCGTCTCTCAAACCCGAAGTCTTAGCCGATTTAGTGCACCGCCTGAGGCTGACTGCGGCTCCCGATGGTCGAGGGTTCCGCAACGTAGTAGCCAGATTTCGGAGAGAGCAGAACGATGACCCTAAAACGCGCTATGTGCGTCTCGCGGTGAGTCTCGATAACTGTGACTTTGTAATTTGTTTCACAGACAACAGTGCCCGTAGCCTCTACAAGTCCGAATATTTTGAAGCTGACTTAGCATTCAAGCGAGTCAAAGGTGCATTCAACGAGATGGAGATTGTGACGTACAATCATACCGAATCTCGGTCTATCACTCATGCTCGAATCTTCATGAACAAAGAGACGCACAAGTCGTACGCCTTGGCTTTCAGATTGCTTTTCGAGACCATTGCTAAAGAGCTCAACCTACCGATACTGACCTTCAGGCACTTGGACAAAGAGGCAAATCTATGCGCTGTCATCTCCGATTTCGATACAAAACAGGCGGTAGGGCTTGGTCTTTATCTGCAAACCGTTGACCCAGATCGACGAGCCTGGAGCTGGCAGGTCACCAGATGTGTGCGATATTGTAGGGTGCACTTCTTTCGTGGCATTGATACCAAGTATCCCGATCGAACAGGTCCAAACAAGTACATGAAGTCCTTGATCAGATGTGAGACCCTCTTGTCCTATCACAAACAACTTGATTACATCCAAAGTCATTGGCCGCAAACCGCCGGTTGGTGTAGGCACAAACGTTGTCCGCACATCGCATCTGGCCTGATCATGGCAGCAAGTGGAATAGATGATGCCGTTTGGGAGCGACTTCCAAGTAACACGAATGTCAGCGAAAGTGCACACAATGCTTCAAATGCTACTGGTATACGTCTTACGGTTTCACATGCTGTAGCGGAAGCCGCAAAAAAAGACAGACGATCCGACGCTCTCTCCAACAGCTTCTGCAATGGTCAGCGAGCAACGCAGCGATCAAAGGGGCCTTCACACAACATTGGTAACTCGATGTACCAGCAGCGACGACGACATCTTCGTCGGTCGCAATCACGAATTGAGAATACTGAGCCTGCGTTGCCTAGTCCTCCAGCTAGTCAGACCATTAGTCTTGTAGACCCCGATGCTGTCTCAAGTACACCACGAGGCATATCGTCCTCTGGTGTGACAAAGACTACTGCTTGCTCAGCTGAGGCTAAAAGGAATAGAGACAGAGCTCGTGGTGGACGTGTCAAGGCATCAAACCATACTGTGAAAGTAAACTCTTCTGGCAGACTAGAGACTCCTTTTGAGCAGGACATCTACAAGGACTTATTAATAACAAGTCAAGATCTTGCAATCCTTGAGACGCTCCCTCAAGACATTATCGATATGTTCAAAGAACAATATAGATTATCCTTGCAAGAGGAGACCATGATGACACAGTCCAAGGACGTCGCAGAGAAGATCCGGAACAGTAGGCAGCGCTACAGCAACAAGTCTGCCACCGAAATCCAAGCAATCGTTCGTGACGGCGCATTAAGAGCTGATATGTTTCGTGATATATGGCACATCAGCCTCAAGGCACGACGGGCTCTCTTGGAGCACAAAGCAGGATCAAGTAGTGAAACAATACAACCATGAGGTGATGGGAACATGTGGCTCCAATACAAAGTACGGCAAGCGTATCCTCAACGTTCTAATTCCTGGTAGCAGGGCTACGCAGTCAGCGAGGACTCCTTGCATTGATCAGCACCGTTCCGTCAATTGAGCACAAGTATACAAGTAGGAAACAGTCGTCATCGAACACGAATCAAAACTTATCGAGGTGTGTTTAGTAATCTAGTCGCTATCGAAGGTGGCTCTGATGATCTCAGTATCTTGTTCGCGTGGTTCTCAATCCATTTTGCAACAATGATTTCGAATTCTTTGAGACCGAAGCCTCCCAGCGGTGCAATCAGGTCTTGCATCTGCTCCGTACCAGGTTTGACAGCAGTCCAACCATTACGAATGATGCTCGACTTCACATGCGCTTTTTCTGATGGTGTAAGACTGAATCTGACCTTTCTGACGCTGTCTGCGCTTCTGTTTGCTCGCGTGAGTTTGGCGGTCCTGTCTCGTAGTCTTCTCATGATCGCCAATCGTCGCAGGAGCATGCTACTGAGCGCGTCTGGGTCAGATACAGTAGACTTGTAGTATAAGAAGGCTTCTCTGTCGTCCTTATCCTGCATGAATGGGTAGATATCAGCTTGCAATGCGGTACCTTTGGGATTGATTTGTACAGTGACGACGTCCGGATCACTAGCTGACGTACTGTCAAGGTCGAGTTGGGGCTCGGGCTCAGGAGCTTGCACGTATGCTGCGATGTCACCAGCGATTTTTGCATTCCAAGCTGCGACGTTCATGTTTGCAGTGTCGTTCGTGTGTAATTTCTTCTTGCCTGGTAGTCATCTTGTGAGTCAAAGAGCTGTCTACTTTATACCTTGTTGTGATGAGAACTCTACAATGACTGATCGTGCATATTGCATGCGTATATTGCTGCTTTGATACCCTTAATACTCCTTAGAAAGCCTATAAACACTTTAACAGATTCCGTATATTCTTCGATAGATTGCAGTGTGTAGATAGCCATGTTGTCAATTGACCCTTCAAATTCTCTCCCTGTTCCTACAATAAGTTATTGAGTCAAGTAGTTTGTGAACACAGCTCGGGTAAGTGAGTATTTTGCTGTGTAAGCACCAGATTGACCCTATGATAGGCAGGATCATCATGGCTGATCCGGGACTTTACGAGTTTGCAGTGCATTATGATCATCTCGCAGAGTCTGATTCAGATGTGGAAATGACTGTGCCGGAGGGCGTTAGTGAAGCAGACGACATATCTGTTGTCATGACGATCGATGGTAGAGGTCAACGTTCGAGCGGCCGAGAGATTTATGACCTGGCAGTCGCCAAGATGACTACCGGTGGCGCGAAGCCCGGCAAGGACGGCCTAATCTGTTCAATTGAGGATCACTCGAGAGTCGTTCGTTACAATCGAGGAGTTGTCATTGGCTTTCTTGCCCTGTTAGAGTCCGAAGCGTTTGACTTCACGGACCTAACGAAGAGAAGCAATCTCCAAGCCATAGTGAGACTACGTCTCCTTAACTTAAAGAGTATCGTCGACCGAATCTTTCAATACCTTCTTTCGAACGATGCCAGGTCCAGGGGCTTAATGCCAGAAACCAACGCTAAGTTAGTCATCCACGATCGCTTGCTGATGATGGTCGCATTAGCAGACGGTGTACGAGCCCACCTGAACCGAAATTACCTCAAAGAAGCTGCGAAACGTCCAGACATCGCCAAAGGGCTTGCCCTTTGGGTGGCCAAGATGTACACGAACGTGCCCAATCTGGCCGGCGACAGATCAGAGACCGCGGTGGAAACTATCACAAAGCGAATTTGTGACATAAGTCGCTACAGAGATTTCTGCATAATCTTCGCTAGTCTATGGGCCAAAAAGCTGGGAGGGGCAATCTGGCGCCTGGCGGAGGAATATACTTTACTGTGCCAACACTTTACAGCCATTCCTGGTGTAAAGATATCTCAATTGACTGTAGTCGACGGTCTGATCGAAGATGCGAGACTGAGGCTGACGGAGAAGACCATTAAATGGAACAATAAAATCACTAAGCTCAACGTAGACGAAGGCTACGTTGTAGAGCCGGTCCTAGCAATGTGGGAGGACGACGACTTCCAAACGTCCGGAACTGATAAGCACAACGTAGACGAAGGCTCCGTTGTAGAGCCGGTCCTAGCAATGTGGGAGGACGACGACTTCCAAACGTCCGGAACTGATAAGCACAACGTAGACGAAGGCTCGGTTGTAGAGCCGGTCCTAGCAATGTGGGAGGACGACGACTTCCAAACGTCCGGAACTGATAAGCTCAACGTAGACAAAGGCTCCGTTGTAGTAGAGCCGGTCCTAGCAATGGACAGCCCAGTGGAAGAGGATCAGGAAGCTATTGCAGCAGCATGCACACTCTTTGGCCCAGGTACTCCATCAACTCCGAAAAGAAAGCGAGACTGGAGTCGACCCTATTGTAATCTCACTCCAATCAAAAAGTGGTCACCCACGAAGAAAAACCTACGAGGCGCGGACGTCACGCTCGAACCCAATGGACACTGGCAAAAAACAATATTTTCGAAGTCAGGTGAAGCAAGATTGACCATGATCTTACCCGATCAGTCTCCCTTCGTAGTCCCAGAACATGAGCCATCTTACGCGTAGGCAAACTATCCGTCCATCACGACGACCTTGTCCTGTTTCGTACTTCCGACGCAGACCAGCCTGCACTGCGAAATAGTTCGTCTCCATGGTTGTCGATCCATTTTGAAACAATACGCGCGTATTCGTTGATGCCGAAACCCCCTAGATCCTCTACAATATTGACCAAATCCTTCGATTGCGGCTTTGCACGAAGTATTTGATGCTGCAGAAGATAATCTTTGATATGCTCTTGCTCTATGTCCGAGAGTTTGAAGCGTACTCTCTTCCTGCTAGTTCTGTTCTTGTCCATTCGACATGCTTTGTCATTCCTCTCCTCAAGACGACGCTTGATATCGAGTCGGCGTTGAAGAACAGCGGAAAGCCATTCTGGCGGTCGAGCAGAAGATGCGTAATGCACGTAGGCTTCTCGATCATCCGCGCTTTGCATAAAGATGCTGTAAAGTATTGTGTCGATGGTAGGCATATCGAATCGAAAATCTGTTCGTTGCACGCTGAACAATTAACACCACCTACTGCAACTTCCTGTGCTTACGTGAATGTTCTTCTCTGCTCTCTGGCCACATTCTGCCGTAATGTGTGACCTCCAATGCCGTTACTCAATCGTGGTGTGGTTGATGAATCATTTTTCATTGCAGCCATTGATGTTACACAGCACATGCGGAAACCCTCGAACAACTTCGTCTCACTTAGACCAGCCTGTATGTTTCGAAATGCAAGTTCTTGTCACTAATACAAAGTCACTGCTGTCCTGCATACAAAGCATCACGGCATCACTCAATCAGGGTACCCTTCATATCCTTTGTTGTTAATGCTCTTCTTGCATTCCAATTTGGGCAACTTAAACATCCTTAGTGCACCTTAGTGCAGCTTAAGCCATCTTAAGCCACCTAAGCGCCTCCGGGAGGTGCACCCGGACCGGCACCGATTGTGTCGCTTGGCTCGTGAATAAAAACACGTAGCCGACCCGGTAGTAGCGGTCTAGCGGTATAACGCAGAATTGTGGAACCGTTGCCTTAGCTAAACGAGCTACGCGACGAACTCGCTCCCGCATTCGACTAATCGAGGAAACTCGACCGCACGCCGCGCGAAGGGAAATCATATACGCGAATGTATTTCGATTTTTAAGCTCTATGTATACCTGCTTTATATATGGACATATGTAGCTATTCTCATCCATCGACATGACTCAGTCGGTCAATAGATAGAGATTCAAACCAGGAACAATGTGACCTATCGCTCTCCAGCGCACCGACAGGACTAGTGCGCAAAGCGGAAATCAAGCCTAGGAATGTCAGCTATTGGCAATACTCAAATTGTTTGGACGACGGACCTCTTGTTTCCTTTGTCTGTGGTCGTCCTCAAGTAGTGTAGCCTCTCTTCTCTCGACATGGCATCCCATTCACGATCCTTGTTTCTAGGAAGAAGTTAGCAAGAGGACCATTTGCAGTGCACCAGCTCGTGCATACCGGTTGCGAATGACGTAGTACGCCTTGGATCCCACAAAGACAACTATATTCCAGGCAAGTATACCCAACAGAATCTTGTTGCCCTTCTTGTATAGAGGCTTGTCGTCTGTTCGGTAAATTTGCGACGCGAAGATATTACTCGCCTGGACACTCATGTTATATAGCGATGATGCTAGTGTGCGTGTTCGAACCGTGCCCGAGTTGCGACTTGTCAACGACACTAAGATGAAGGTTAGTCCCTGGTGGTCTCCGATGTCGCGAAAGTTCTTACCTAGAATTGCGTGTGCATAAGGATAGCCAACAATCAAGGTTGCTATAACATATCGTACCCAGTTGGCATTCGCAAAGGTTTTCGGCAGAACTTCAAGTGCCACGAGTAGTGGCAGCGTCCATACTTGGGAAATGATACCCACCAATAGCCGCTGATTCATTTTTTCGGACGCCCATGTCCAGAACAAGAGCTGCAGAATGAATAGAACGGCAGACGGAATGACAAGAAGGTTCGTCTCAAAGGTCGTGAAACCAAGCGACTTCAAGTTGAGCGTCAGGTATGCAGTTTCAGGTGTCATCGGAATTGTCCAAGTCAGACCAAGGAGGTAGATTGGCCACATGTCATAATCTGTCAAGCTAGCCCACAAGGCCGGCCAATCGAGACCTTGCCTATTGTGCATCGTCGATTTGCCTGGATCATCGCGAAGAATTCTCGTCACCATTACAGTCTCTTCTCGTTCTGTGAACCAGCCATTCTTGCCACGTAGGATCCCGCGCCAACTACGAGAGGCGGTCTGGGTTGGCGATGGTGGCAGGTAGAAAAGGGTACAAACTCCGATAAAGGCTGTGAACCCACCCTCTAGGGCGTATAGCCATCGCCAACCCGCCAGGCCGTCTCTGCCATCGAGATGCAGTATACCATATGCTAGTAGAGATGCCAAGATATTGGTCGCTTGGTAAGCCGTCCAGAAGTAACTCAGTCGTCTTGGGAGTTCGTTGTTCTTATAAAAGTAGCTCAAGTAGAGCACGGTGTCTGGAATGAAACCACCTTCGATGAGGCCCAAAAGAGCCCGAGTAATGTAAAATGATGCTTTGCCTGATAAGGAAGCCTGACAGGAGGCCACAATACTCCAAGATATCATCTGTATCGGGATCCAGTTGTCGGGGCCTATCTTCTTACTGATCAACTGAGACGGCAACTCGGCAAAAAGAAAGGAACAGTAGAAAATGGTCATGCCATTATTGTAGTCGTTTGTCGTCATCTTGAGGTCTGTCAACTGGTTTGCAGAAAGAGCTTGGTTGATGTTAGCTCGATCCAGTTGTAACGCAACAAACATGATGCAAGCCCAAAGACATATTCGCCAATCGAGCTTTCGGACCAATCTCTTCTCTTCTTCGGCTGTCCAGGTGGCCTGAGGGTCGAATCGGTGCGCTCCCTCATAATTTGGGTCAGGCTTATAGAACGATGCCGTATCTTCATTGCCAAATACAGTCTCGGCCTTGTTTACAGTCCTCAAAGAATCGACATCGGTGATGGAGCTACTGGCAGAACCCGTGCCCGTGGTGTAGCCGTCGTTCACAGTGACAAAGCTCACGTCCTTGCCGCCAAATTGCCACCATCTCTTTCGTCGGTGAACTCCGCGCGACTGGTCCTCACGATCTATTGAGGTCGCTTTCGGAGACCCGATCTTTTCACTAGACATTGCACTGGCCAGTTATTTCAGGCTCCGAAACCGATAGTTCTGACAAGGGATTTATATGAGGTTGCAAGAGTCCTTGACCATGGGCAAGAGTTGTGTCTGGATTGCACGGCATGCCGTGGCATCATGTCGCCATCATCGTAGCCAAACACTTATCCACCAATAAGATGGGCTCTGCCGACACAATTTCATGGAAGATGCCTGTGGATGTACTTGTGGAGACTCCACAACTCATCGCAACCTCGATTAGAATCAGCAGCCAAGGCCGCCAGTATACGTGGTAAGTGACATATCAAACACTCAATCACGGCATTTCTTCTATCTGCTTGAAGGTGGCTGCCGAATGAGGCTGGCATTGTGGCTCACGTGGCGCAAACTCTAAATATCGCGACAGAGTTGCGCCAGATTGTCTCATCTCTCAACAGGATGAGGTCAGTCTCGACTTTGTGATACAGTTCGTACAAGTGATTTGTGCCGGATTCTGATGAATTTTAGATGCCGATAGCCGGATATTTGTCGATCTAGCAGACAGGCACGCCTAGACCTGATGGGTGCGCTTGTATGCTTGGAAACTTCCGGACTTTGGGTCACCCATATATGCCTCGTAAACTCAGACAAGGTCTTTACAGTCCAAGTCACATCTGGGCCACTGCCATATCATTATTCAGGGCTCTGACAAAATAACCCAACAGCTTATCGAGGATGACACTCATAGCGGCATGCTCGATCGTACTCTACCTTGTACAATCGATCTTGGCAGACCAGCTTCCTCTGAAGCACGAAACTAGACGTCCGAATTTTGTCTTTATCTTGACCGATGATCAAGACGTCCAGATGGATTCTTTGGAGTTTATGCCGCATTTGCAGAAACATCTAGTCTCGGAGGGTACTCTTTACAGCAAACATTTCTGCACTGTCGCGATCTGTTGTCCATCTAGAGTCAATATTTGGACAGGTAGAGCTGCCCATAACACGAATGTAACCGACATCAATTCTCCTTATGGTACGATTCAGCTTTCCTTCAATACAAAGTAGAAATTGATCATTTCAGGTGGTTACCCTAAGTTTGTCTCGCAGGGGCTCAATGAAGCATTCCTTCCAGTCTGGTTGCAAGAAGCTGGATATGCGACATACTATGCTGGCAAACTCTTCAACTCGCATACCGTAGACAACTATCATTCACCTCATGTAAAAGGCTTCACTGGCTCAGACTTCTTGCTTGACCCCCACACCTATCAATACCTCAATAGCAGCTACCAGAGAAATCATGATCCTCCGGTCAATTATGAAGGACGGTATACCACAGATGTGCTAGCGGAGAAATCTTATGAATTCCTTGGTGATGCTATAGCTCAGGATGATCCATTTTTCCTCACCATTGCACCAATCGCACCCCACAGTAATGTCGTTTGGGGAGATGATAATGGAGAGTTGACCATTCCTCCTGCTTGGTCGAGCTCTCCGATCAGTGCCGATCGTCACAAGGACTTATTCAAGGATGTCAAGATTCCACGCAAGAGCAATTTTAATCCCGATGAACCCAGCGGAGTGAACTGGATTAGCAAGTTACCGAAGAGAAATGACACTGTCCTTGCTTACAATGACCACTTCTATCGCCAACGTTTGCGTGCACTGCAGGCTGTGGACGAGATCATTGAAGGAGTGGTGAGACGTCTCGAGACTGCCGGCATTCTTGACAATACCTACATCATCTACTCCTCCGATAATGGCTACCATATCGGTCAACACCGGCTGAATCCTGGAAAAGAGTGCGGCTTCGAAGAAGACATCAACGTGCCGCTCATCATTCGTGGTCCGAACGTTCCCAAGGGCAAGACAACTGCGATCGTCTCTTCTCACACGGACTTGGTGCCGACTATCTTTCAGCTAGCTGGGATCGAGCCGCGAGCAGAATTTGATGGTGCTGCAATCCCGACGACTACAAAGGAACTTTCCCTGGCAAAGAAAAACAGGCACGAACATGTCAACATTGAGTTTTGGGGAATCGGCATCACCGAGGGTTTGTACGGAATGCATCGCGGACTGAAGGAAGGTAGTGGTAAGTACAGTTCTTCGGATCATGGCTCGCGTCGAAAATTTGACTAATATCCTTCTAGATGAGATCGGGCTCAACAATACGTACAAGGCCGTGCGTCTGGTCGGCAAAGACTATAGTCTCTATTACTCAGTGTGGTGCAATAATGTGCATGAGCTGTATGACTTGCACGTAAGTCAACTTTTGTCTGCGCATTGCTGAAACATGGCTGACAGAACAGACGGATCCTGGTCAGATTCACAATCTTCTGAGCAAAGATGCATCAAAGCAGCTTTCTATCCTTGGTGTAGCCACGAAGAAAGTTGCGGCTCGTTTGGACGCTCTTCTCTTGGTATTGAAGTCTTGCAAAGCAGAGACCTGTATCGATCCGTGGAAGGTGCTTCACCCGCGCGGAAACGTTGTTACTCTGCATGATGCACTAAAGTCGACTTACGACGAGTTTTATGAAAAGGAGCAACATGCAGTCTCGTTCAGTCGATGTGAATTCGGGCACATCTTGGACGCTGAAGGACCGCAAGAGGCCTTGGTATACCGTGGCGGGCTCAGATGGAGCGAGTGGACTTAGGCCTATACCAAAAAGTGCATGCACAATTCATGCCCGATGGCCAGTGCAAAAAAGTGTCTGTGTTGTCGTCTGCGCTGTAAAGCTTTACGTATCAAAGTCAGCAACTCAATAGTCGGTAGGAAAATTGCAGAAAAGTTGTTCTTCTCGGTGTCCTCATCTGCACATCACAAGTCATATTGACTGATCTGATTGTACGTGCGATAGTACTAGACCTTGGCCGCGCTCGATAATCTCATTTTATTGGTTGTTGGCCAGGATTGCGCCATTGTTGGTGTGATTTGCAACATTGCCACAAAAATTATATTCGGATCTGGTGCTCCACCAATCCATGGATAACAATAACAAGCTGCGTGGTGGTGGATGACGTTTCGGAGTGGACACCGGTCAAGTGCCTGAAGTGTAGTGTTTCCGTGCTTGTGTGTCCCGTGTTTCCGTGCTTGTCACCATCACACGAGCCACGAGATGCGAATTTCGTGACGTCGCCTAGTCGTTACTTTTTCTGACCATCTTCTGCACACCCTTGCCCCCATCTACTACAGAAGGTCATAATGACCGAGGAAACCTCGAGAAGCTCAGATGATGCAACCAATAATCTCAGGAAGCAGAGTCCGTTGTCGCAGCATGACGAGCAGACTATCTCGGAGTCAACACCGCTGATCGGCAAGGACAAAACGACAACTAGTATTGGCGCCGTCATTCCGATCTTACTCCTGGGTACTTGAAAACCAATCGTGTATAGGATACATGTTCTGACCAGAAAATCAAGGGGTCTTTGTAGCAAATGCGGACGGCAGTCTGCTGCTTGCGACTTATGGCCTGATAAGTTCTGAGTTCAATGATCTCACGGGTTCAGGATGGATCATATCCACCTATATGATTGCCGGTTGTGCTACTCAAGCCTTGGTAGGTTTCATCGCTGCAACTGATGGTGATGTAGTACTGATCCTGATCCAATAGTATGGCAAGCTTAGTGACATCTTTGGTCGTAAAAGTACTCTTCTGGTTGCATATACTCTGTTCACGATTGGACTCGCGATCTGGTATGCTATTGATCAATCGAAAGATGCTCCGCAACTCACAAACTGGCAGTGGCTTCAGTCAATCTCTTTGGCTCTTCCTGCTGGGTAGAGTTGTAAGTGGATGTGGCGGAGCTGGCATGACCGTTCTGGTCTCAATTATCATCGCGGGTGCGTCAAGATCGAAACGTTCTTCATGGCAGATACTAAGAGCATAGATTTCGTGCCGATTAAAGATATCGCCATTTGGCGCAGTTATGTCAACATTTCCGCAACGATTGGTCGCAGTCTGGGCGGACCGATAGGAGGTTTCTTGGCAGATAGCATTGGTTGGAGATGGTACACAATTTTGTGAAATGAGAAAAGCGTTCCCTGACGTGAGAATCTAGGTCTTTCTTCGCGCAATGTCCATTGGCGGCTTTGGCCATCATATGTGTCGTACTCAGATACAAAACTCCCAAAACGGACGGCGGTGAATCAACGAAAGAACGACTAGCACGCGTGGATTTCTTAGGTGCCATTTCGTTGACCACGACAATAGTGCTGCTGCTATTCCTTCTGGACTCCTTGAATCATACGACCTGGATAGTTGTGGCCATCTACGTTGGTGCAACCATGATCTCTGGTACGGTGTTTGCAGTAGTGGAAGCAAGAGCTAGAGAGCCAATCTTCCCGCTCAACATACTACGGAAGCGGGCCGTGCTCACTGCATACCTTGTTGGAATATTCCAATTGGCAGCACAACTGGGCGTAAGTACTCACAAAAAAGTCATGAAGCATCGCACTGAGCCGATCAGATGATGTTTGCGGTTCCCATTTACTTTCAAGTCACTGAAAATGCATCGACATCGACTGCCGGGTCACATCTCGTTCCCGCCGTGGTAGGAAACGCCACTGGTGGAATCCTCACGGGCATCTTCATCAAGAGGTATCATTGGTGTCAGTCATGCCTTCAGAAGACTGATCAAGTAGAACGGGGCGCTATAAGACGGCTACCATTGTAGCTGCCATCATTTCGGGTGTCTGCTATACACTTTTACTGCTGCGTTGGCATGGAAGGACCAATTTCTGGGAATCACTGTACATCATCCCCGGTGGCTTCGGCACGGGAATTGCCTTGTCGTCTACCTTTGTGTCGCTCTCGGCCGGTATCGAGCGATCTGAAATTGCGATCGCAGGTGCAGGTCTGTACATGACAAATAATTTTGGTGGTATACTAGGCCTCACAGCAGTATCGGTCGTCCTGAAAAAGGTGCTGACCTCGTCTCTCGAGTCGTCTCTGCTTGACCTGCCGAACCGGACAGAGGTACACTCCAGTCACACGTGTCGATTTTATGCCGTACTGACGGCTACAGGTCATAGAAAAGTCCCTAGCCAGCCTGGCGTACGTGCATAAACTCAAAGGTGAAACACATAGAGCTGTAGTGCAGGCATATGTGACGGCACTGGGAGCGACGCACCGTAAGACCGCATCATGTGCCAAGTGCGACTCACGCTGATCTTGTCACCAGTGGTGTCTCTACTCTGTTCTGTACTTGCCCTTGTGGCGGCGCTGTGCATCGAGCAGGTAAACATTTCGTAGACATCCCAGCCTTCACGCTCGTACATACGTAAGGTCAAGGACGTCGACGTCGATGTGCAAAATGCTTAGAAACAGCCAGAAACGTCAGAACACATGACAGGCGGCCACCAGATTTTGTGGCTCACTTTGCCCCGATGAAGCGCGCCTCTGACACAATTGCAAGCTTCGGACAAACTGCAGCGCAGCAGCTGCCGTACATGTGCAAGACATTTTCTCTGCTCATGCAGTGGACAACCATTGTGTAAGCACGAGCCACAGAAGGATTCGAGCGGCAGAAGAAGAAGCTTCCATGGCTATTATTGCAAGGACACAAATCGTATGGGAGCCCAAACGGAAACGGAAAAAGTGCACCTGGATTGCCTCCATCGGTCAATGCTCCGAGTTTGGCGTAAACCGCTTGATCTCCGGCCGTGGCCCTCTCTCGAAAGATAGAGGCCCAGGGTCAATCGAGATTCATCACGATGCATCGTCTATACTTGGTCGATGTATCAGATGCAATATTCTATAGCACGTCAACACGCCATGCATGACTTGCTCACTTTTTCTGCATTGAATATCTCTTGCCCAGTCCGTCCCCCGGCATGCCCGTGCGTTTTTTGGTGCGCGTGTGTATGCATTTGGCTATAGGTTCGAATTCGTGCATCAACTCCTACCGGTTAGCTATAGCTATAGGCTAGGGGAGATTTGGGACGGTTGGCACGAATTCAAAGTTCGGCAGCCCGTGCGGGCGCGGGACGCAAAAGTGACGCACGATGCACGCCGGTCAAGAATAAAACTTTTCCGCCCAATTAATTGTTGCAGTCGGCAAAACTCCAAAACAAAAACTGCTCACCGTCCTGTTCCGCGCCACGTACTTGTGCTGCCGTGAGTGGTCGGATTTCAATTGGACTCTATTTCTGGAATTGCTCGCAATGAGGCCTATTGTACGGTTGTCAGAAAGGCTTGGTAGGTGGCGACTGAAGATGATCTGCGTGTGACACAGTGACACAAGCTTCAAAGCGCTTCCAAGGTTGTTCTACGGCCGCGCCGAACCATGGGCCTCCTACCATGCATATGGTTGCCCTCCAAAATCGGAAGTGAACGGGCCTATCGTCAGGTGCCGGCCACAAGGTTACAGTTGCACCGAGACATGGCGTCCTGGCTCCGGATCTGCAAGATGTACACTTGAGGCATACGTCAAGGCTGTTCGTTCTCTGTGCTGCGGTCGTACAAGATTCTAAATTTGGTGTTGTAAAAAAGTATATAATCTGCTGCTTGCTCCGTCAAATATTCAATCATCAAGCAGACATTCAAACAGTCCTACACAAGCAAACCAAAAACAATCACTATGCAATTCTCAGCAGTCATCGCAGCCAGCATTCTCGGCTTTGTCGCCGGTAGCCCAATTGCCGCTCCAGCACCGGCACCAACCTCGTACGACTTGAGCGGAATCGACTGGAAGACCGTCTCCTACAACGTCGACTGGAAGACTGTCGACTACTCCGGTGTCGACTGGAACACCATTGACTGGAACAGCGTCTTTGGCAACAAACCGGCCGCTGCCACTCCAGCTGCCGCTGCTCCAGCAACCACTCTGACCACCACGACCGCCACTGCTACTGCAGCACCATCTGCCAGCACTGGTGCCTTCACCTTGGTCTCCATTCGCTCCGGCAGCGACTTGCAGTACGCCGCAGTCCACGCCAGCTCTCAGAAGCTGCAGCTCGGAGGTGACCCTTCCAATTCTGTTTCGCCGGCCGGAGTGCCAATTCCAGTGACCAACATCACCTCCTTCACCACGGGACAGAATGGTCTTGCGCTCAACGTTGCCGTCCCAGGTGGACAGCAAGTGTACGTCAACGCCGATGGCATCCTCGGATTCACCACCCCGCACTCAGCCCAGCTCCCAACTGGAGCCGTAACCACAGGATTCTCACTCAGCAACCAGGACCTTGCCTTTAATGGAAAGCAGCAATTCGTTGCTTGCCCGGTCGGCAACTCTGGACTCTACAACCTCGGTGTCTCCGAGAAAGTCACTCAATCGGGATGTACCGGAGTCGCCCTTCGAGCCACCACTGGAAACACCGCCGCCGCTTGGCAGTGGTAAATTTTCGAACTTGGTGGTTCGGGATGACCAACAAGGAGTCTCTCGCCTCGCGACCAGACACTAATGACAATGACGATAGAGAACTTAGAGTATAGCGTGGCATACAATAGCATAGCATACAATCAAACATCAACAACATACTGGCCCATCAGTCCTCCGCCATGCTCATCATAGCCATTCGTCAAACGAGGCTATGGCACTCATTCCTGCTCATCTCTGATGCAAATTAGATTGTTGTCGTGAGAGCAATATTAATATAACATCAAGTCAACGTTGTGCCTCATTTTCCATCATACTTTCAGGAGGGCGCGTGAGAGTTCGAACGTCCCCCGAGCTCGGCACATCCTCGGCTATCCTTGACCTCAGCCACGATGAACAATGCTAGCGGCCCGCCTTGCCGATTCGAAAAGTGTATGGAGAACATTCAAACATGACGGAAATGGTTCGTCTAAGCTACGCGCATTAAAAGTAGTACAACAGTTACAGTCTTGTATAGGTTCTAGGACTAACGAGAATCATTACATGGTACGTTCTTGAAGCAATCATGGGTTAGAGTCATGGATGAGAACGCTCGGCGCCTCAAGGATGTGTCTCTTCGCGATGGAGGTAGTGTTTTGGACAACATCATACCGTCCAGCATTCTCCCAACAGCTGAGTCGCATACCATCGAAGAACGACACGGCACAAGGCTTCGCTCCGACTCGGCAAATCTGAAGTCTCCGCCGAAAGTCTTCAGTGAATGGTCGCATCAGCACACGACAGAAGCACAGCCTGACAGCGAGACACCGAATGACACAAACAACGACGTGGCAGGACTTGCGGACGATGGCGTATGGCAAGACATGCCTGCGATCGCGGAGCACGACATCTACGACGACGATTCTGGGAAGATTTTGGCTCATGCAAGCACTCTCACAACGGAAAATGTCAACTCTCGAGCCAAGGGTTATTCTCGAGTGCAGGGAGATGACGATGCAGAATCAGTGACTTCCTTGGACGAGCAGACCAATCACCTGTTCAATACTTCGGGAGAGAACTCTGGTTTGGACGATGAGGCGACCATCCTATCACAACTGTCACATACGAAGAATCTGCTCACTGAAGGTCAGCGGATCGCTTACATCGGTGTGTGCAAACTCGTACTTGTAGATATGCTCAAAGAAATGACCATCTTCAATTCCTCGAAGGAAAGTCGCGGAGAGGGTCGCTACGCCCTCGAGGGCTTGATTCTATGGAGTCAAAAGATCACTGTTCGTTTGTACCAACATATCGAAATCACGCCTGCTGAGCAACTCATGATGGAACAGCTCAGCGAGCATAGAATCGAGGCTGCAGATCTTGCACCAGCACTCTTGGCAGCCACTCGTGTCTCGAATCCCATGCACGAAGGTCACAGTCATGATCCTCCACCAGCATACCCAACATCTGACGATCATTCCCAAATACCAACACCACCTGAAGAGAAATTTGGGCATCCACAAGAGGTCGAGAAGGAGTTGATTGATTCTGTCACTACATCCGCGACTGCCCCCACAGCAACTACTGATTGCGAAAACTTGCAAGACGCCGAGAAGCTTGATCTGGATGTTCGTTGGACCGTCTTGTTCGATCTCTTCCTGCTACTTCTGTCAGACTCGCATTACGATGCTCGCTCAAGGGTTCTTCTCCTAAATGTTGCCAAAGTTCTTGGGGTATCGTATCTTGAACTGACCAAGTTTGAGAAAAAGGTGACTGACGCACTCGAGGTGCAAGATCAAGAGAATGCGCATGTGACGCAAGATCAAGAGCAGAGTCTCACCTCGACAAGGAACAACAGCTCTCGCAACAGGCGCATTATGATGATGGGACTCGCGACGCTTGGTGGTGGGCTCGTCATCGGACTCTCCGCCGGCCTGCTGGCTCCGGTCATCGGCGCTGGACTTGGAGCTGGTTTTGCGTCGATCGGTGTGTCCGGCGCGACCTCTTTTTTGGCCGGCACAACAGGTGCAGCACTGATAACGACTTCGGGCGTCGTCACAGGCTCGACCATCGCGACTCGATCAGCTGCCAAGCGTGTTTCTGCCGTCAAGACGTTCGAGTTCAAGCCACTATACGACAACAAGCGGGTCAATTTGTTGATTACGATTCCAGGCTGGTTGGCAGGATCCGAGGACGACGTTCGATTACCATTCTCCACCGTAGATCCTGTCATGGGTGACATCTGTTCTGTGCTGTGGGAGCCTGAACTGCTACGTACATTCCAGGCTACTGGAAATATCCTGGCTACAGAAGTTCTTACCCAGTCCCTGCAGCAGGTTCTTGGACAGACTGTGCTTACTGCTCTCATGTCTGCGTTACAGTGGCCATTGGTCCTCACGAAGTTATCCTACCTGATTGACAATCCGTGGTCAAATTCATTGGACAGAGCCAAAGCTGCGGGCTTGATACTGGCCGATGCCCTGATAGCTCGCAGCCTGGGCGTCAGGCCTATATCTCTAGTCGGCTACTCGCTTGGCTCTCGCGTCATTTACTTTGCACTTTTGGAGCTGGCGCGTGTTCAGGCTTATGGCATCATAGAGAACGTCTACATCTTTGGCGCACCTATTGTAGTGACGGCGAAAGAATGGAGGAAAGCACGATCTGTGATCGCTGGTCGATTCGTCAATGGTTATGTACAGAATGATTGGATTCTCGGCTACCTGTTCCGAGCTACCTCGGGCGGGATCGGACGTGTCGCTGGTTTGCGACCAGTCGAAGGGATCGAATCTGTGGAAAACATTGATTGTACAAGCGATGTAGACGGGCATATGAGTTATCGACAGGCCATACCACGCTTGATGCGCAAGGTAGGCTTCGAAATCACTAGTGAAGAGTTTCAGGAAATTGACGACCCGGATCCGGACAAGACTCGCGAGCGAGCTCGAGAACTGTTGGACGACATTGAAGAGGCGCGCAAGCAGGAGCACTCGAAGAAGAGCAGGAAGTCATTCTTCGGTTTTGGTAAATCAAAAAATCTAGTTACACCAGACGCACTGCCGACGCATGCTAAGACTGTCACACAATATGACGGCCCGATGAGCGAAGTGAAATCCAGTCGTGCTTCGGATGCATCTGCAAGTCCAGGCCCTGATGATGCTTTCGACATTGCCAAGATTCGCAATGAAGCCTCACGATCATTGTCAGGTGTAGGCAGCGGCGGTCGAGTGACGGAAGTGTACAATTCCGGTAGAGCGAGCAGGACTCAGAGTCTCGACAATGTCACAATGTCGTTCGAACCGGCCGTCATGGAGCACACTGTCTCGCGGCCGTCCACCTCCAGCTCAGCAGGCACCATGCGACGCAGCGTGTCCAGTGCAAATGAAGATCCGTCCGGGTATGTGCCCAGGCCGTCCTTGCAACATGCGAGGACTGCCACGGGCTTATTTGCCCCTGCGCATGCCACCTCCAGTGCGAGGAATTCACATTCGCAAGACTTGTCGAGGCCGGTCCAGACACCATTAGATCACAGTGTAAAGCCTTCTGGCGAGTCAATAAGAAGCAGACCGGTACAATTGCACGAGCGCGACGAGGCAATGGAATTTGAGGATGAATTCGCGGAAGAAGGCGAGATAACAATGTCCTTTGGTTGAGATAGGAGTTCATGACCGGTCGTCATGGCATCTGGTAAATACTGCGGAGCGATTGCGTTGCATAGAGCGGCGATCTCATTTACAGTCCAAAATATCACGTATATATTACAGAGCACTTTTGGTTTGTGGTCCAGAAGACGATTGCAACCTTAAGATTTTCACAAATCACACACGCATAATTTAGCAACGTGATTGCATACTGCCATATTTCACCATGACATTTGCAATGTTGTCAAGTCCATGCACACTTTCATCGTACTTTTCACCCTTCACAACTCGAGAAACTGCGAGAGATGTTCATGACAAAAGTTCTCTGCAATTGCAATTGATCCCAATTAATGAATTGTACATGTGTTAAGCCATGAACAAAACTCCAGTGCTGCAGGATCATGGTTGAGCTTTCACTGCTGATCACTCAATTTCCAGGCTACTGATCCGATTTATGCGCAATCTGGATATCGGGGTCTCGGATTCCAGATCATCTCCACGACCAAAACGGTGCTTCAGGATGCTTTCGAGGTCATAGACAAGACAACCAATTGGTGTATGTAGTGATAATAGTAGCGATCACACGGGCTACTCTACTGGTACGCGGTGCACAATTTTGAGCAGTTGAAAGGGGTTGGAACGAGCATGTCTATACAAGATCCTCTCGTGCTCCTTCAACGAGCTGTTGCGAAAGGATCCGATGCTCCGATTTTCCTGCTCGAGGATGGAACTACGGCAGAAGCTATCGAAGCTGCGACATCAGTCGAGATTGGCGACGAGGACAGTAACCTCCCGTTGAGTGTCGATACTAGATTCTTGAGGGATGGGAAACCTATAGATTTGCGTACCATCATTTTCGCTTACACCAACAAAGACCTCTCTTCCGCGGACTACATCCAGGCATGTGCTGCGAAAGGCTTGACACACTTGACATTCGTGGAGAGGACAGAGCTTTTGTCTTATCTGACTGGCACGGCTGAAGAATCACAACTCGCCAGCATCGTGCCGCTCAACAATGCCAAGCGAAGTGCAGATGGCGCGCAGGAAGGACCGGCAAAGCGAGGACGAAGCGACGCCGTGACTAAGATTTACGCGCAGGAGCACGTCACCCGACCATTCAGCTTCTGCTTACACGGCACGAAGGAAGTCGATTTCTCCAGCGTGCAGCGAGAAGCACGAGAAACCTTCCTCATCTCAAAGACATCTCGGCCTTCTGCTTCGCTCGTGGCTCCAGGATCAGTCAAAAAGGACAAACCGAAGAATCGACTGCGTGATCCAATCATCCTCCTCAGTCCGAGTGCGTCCAGTCTCATAACGATGCACAATGTCAAAAAGTTCCTCGAGGACGGCATCTTTGTGCCACCCGAAGTCGCTGCGAAGGAGACTGGCGGACCGGCGCCTGAACTGTTGAGTCTTGCCTACAAGTCCAAATTACAAGCTGGTAAGACACTGCGCTTCGTCGTCGTGGAAAATACGGACAAGTTCAAGCCGGACTACTGGGATCGTCTATTGGTGGTCTTTACCACCGGACAGGCATGGCAATTCAAGCCATACGCACAATCCTTCTCGGATCCACGATCCCTGTTTCACAAAACAAAGGGAGTTCTGGTTCGGTACCGCGACGAGCCCACCAATCAAGCGGAAAGAGATTGGAATATCCAGGGAATCCAAGTCGATCGACAGTCACGATACAATGACAGGGTGACTGTCAGCGCCCTCTGGGACGCTATCGAGCGGTGGATCGAGGAGAAGGGAAAAAAGGACTTCTACCGATACGAACGAAGGACGTGAAGTAAATGTTTATCTACTGCCTACAATCGTCACAAGAACCAGGCCTTCTGTACACAACGTAGTACCTTTTTCGCTATCAATAGTCTTGCTTATTCGTTGGAATGACGTTGGCTTGCGTTTGGTCAAGAATTTCGGTGCGCGGCACACGCTTCTCTACGTACAGCTGAACAGATGCAAGGTGCTCAATTGCTGAGAAAGCCGATACCAGGACGTCGTGCTTCTTCTTGCCAGGAACAGCACTCAACCAGGCAGGACAAATACCGAAGTGAAGCTAAGGCACCCTTCAGGCAGAAGTGGTTGCGGCTAGGACATGTACATGAAAAGAATATTCGACCAGCATCATCAATTTGCCAATCGTCTCTGTATCCTGCTTGCATACTCGATTGATTGCATCGAATCTTATGATTATCAACCACATTCATACAGATCGATAGGTGTAGAATTATGTATTACCATAACAATGCATTGCACTACTAAACTAATTGCATAGCAAAGTAGCGTTATATAACCAATCTACACGAAAGCAAATAAGTCTAGAGCTGTGAAGAGAATGAAAGAATACGCCAAAACTTCGAGAAATCTACCGTTCCCGCGGCACGAGAGAGAAGAAAGAGCACCAGACAGCTATTCACCATTACCCTCACTTGGAGCATGATTCAGAGAACCTTTATAAGCAGCTCGCCGCACGACCTATGGATGAGATACAAAACTCGGGCGGTCGTGGTTTGACTAATCCGGCACTTCCTGTATTGTTTTTGGTATTGTAGTCATCATTTTCATGTCCAGATAAAGGGCAAAGATGAAATGCTGCCTAGTTCTCCTCCTTTCCTTGTTCGTAGCGTGATTTTTCGATGCATTGGCGCAATCTTCATTCTCTTCACACTGCTCATCTTCGCGTCAACATCTGAAGAGTAGTGCTGAAATACTTCAAGAACGACCGTGTTGTTCTTGAGGTGTGCAATGCATGGTTGAGAAGGATTCGGAGGTGTTTTCACTTTTATGTCAACGGCCATGTATACACGAGAGATACGATCTCAGGCACAGCCGCGACCAACAATTCGTGCCACATCTCCTGCCGCGCTCATGTTAAAGTTGTAGACAGTAAATTGAGAGATGACCTTCAGAGAAACATCAGAGCTCTCAACGACAGAGTCGGGCAGGGGCGGATTGAATGTCCTTGATTAGTGCGATCTCATTCGTGCCTCAGGGTCATGCGGCCGAATTTCCGACAAAGTACAAGTTGACGGAGGAGGAGTTTGAGCGAATACAGGGTCTCTCGGCATTGCATCTGTCGTCGGCGAGATCTGATCTTGCCATCGCCAAGGCTGGAGGTGATGCAGAAACGGGAGCGGAAGATGATGATGGCGATGCTATGGAGGACGAAGAGGCGGTGCCCATAAGTGCGACTAAGCAAGAGGTCGAGGACGAATTGGCGGAGTATAATCTCGATGACTACGATAATGATGAGGAGGGCGAACAGATGGGCATATTCAACAACATCAAAGGATTAGCATTCCATTCGCGCGGAGAAGCCGATCCGTACATTACCCTCGATAATGCCGCCGACGATTCCGACGAGGAGGAACGAGAGGAACTCCAGATTCTGCCTACGGACAACATCATTCTCGCGGCCAAGACTGAGGACGATGTGTCACATCTGGAAGTGTATATCTACGAGGAGGACTCTGCCAATCTATACGTGCATCACGACATCTTGCTGCCCTCGTTTCCACTATGTCTAGAATGGATCAATCACGATCCGACCGCACAAGCAGGAACAAGCAGTAGTACGGGCGCCAACAACGTAGCCATTGGTACTTTTGAGCCAGAGATTGAAATTTGGGACCTCAACACACTAGACGCACTCTACCCGACCACGATACTTGGGGCCAAAGCAGGCACGAAGCGCAGGAAAAAGAAGAATGACAAATATCACACCGATGCAGTGCTCGGCCTGAGCGCGAACCCCAATGCAAAGAACTTATTGGCGAGTGCCAGTGCGGACGAGACCATCAAGTTGTGGGATCTGACCACGGGAACCTGCGCAAAATCCTACGGCTTCCACGCCGATAAAGTTTCCGCGGTGCAGTGGAATCCAAAGACTGCCACCTTGATTGCGACGGGAGGTTATGATCGGCGGACAATCATCTCGGATGCCCGTATACCGGACAAGGCGGCACAGACGTACGCAGTTGGATCCGACGTCGAGAATCTGGCGTGGGACCCATTCAATGAACACATCATCTATACCTCCACCGACGACGGTCTCTTGTTCGCGCACGACATTCGCAACACGAAACCGCTTTGGCGCATACAGGCACACGACGGCACCTTGTCAGCGTTTTCCGTCTCCCCGGCCGCACCGGGACTCATTGCGACGGGGGGTCAAGACAAACAGATCAAGTTGTGGTCCACCATCACCGCGAGCCCGACAATGCTGACGAGTCGCGATTTCGACATTGGCAAGGTCTTCAGTCTAGGGTTCCTGCCTGGCCAAGGCATGCAACTCGTCGCCGGTGGATCAAACGGCATCGTCCGTGTCTGGGACACCATGACCAATCCTGGCGTCCGTAAGGCCTTCAGGTCCAACAACGCCATTGCCAAACGACAAAAGAAGCACGGTCTCAACGACGTCCAAAGCAGCACCGATAAGGCCACCGCACCAATCAATGATGTTGATGATGACGACGAGGAAGAGGATGTGGAGGACAAGGTGGTCGGCGTCGAGGACAAGGACGGCCCGGAATCAGATGAGAGCGAGTCCGAGCAAGAGGCCGAGGACGAAACGCTCGGCGTCGAAGCCATGGACCTCGAGGACCTCGACTCGTCCGCCTCCAGTGCCGATGAAGACGACTTGATTGACAATGCGGACTTTGAGGGCGACGAGAAGTGGGTGAAAGAGCAGGAAAAGGTGAAAAAGAGCAAGAAGAAGAGCAAAGCTTGATTGCTTGTCACATATATTCAGTAGCATAGCAATAGCGAGCAGTCACCTTAGAGCTTTGAGCATAGATCAAGTGATTACAGACTGGATATCTCGGTTAGTCTACTTGGGCAAAAATGGTGCAACCTGAGGGTTTCGAACCCACGCCACTTTCGTGATTGGGGCTTAAGTCCAACGCCTTAGACCACTCGGCCAAAGTTGCCCTAAATTTGTGATCGCAAAAGATGATATACATATTGATCTCATTCAAAGTCTCGCCACAGCCTTGCCCTCTTTACCGCGAAGTTGTTTACCGATTGGCACAGACCTCCAGACATTTATATCGAATAAAGCAGTAGTTCATCAGAGGACCACGCACCGCGACCCTGCTGCTAGAGTCTCTGCTCAGGCGAGGTGAAACCTCAAGATGCGTTGGTCGTGGATTGCATCTTTTCTACAAGTCGCGTCGGCCGCGGTCATCGACACCAATAAAGATGCAGACACGACTGCGTCCGTGATCCCCTCACTGACGACGGCCAATTTCCAGACGACTATAGCAAAGGGCAAATGGTTTGTCAAGTTCTACAATCCTCAATGCGTGCATTGCATTGCGCTAGCTCCTTACTGGGAAAAAGCGGGAGTGAAGTACGAGGCATTAGCGGAGACGCACGACTTCCATCTTGCGAGTGTTGACTGCACGGTAAATGGTGATGTGTGCAACGAACACAATGTCCAGGGCTACCCGACCCTTCTGCTATTCGATAAAGGCGCGAAAGCTGACGAATATCTGAATATCTCCTCTGACGATCCCTTGGTACCTTTGTCAGAGTTCATCGAAAAGCACTCGCCAAAGAAATTCCCGGATGCACCAATCGACGACTCGCGTGATCAGGACCCGAAACAGCCAAAGCTCGAACAGACAAAGATAGAAAAGATTGACAACACACCAAATGTACCAAAGAAAGCTTCGGCAGCAACACCTACGCCCAATACTGCGTCGAATACTGTCAAGTCCAAGGCCAAGGATGCAGTAAAGGGAGCCGCAAAAGGAGCATCCGATGCAGTTTCAGATGTTCAAGAGAAATTGAAGGACGTGGCCGAGGATGTCTCCAAGGTCGGTCGCCCATTGTTGAACACTGATTTTCGCAAGCCAAAAGAGATGACCCCCTCGGCAGCCGTCAATCCGAGTGGCACTTCGGTCAATCTCACGCCAGAAACCTTTACAAAGCTGGTCACAAACACGCAAGATGGATGGTTTATCAAGTTTTACGCCCCGTGGTGCGGTCACTGCAAGGCTATGGCGCCCGCCTGGAATGAATTGGCACACGACTCACAAAACAAGCTGAATATTGGAGAGGTCAATTGTGAAGCGGAAAGCAGATTGTGTAGCGACATCAAGATTCATGGATATCCGACTTTACTGTTCTTCCAGGGTGAGACTCATGTCGAGTATACCGGCTTACGTGGCCTTGGAGATCTCATGGCTTTCGCTTCCAAGAGCGTGGCTGCTTCAATCAAGGATGTCGATGCCGCAGAGTTTGAAGTTATTGAGAAGAAGGAAGAGGTCATCTTCCTGTACTTTTACGACGCTGCGACCACATCGGAGGATTTCGAAGCACTACAGAAAACATCTCTAGAATTGATTGGCTATGCGCCCTTGCTAAAGACTTCTTCGAGCATTCTTGCCTCTCGATTCCGAGCCACAGTCTTTCCCAAGCTCATGGTGATTCGTGATGGAAAGCCGCAGTACTACAACGCCCTCGGTCCTGCAGATATGCGCGACCACAAGAAGATTTTGGCCTGGATGAAGTCCGCATGGTTGCCAGTCGTACCAGAACTGTCCGCCGAAAACTCGCACGAAATCATGGAGAATCGCATAGTGGTGCTGTCCATACTCGACCCGAACCACGCCGAATTCGAGCAACACCGTGCCATCATGAAGGAAGCCGCGCACGACTACATCGATCAGCGCGCATCGGAGGAACAGGCGGAGAAGCAGAGTCTGCGCGACATTAAACAAAGCAAAATTGATGATGCCACCAAGAAAGGCGACACGAAAGCGATACAATCGGCGAAAGAAATCCGCGTCAAGGTTTCCGATCATCAAGAAGTCGGCTTTGCCTGGGTCAATGGTATCTTTTGGGAAAAGTGGCTCGCGGCAGCATACTCCATCAACGTCTCCAAGGACGGCCCGCGCGTCATCATCAATGACGAAAATGCAAAACGGTACTGGGACACCGACACCAAGAAAAAACCCATCGCATTTACGAAAGCCGCCATTCTCGAGACGGTCGGCATCGTCGTCGCCAGTCCCTCGAAGTTATCGTCAAAGAGCACCAAGAATACGCTTGAAGCGGCGTACTATGCCGCTCGTCAAGCGGGTACCGGACACCCTTTCATCCTCGGGTGCTTTGCCATCGGTTCACTTGCTGCCGTCCTCTTGGTGCTCACGCGCGGACGAAAGAGCAAGCACGGCATTAGTTTGGGTGGGCCCGATCGGTTGCCTTTTGCGAGCACTGGTAATGGCAAATTCGATTGAGCCATCATTGGGCTTTTTGTTTCACGATTTACATATGAGCATATATCTGCCAAACTCAGTCTGCAGCACTTCATTTGCGGGTGCGAGAATATGTGTTGACGAATTGTATGCGATTAAGAATTATGGTTTTATGCTAATTATGCTGTTGAACTTTGCACTCCCTCCCTTTGATTGTTGATTCTTCTAATGACACAAATTTTTCATGAATTCAGCAGTTCAATGCTGAATAGAATGGGTCCGTCGCACGTCACACCCAACACGGCATCATCACTGACGACTCGATTATTGGTGGAAATCAATTCCCCAATGTCCATCGTCTCGCCATTGAGACACCACTGGAATCCAGTACTCCAGCACCTGGTTGGAGCACATAATGGGACGAGACCACAGTGTCTGCCGAGTCCGGCACAATCAATTTCATGCGTCCCGGGAAACAAGAGAATGACGAGATTGTCCTCGTCCACGACATATATCTTCTGTTTTGGGAATTTAGTCAATGTGTTGAGCGTCGAAAAGGTTTGATCCAGTCTGCCTCCAATGCCACCAATGACGACAATGTCAGCCGGTGACACGTTTTGTTCAATGTACTTGACTGACTTCGTGAAGTCCGTAGAGTTTTGATCCTCAATCTCAATGACCTTGATTCCCGGCAAAGACTCGTAGAACGACTTTGTGGCGGACGAGATGGAATCCAGGTCGCCGAGCACGATATCGGGTCTCAAGCTTGCGTCAAGATCCTCTAGAGCGCAATTGTATAGTTGACCGTGCAGTCGATCAGTTGCCCCATCGGCGCAAATCTTGATTGAACCGGACTTTTGACTGGCTCGAGTCCATATTCGTGCTGCAATGCTCGCGGGAGGTGGGGTGTTCAATAAAATCACATGGAAGGGCGCAAACGTGCTCGAAGGATGATCGGACCACGCTTGACTGATGCGTTTATGCTTGACGATAGCAGAGCCAGTTCCGTTCAATGAAGCTGGCCTTGTCGGAAGTGGTGCAGTAGAGGTGTCCGATGCTTCAGCTATTCCAAGGGAACTTTGCTTTCGCGTCTGTAAAGGAGGTCTGCCAAGACGTCCGAGCAAGTCTGCCATTTTTGTGACTAAGGCATCGAATCTGAACGGTTTTGGCATTGAATCGTCCATTCCAGCATCTAGCATTTCAATCACCTGTTCTTGCCGAGCATTGGCTGTTACTGCGATGAATGGACAGTGACCTTGCAGTGTACCGGATAGTTCAAGGCGTCGGACTTCTTTTATAGTTTCTATCCCTCCCATGACTGGCATCTCGACATCACCTACTCGCATCAGTGCTGTACTGAATTTAGTCAGATTTTCATACACAAGCACATGCATATGCGCCGATCGTTTTCCTGATCCTCTAGCAGTATGTCAATCGCTTCACGCCCATTGTTAGCCACAAGACTCCCATAACCTGCGCTAGACAATTGCTTAACCATGATCTTTTGATTGATGAGATTGTCTTCTACGATCAGTATTGTGTCTTTAGTGCTTTTCTCAGTAGACAAGGTCGCTGCAGGTGGAGCTGATTCTTCAACTACTTGTGACGGTGGATCGCAACGAGTACAGCGAATGGAGAATGAGAATGTGGTGCCCTGGCCGCGTACACTTTCAACATCAATGGTACCATCTAACAAAGTTACAAGTTGTTTTGAGATGAATAAACCGAGACCAGAACCGCCTATGTGATTAGCCTGCGAACTCAATCAACAGATGTCCAGGGCACTCACCGTATTCAACATGCGTCTTAGGTGATGCTTGGAAATATCGCTGGAATAGAGACGACACCTGCTCTTCTGACATACCGGGTCCAGTGTCACTGATACGACAAATTATATATAGTGGACAGTCCTCCTGGGTCGGAGACACCAGTTTATAGGGGGCGTCGGAAGAGCTTTGATGTGCAAAAGAAGGTCTTCGGTCTAGTGTGACTCTTGTGACCATCGGAGTCAAAGACGCTGCGAGGGTAATTTTGACGGTTCGTATCTTCATTTTGCTGACGAATTTAATGGAATTCGCCAAGAGGTTAATTATGATCTGTGACAACCTGGATGGATCGGTCTGTATCCAGTCTACTGCCAGATCATGGAAACTTGAATCAATGATAAGTTCCAATTTTGTGCCATTCCTTTGCGCTTCTGCATCAAACATGGCAAGTATTGACTTCAGCACTACCATCGGCTGTGTGGGAACGTGGGTCGCAATGAGCATGCCTCCCTCAAGCTTGGACAAATTGAGCGTATCATTGATGATTCGAGACATGTGTTGTGCACAGAGCACAATAGTTCGAAGATCTTCTACATCGTCTTCCTTGACAAGTTGAGGCTCTAAACCGCCCGTGGTTGACATGCCTTTGGTCATTTTCTCTACCAGAAAATCAGATGACTGTATAATTGCACCCAATGGATTTCGAAGCTCATGGGCAATCATATCCAGAAACTCCAGCTGCTGCTGTTTAGTTCTTATAGCTGCATCAGCTCGTTCCTTCTCGACCTTTAATGTGTACTTGATTGCTGAAGAATCGCAGAATGCTCCGAAGATGAACTTATTACCAGCGTCATCTTCGTGAACGACAGCAGAGCTTGACGTCCATCGTTCAATGTCCCCTCGCCACGGGGTAATCCATCGTGTCTCGTAATTTGTGATTGGCTCATTCTCTAGGTTGCCCCAGGTTTTCAGAGCGTGGTCTAAGATATCTGGATGAACGTATTCGGCCCATCTTGATATTCCAACTTCTTTTGGAATGCCAGTTATTTCGAAATATGCATCGTTCACGAACTCGAACAAACCAGTTGTCATGTTGATGATGTATATGCCAGCAGGACAAGCTTCCGCCATGATCTTGAACCTTCTTTGAGAAACAGCCAACTCTGCTGTGCGAGCTTGTAGTGCCTCCGATAGTGCGACTCTGTTACTGACACTAGCTATACAGAGCTCTATTTCAGCTGAGGTTTGACGTACAAGAAGATCCTCATCCTGTGGTCTTCTTGGATTGAGACCTTGTAGGGATATGCCAGCAGGTAGAGTGTGCCCGAGACAGAATATTGGTGTTAACCAGACAGTTGTCGTAAGGTCTCCGAAAGCTCGACGTTCGCAAAATTGTGAGATGATGCTAGGATTTGTCAACTTCACAGGGCGACGTGTGTACAATACCTCCTGCAGGTAGTGCTCTAAATTGCGTTTCTCCTCTGGAAGAGGTTTCCAGCTCAGGGCGTCTTGCGAGCGGATAATGAGCGGCAAATCGGGGGCAGAAGCTCCTACACAAACGACCTTAGAATAAGTTCGCTCAGAAGCCTCAACCAAAGATTCGTTACAATGATAGCCCACGACGCACGGGAAATCTAGAGGATTACTGTGCACAGCACTAGTAAAGGCAGCAAATGTTTCTTGGGCTGTGATTGCATTCGAGCGTGCTGCCTGCATCTCCGCAATAACTCGCATTCGTCTTTCACCGAAATAAACATCTGTGGTCTCGTTGAGAATTGTGAATAGCCCCTGAATATGTCCTTCGGCATCTCGGATTGGGTTGACTCCATAGCTAAAAGCGACTTCCTCGGTCTTGTTGTTCCGTGTCACGAAATGCGTGTTGCTGTCTGCGACCATAGATTTCCCTGCCTTCATCATGTCCACGAGCTCACCCTGGTAGATTTTATGGTCTGGCAGCTTGCCAGACCACGATTCCATCCAAGTTTGTCCCATCATTTGTGGATGACTTTCCTTAGCCAGGGTGCTGAGAAATGCGGCATTGTATATTTGCACCATCGACGGACCCCAATATATCACAGCCGGAGACGACATCGACAAGCACTGACACACCATCACACGTAGGGCGTCTGGGAACTTTTGCAAAGTGCATCCGATTGCAGTATCCCAGTCCACTTTCTTGATACTTGTGAAGACGTCGTGATATGTCTCGGAATGCCACTCTTGAGGTTCAAGACTGTCTAGCTCGCATGAGCACTACTATGACAACTTTCTTGATGGGGTCTACTCACCGAACCATGAATGGCTCATTAGCACTCGCTTGAACTGGCCGTGGCTAGTCGCCCGGGCCCAAATCAAGTCTGACGACCTTGAAAGCCCTCGATTGTGCCAAGTCGCCCAGCGACCAAGTATGACGACCTCTCCATGCAATACATCTATCTGTACATATGAGACTGGCACCCGAATCTTGGGAATGCCCGGAAAAGCTTCATTGCCGCCAGTTGTGGAGATGCCTCCCGTGTGGCTGATACGGATCGCCAGCCATGAATCGTAATTCTAGCCAAAAACTACGGATATCTACCGAAGTTGATCCGCATGAACCGCGTAATGCATCTCGTCCTTGCATTTCACATGAATGTGTGCATGCATTGCTTCTACTGCGACTGTCCGCAGGCATGTCTTTTATCGACCGTCATAAATGAGTCCTGACATGCAGTATCCATGACGATCGTTAGGCGTTCCCTTAGCGAGGCAAGTTGCAAGCTGACTGGTACAGACGCTACGCTATCGTTCTCGACTCGGAACGAGTAGAGCAACTTTCGATGCACAGGACGACTTTGCGAAGGTACACGAGCATATAGCGACGAACCTGGGGCAGGATGGTTCGGTCACACTGGCAGTCTCCGATAGACCTTCAGGACCCTTTCAACCAATGTCATCTCTACATGGTCAACATCTCTCTGAATTGGGCATGAAGCATGGCGATATGCTCTTCATCAATTTTGAAAGCACGGCACCTGGTGAAAAGAAGTTGGACGATGGCATGCGAGACCCTTCGAAGACTATTGTGGCTACTGCAAATAAACTCAGTGGCACTAGTGTGCCTTTGCCCCATGTACAGCCTACTCGAATAGAGTCGTCAGACGCCTGGAAAACGATCAAGCAGGATCCAATTGATGACGCACTGGAAAAGCAAGATGGCAAGATCCCGAGGCCTAGGGACAACAAAATGTGCAAACATGGACTAAAGGGCATGTGTGATTACTGCATGCCTCTAGAACGTTAGTCGTCCTCACTCATGCTGAAGTCCGAAGTCTTCTAAACATGTTAGCTTTTGATGCCACTTACCTAGAAGAACACAAAATCAAGCACTCGTCATTTCATGCATATCTCAAAAAGATCAATTCAGCAACCAACAAACCCGAATTGAACGCCTCATTCATTCCACCACTTCAAGAACCGAACTTCAAGGTCAACTTACATTGCTCGAGTGGCCACGCTCCCTGGCCTGGCGGTATATGCTCGAAGTGTCAACCATCAGCCATAACACTGCAGCGTCAGGAGTATCGTATGTTGGACCATGTTGAGTTTGCTACACCCGATATCGTTGATAGCTTCTTGAACTTCTGGCGTAAGTCGGGGAACCAAAGATTTGGCATCATGTATGGCTATTACGAGGCTTATGCAGCTGTACCTCTCGGTCAGAAAGCTGTCGTTGAGGCTATCTTTGAGCCTCCACAGATAAGTCAAGCCGATGGCATCGAATTGTTGCCTTGGGAGGATGAAGCAGCGACTGATCGCATAGCTTCTCTGTGTGGCATGCAGAAGGTCGGTCTCATCTTCACGGATCTGACCGATGATGGGACCGGTAAAGGTACTGTTCTTGCTAAGCGACATGTGGATTCCTTCTTTCTCTCTAGTCTAGAGGCTAGTCTCAGCGCGACGTATCAAGCCACTAACAGGAACAAATCACATTGGTCCGCTTCTGGTCATTACGGCTCAAAGCTGGCCACGGCGGTGATCACTGGTAGTCTTGAAGGGCAGATTGAGATTTCTCCATATCAGATTAGCGAACAGGGAGTCGCCATGTTTGAGGCCGGAATCGTCGAGCCATCAGTCGACCCGAACACGATCCTCGTTTGTCGTGAAGGAGGCGGAGCATACATTCCTGAGGTCTTCTACAGCAAGATCAACGAATACGGCAGGCAAGTCAAGGAGAATGCTAAACCCGCATTTCCGATGGAGTACTTGTTGGTAACTCTGACGCACGGCTTCCCGAACGAGCCAAAGCCGAGGTTTGCAAGTACTTCATTCCCCATCGAAAATCGAGCCGTGGTGGGTGAAGCTGGAGATCTCAAGGCAATTGCGGCTCAACTGAACTTGGGTGGCGAAACCACCATCAATGCTATTTCCGACTTTCATCTTTTGTTGTACATCGTATCGCTAGATATTCTCGGACCAGAAGATGTCGCATTGCTTGCCAAGGTTGCGACCACTGAGGACTCGGAGGCAGGAGTCAAGCTCGTGACTGGCGATGGCTGGAAAACACTGTTGGCAATCTTATCGGAAACAGGAGGTATGCATGATACTTCGGCCTTGAAAAAGCGAGCGTATGCTGATCATGGTAGTGTGAATCCACTCTGGTAACTGAAATTGGTGCTGATCCGTATCAGGATCCTTGACGACCAGCTCCGACATGGATGCCAAGCGCAAACGGTCCGCGTGATGCATTCATCATCCGAACGACAGGCACCGGCTCGTTTCGTCAGGATGCCGCACTGCCAGTCCGGGTTCGCTGGCCACAAATCGCTTGTTGGTTGGAAAAAGCACTCGATTTGGGGAAACAATGGCAAGAGAAATGAGACATTCATGATGAGACGAAAATGAAGTTAGCGTTCATTCTGTTCTAGGCATTTTGCAAAGCACTAGCCACAGCATTCCCTATGCATAGGAGTATACGAGATTATTTCTTGCTACAATCAATCGAGGGTCCCGGCTTGTCCCTCAGATATCCTCATCATGTGTGCTCCGTCTTCAATTCCCCTGACACAGACCAGTGACGATGATCACGACGACGGCACCAGTCAATGGTACAGTCAGCGTCACTTCACTCATGCAGATTCAAAGCTCGATCGGTGACGGCTTTGCACCGGCATTCATCGTCCGCGGACGATGAAGCATTCCCACGACTTATGAATCACTGGTCACTTCACCAGGTGCGAGACGAGTTGGAGGCGACGAGGCGAGAAGAGTCTTGGTTGCCAGAGGGGACTTTAGTAGTCGTTCTCAATCTATTCCGCATACCGGCCCAGACAATGTCCGGCCACTCGAACTTTGATTTCTTTCACCACTGCAATTCGCCTAGAAGGAGTCCCTGGTGCATACAGTTTGAGCTTCACAACTCTGCCGGAATCAAGGTTCCGAGCGACGGATCAGACTTGTGCCGATGTTTTCGCCTTTTTGGATGCCGTTGTGGCCTTGTCGGCCTCGATGGCCGCCAACAACTCCTCATCCGCTTCTTCTTCTGCTGCTTCCGCCGCCGTCTCTTGATGACTGCGCTTGTCGCGCGGTTGTGAGGTGGCCAGTCTGATGGCTTCGAGTTCCGCCTTTGTGCGTTTGCGCATGAGATTGGCTTTATGGCTGGTATATGTCACCGTATGCACCATCCCCCGACACGTTTCGTTCAGTGTGGCGAGATCTTCTTGCGTATATGACTTGTCGTCGTCGTTGATGGCGAAGCAGGCAACGGTGGGGATGGTGTCCTGCTTTGTGGTGTCGTATGAGACGAAGAGTTTCGATTCGTGCAGGGCCATGTCAAGTGCTGGGACCTGTAAGTCGATCGTCATGAGTGCCTCACCCTTGTCTGTCGACAGTGCGTAGATGAATATTTTGTTGACTTCCTCGAGGAGTACGGCGACACCATTGATGGATGGCACTTCAAGGAGCTTGAGGACCGCTATGCTCACTCCTCTGTCTTTTGTTGCTGCGACGGCCTCGTGCATGATCAATGTCCTCAACTGTGTTCCCGATGAATACTCCCAGAATGCCAGATACTCATCGCCACCCGCAGACACAAGCGTTGTAGTGTCCTTGGGTATCAGCAAGGAGGAGACAAATTGCGTGTGTCCGAGGCAGAAGGACTGTATATCATAGCCTTCAGGGTAATTCGAGACACGAATATGCTCGTCTCTGTCGGCACTGATAATGTATCGCTTCGCATTCGATCCATCAGTGGTCGTCGTCGTCGTTAAGAGAACCGATGTGAGCATGGATACATGTCCAACTATGGGAAGCTTTTCATCCGCCTGCAACTCTTGTGCTTTTACGGCCCCATTCTGCTTCGAGCCCGGGACAACCAGATCGTACTGATAGACGTCGCCAAACTTGTCGCCGACAATGATAGTGCCATCCTCCACAAACAGCGCACAACCACGCTTGACCAATTCGCGCTCGCTCAGCAGTGTGGACGACTCGAGATCATATACCCGTAGATTCTTGTCCTCGCTTATCCAGACCAAGTGCTTTCCACGGACGGCGAGCTCGACTACGGCTCTGTGTTCGATATTCTTTTGCTTTTCTGCGGATGTGATAGATTCGGCCCTCCAGAGCTCGGTGATTTCTCCGGAAGTGATGTTGTAGCGAGAGATTGTCTGGCTGGTGGCATAGAAGAGGTTACCATCCGCACAGCAGATTCTCTGTGCCGGATGCACCATGTCGGGCTACCACGATGTTCAGAGAAGATTCTGATGGAGATATCCCATGCGAGAGTCTCTGTGAAACAAGTCGAGGCAGCGTAGTTATAGCAGTTCGAAAGTTGAAGCTGAAGCAGTGAAATTGTTACCCGCTGATAAACATTTTTTGGGCGGAAGCGGTTCACGATTGCAGTCAATTCAATTCATCCAGGCACCAAAATCATCCATCACGCCCTGTACATTGCTATTGCTTCTTTTATTCATCTTCGTCGCTGCTTAAAGTGTAGTACAGAAATCACATCGCATACATCATGCGTCAAAAGCGAGCGAAAGCGTACAAAAAGCAGATGGCGACTTATGAGCGCACATTCGCCTTTCGTCAACCATATCAAATCCTCATCACGGCAGACTTTCTCACGGCCGCTCGATCCTTCCACCTCGATGCCATAGCGGGCCTCAAGCGGACCGTACAAGGGGAACTTAAGAGCATGATTTCGCAGTGCTGTATAAAGTCTCTGTATGACGACGACAATCAAGTCGACATTCGACTCGCAAAGTCAATGGAACGCCGGCGTTGTGGCCACGTAGAGAAGCCAGAGACGCCATTCGATTGTGTCGTGGAATGCGTCGGCTCGCGAAACAAGAATCGATACATTGTCGCGACGCAAGACGTCAAGCTGCGTGAAAGATTGAGGAACGTGCCTGGTGTGCCGCTGGTCTACATCAATCGATCAGTCATGATTCTCGAACCGCCCAGCCCGGCGACTACACATGTGAAGGAAGAGCGTGAAAAGAGTAAAGTGGGACTCAGCCGCGAAGAGGCAATCGTGCTCGGGAAGCGCAAGAGAGGACCCAGCGAGGACGTCAGTGGTGCTAGGAGAATCGAGGCCAAGAACATTGATGCTGAGAGTGGCGACGACATGAGCGATGACGGCACAGCACACGCTAATGATGATGCAGGAGCGTTGGAAGTGGTGAAGAAAAAGAAGAGAAAGGGACCTTCGGGTCCTAACCCTTTGTCGGCCAAGAAATCGAAATCAAAACCAGAGCCTTCGTCGGCAGGAGACACGAAGCTGAAGCCCGTGCTGGCACAGGTGGTGGGAGCTGGCGACGGAGATGGAGGCGACAATGCAGCACGAAGCAGGAGGAAGCGAAAGCACAAGAGGAAGACGAACGATGGAGACGACCCGACGCATGAGCCGGCGACTACAAAAGATGGGTGATGCAACGCTATGCTCTATTTCAAACTTGAAGATATCTATGACCACCCATGTAGCACCAATTTCTACTGTACATTACATCCATATGGAACCACCCTGAGCATGACCAAATTTTTGTACATTCACCAGTCGGAAGCTCTAATGTAAATCGCATGACGGACAATGGTCGTCACATATTAGACACACCGGTCCGTCTCGCGGGCTTGGATTCATCCGTCTCGCCCACGACCTGTCCCTCACCAGTGACCTCTGCGCGTTCCTTTTCGCGGCGCCCGAGCCGTCCAAACGTCCCGTCCTCGAGTGCCTTCATGATGCGCCTCTTATCGCCGACCTCGTCCTCAAACTCGTAGCAAGGGTCGCGATCGAATGCGATGCGGGCGATATCGACGAGCATGCGTGCCGTGAGTCCCCAAATACGCTTCTTGTCCGTCGTGCTAAACGGGTACGGCGAACCCGTCAAAAAGAACTGGTGGAGTCGCCAGCTGAGTGCGTACCACTCCATCCACTTTCCCTCGTAACCCTCCCCGCGGACGATGGAACTCAGACGGATGGAGAAGATTTCCTGGACTTCGTCCACGCTCCGTTCCGGCCGCCACCCACCGCGCTCGTACGGGTCCACGGCGCTGTACGCCAGACACGGCGTCACCAGCAGGTTGTTCTTGCTCAAGTAGTGCGGCATCTCGCAGATGCGTTCCAGACCAGGGCCGTAGTCGTAGGGGAACCCGATCTCCTCGTTGGCTTCGCGTAGCGCCGTCGCCCAATTATCTTCCCCTTCGTCCTGTCTCCCTCCGGGAAACGAGACGTCCCCGGCGTGGCTGCGCATCGACGAGGAGCGCAGCGTCAGGAGGACATTGAGGTCCGCTGGTTCTCGCTCACCCTCTTCGCCGCCTGCTCCTTTTGATGTCGATAAGGGTGACGCTCTCGAATTTGTTGATGATGAAGACGGAGAGGGATACATCAGGCACAGGACGGCCGCGTAGCGCATCGAGTCTGGCATGTTCTTCGGTAGTGCCGGCTTGACTTTTCGTAAGCGCGAAAGCATCTCCTCGATGGACATGAGTGTCGGTTTTCTGTCAGACGCTAAAAGCAAATCAGTCGGCGGGCTTGTCGTATGCTTCCCTTCCAGTCGACTATCACCTATCACTGCCTAGACGAGCGTCGACGAGTGTTATATGACACAAACGAGTTTTCTTGTAGTTTGTGTGGAGATGCGCTCATCGACGGGCAAATTTTGTGGGGAAAAGGAAAAACTGAAATGTCTAGAATAACAGAATATTGCAGGTTTTCCTTCCAACAATTATGGGTACAGGTTCGTTTAGTCATTGAGCTACTTTTCTATCTACAGCTTCGACTCGCTCTCGACCTCGAAAATCTCGTGATAGGCCTTGCCGACGCTGTTGACGAGGTCGGTGGCCATCATGCCGCGGCCCTTTTCCGCAAAGGCCGTCTTGCTGCAGAAGCGGGTGACGGTGCAGGCGCCGTAGGCAGCGAGCAGGATGGACTCGCCCTTGGAGATGGCGTTGTCGTGCTTCCACAGCTGGTCGTGGTAGCACGACCGCCAGGCGAGCATGGTGCCGAGTGTGCCGGAGAGCACGTCCCCCTGTCCGCCGCAACGCTTCAGGCCGCCCTCGGCCGTCACCGTCAGCACGTCGCTGCCGTTCGAGATGTAGTCCGTCTTGCCCTTTTGCACGATGGTGACGTTCATCTTCTTTGCCAGTTCCTTGCACTTTTCCTCGGGCTTCCCGCCGTCCTTTGACACGCCCATCGCGTCGCACAGGCGGCCGAATTCAATCACGTTTGGTGTCAGGATCGTGTTGGCGTAGCCGGTGACGAGCTCCGGCCGATTCTTGATGAGCCACAGACCATCGGCGTCAATCACGAGCGGCAGATTCTTCTCCCTAATCTTTTCAATCAAGAGGGCTGCCGTGTCTTGCATCAATTCCTCGCGGCCGAGACCGGGACCGATGACGACGGCGTGCATGCGGTCCAGGAGTGGGTAGATGCCCTCTGCAATGGCCTCCTTGGTCTCTTCCTTCTTGGCATGCACCGCCTGACGCATCTGGGGAAAGACAATCAGATCGGGACTATAGGTTTTGATGACGTTTGATGCTCCCGGTTCGCAGCAAATGTGACCCATATCGGCTCCCAGCAGCATACTGCTCATGCAGGAATAGTACGGCGCCCCGGTATAGTTCTCGCTGCCACCGACCACCATGGTGCGTCCTGCCTGGCCTTTGTGCAGATTCTCCGAGAGCGGAGGGATGATTTGCTTCACCTTGCCGATGAGTGTCTTTGCATTCGCCATGTCGCTTTGTCTGTACACGGTGAACTTATGAAGATGTATCTATGAACGATAAACTCTTGGCGAGAAACAACCATACAAACAATCACAAATGAGTGAAGAGGTCAATAGTCGAAGTTCAAGTTTGTGGATGACGTCGGTGTTGAAACTTTCCTCTCCACGGCGGCTCCATCGTAATTTTTTACCTTGGAGTGCTATTCATGGATTGTACATGTTCTGAATCGCTGATTTAAAGATCTATCGTCTTGCAAGTCATGCGCGTAGGAGTCTTGATAGAGTGCGCAACCCGTGGATGAATGCCAGGAAGCGCAAGTTGCCGTCCTGGGCGGTGGAGGATGAACCGCTTGACGATGACGCGAAGGATGTCTCGTCTAGCAGCCCTAATGTCAAGAGCGACACTGGACGAGCAAAGGTTCTAGACGGCAACAACGATGAGGAAGATGACGAAGAAGAAGATGAGTATCTGAATATGCGCTTTGACACGAGCACGAATCAGCAAACATCCTTGATTGACAAGCGGGAAAAGCTGCGACTAAATCGTCAAGCCGGCTACAAGCAGCCAAAGAAGTCTGATACCGTGCTTGATCGGAAAGTGACAGACACAGACGGACAACCCACCTCGAAAGCCATGAAGATGATGGAAAGGATGGGCTATGTCAGTGGTCAAGCACTTGGTGCGGACGGCAAAGGTATAGTAGAACCTCTCAGAGCACCCGAGACCGTTACCAGAAGCGGGCTGGGTCTCGAAGCACAAAAGAAGAGAGACCTGCAAGAGCGCGCAGAACAAGCGGCCAGACAAGTGCAAGAGGAGCAGACAGAGTACCGAGAGAATGTGAGGACGGACATTGAGGAGAAGAGGATAGAGGGTCGCTTACATGCCGCACAAAAGGTCTGTGAAACTCTCGACACTCGCATGGCAGAGAACGAGGCCATCGGCCATGACGCAGAGTCCAGAACATTCACAGGCATACCCGATCCCAAGACGGTGAATGTGCTGTGGAGGTCGCTGGTACTTCACAGACAAGAAAAGGAGCGTCAGCGGGCACTGCGTCAACAGATGCTGGATGCCTCCATGTCCTTTTCGAAGCGCGAATACAACGAAGACCATCCTCGCCCGTCACTTGCAGAGGCGGTCGGTACGCTACGCCGCACGGTCTATGAGGAAGACGGCGAGGATCAGGACGACGAGGAGCTCGAGGAATTCGAGGCTCTGGACTCACTCGAGCGTCTGGAGCGTGTTCTCGATTATCTGCGCAGACAGCATCACTATTGCTTCTGGTGCGGCTGTCAGTACACGGACGAAAAGGACCTCGAAAACTGTCCGGGCGAAACAGAAGCGGATCACGAGTGACGCCGATTGTTCTACTCCGGCCTCAGCTGCAGTATTCTAAGCATATACTTCACATTACATATAAATCTAATTTCATGTCCATTTCCATTTCCATTTCCATTCACCTTTCGGGCGCAGTTTCGCACCTTTGACGGGTTGACGCTGCGTTGAGTTGCGGGGGGGATTTCTGCGTTTCCACCTTTGCCTTATCACAGCTCGGCCACCAGTGTTCATCTCCCTCTCCAACATCGAGTGGCTATACATTAGCTGGTCGCTTGTGATAGTATCAAGTGGTAGTATCATCCCTTGCGAAAGAGTCAAGGACAGATAGCTATACTGTGGCATGAAACGATTACGCTTGCTGTCTGCACAGTCGTCACACCCGAAATTCAAGAATTACCCACTCCCTCAGCCATTCGCATCGATCAAGCTACGTGGGAACGCGACAGGGGACGACTGCAGTATCGCGACGAGTCGCTACCTCGGTGTGGCCGACGGGGTAGGACAGTGGAATCGCAGGGAGCATGGCAGCGCAGGTCTCTGGTCGCGTCTCATGATTACCTCGTTTGCGGAAAAGATGGACGAAATCAGCGGGCCGCTGGAAGACATCAAGGCGGGAAATTATAAGGGCGTATCAGGCAGTAAAATCGTCGAGATTCTCGAGGAGAGCTATCACGGCATCATGGCCATGTGCAAACACCCAACCGCACGGCCGACGGGCCCATCGCCGAAAGGAGACTTCACCACGACCAGCATGTCTGATCCACTCAACAAGCACGAGAAGCATCGTCGCGACGACGGTGCCGAGGTGGAGTATCAGGGCTCGACAACGCTGCTCGTCGGTGCGTTGCAAGCGAATCCCGATGGACCAGGCACAAAGCTGCATGTGGTCAATATCGGCGACTCGGGACTCTTGCTCATCCGTGACGGGACAGTCTCTTTTGCGACGGAGGAGCAGCAGCACTGGTTCGACTGTCCCTTCCAGATTGGACACAATTCGCCAGACACGCCAGCGACCTCGGGGGTGCTGAGCACGGTGGACCTGCAAGCCGGCGACTTGGTCGTCGCCAGCACGGACGGGTTGGGCGACAATGTCTACCCCTCACAAATACTGGAGGTCATCGAGGCAGAGGAGCGACAGGCGTCCAAGGAGCATCAAGACAAGCTGGGCACGGACGACCTCGGCAGGATATGCAAGAAGCTGTGTGCCATGGCGCGCGAAAAGATGGCGGACGAGTGGGGTGAGAGTCCCTTTGGCGACAAGGCCATCTGCGAGGGAATCGGGTTCATGGGCGGCAAGAAGGACGACGTCTCGATTGTGGTGTCGAGGGTCGTCGAGGAGGACGTTTAGGGGTGAATTCAGGATGGATGAATATTGCAGGGGATTTCTGTGTTTGTGGTTATTATGCAGTTCCAGTTCAGGTTCAGTAGCGATGGCGACATCGTAGATTAGCTTAGGAAATGAGCACCGCTCCGAGCTCGACGATAGATGCAGCAACATATTCTCAAGTACGACTAATCGTCGTCTACGCAGCTCTTAAGCTTGTACCACAAGAAGTCCTGCAGCACATCTCACGCATCAACGGAATTGTGGGGTAGGTCTTGACTTTTTGCGATTTGACTTTGGACCTGCAACCTTTTGATGCCTGTTTGTCCTCCAGCCTTGTGCAGATACTGGTCAGGCATTTATATAGGATCGTTTGTCGGATCCTCGTAGCGCATCACAATCATCCTCCAGTCGGTCTGTCTACACGGCCAACGATGTATGCGAGTGCCCCCTGTCAGGTCCTGGGCACACATTGTCTACACACATGGTCGGCTCGAGTCCCTGCTTCGGAGGACATATGCGAAGCGAGTCACGAAAGGAGTCGTTCTGCCACTGCCTCAGGGACTTCAGAACAGCTTGCCTCCGCTGCCACCGCTGCATCCACCGCCCTCAGCGAAATACACCGTTATAGATGGACTCGAGACTGGAAATGACAATATAGAAGACGCCGCGGCAACGAAAGTGTTGCAGTACTCTACAGTCTTGCAAGGAGCACTCGACAACATTCAGAATTATCCTCATTGTGTCTTGCTGACTCGAGTGGGAGGTTTCTACGAGCTCTACTTCAATCATGCAGAGGATCTGCATCGGGATCTTGGCCTCAAGAGGAGCTACAGGGATACAAAGCTGGGCCCCGTGGCCATGGCTGGGTTTCCCTTCTTTCAGCTGGAGAGATACCTCAAGATTCTGGTCACGGAGATGGGCAAGAATGTGGCCATCAGTGAAGAGTTCACGCGAGAGGCTGGTCCTCAAGGACGGGGACCTATTGACCTGAACAACAAGAATATCTTTGACAGACGCGTCAGTCGTGTCATCACTCCAGGCACACTCATAGATGAAAAGTTCATGCAGACCGAGGAGAGCAACTTTCTCCTGTCCATCGTCGAGAAGGTCGGAGGCGAGGATGACCGGACAGGACTCGCGTGGATGGACCTGAGTACGGGAGACTTTGTCACCCACGAAATTGAGCAGCAGACTCTGGTGTCGGAAGTGCAGCGAATCGCGCCCAGAGAGATCATCACATCAATCGACAGAGCGAGATTACCCTCCGAATTCGTTGTTACGACTGTTCATGCCGTCGGTGAAGTCTCGTCCAAGTGGACGTCACTCATCAGGGATTCTGACGAAACCTTTTCCGAGAAGGAATCCCTTGCAGGCACGATGCTCTTGTCGTATGTCGCTTCAAACCTGCCTGAATCAGATCTTGACACGCTACCTCCCACGAAACTGCAGGACAGCGCATTCATGTCGCTCGACAGCAACGCCCTCTACTCACTGGAAATCAGACGATCGATGCGTGATCAGGGCCTCAAGGGATCATTATTGCATGCCATGAAGAGGACGACGACGAAATCGGGTGCACGACTCTTGAGTGATTGGCTCATCTCGCCAATCACTTCCATACCCGTGCTGGAGCAACGACTCGATCTGGTGCAACTCTTGATTGAGAATGAAACATTGCGTCTCGAAGTCATGAGGTTTTTGAAAAACAGTGGTGATGCTGTACGTGTCTTGCAACGGTTCGGCTTTGGTCGAGGCGAAGTCGATGATCTTTTGACGATCACGAAAGCAATTTCAGCTACATCCGAGTTGTTGACTGTGCTATCCAAGCATGACAAGGCAGCCAGTCTGACGTGTCGCATGGAAGTCCTTGCTGCTTTGCGCAAGAAGATCACGAATTCGATCGATGAGGTGGGATTGATGCAGCGCAATCGTGAGGATGCAGAGTCAGCGGCCGCAATGATGGAGGAGGTCCTCGGCGCAATGTCATCGACGTCGAGGGTGCCCGAACGCCGACGAAAGGCGATAGAGCGCGAAATGACCTACACCATGAAGCCGAGCGCGTCACCTGCTTTGCGACAACTGCACAGACTTCTCGCAGAACTCGATACCGAAAGAGTAGCACTGCAGGAGCGTCTACGTGAGCAATCCGGAATGCAGACCTTGACACTCAAGACGCTGCCCGGTCTATCTCACATTGTCCACATCAAAGGCTCCGACGCCAAGTTAGACTTGACCACGACAGTCTCGGACGCGAAAAACATCTCCTCGACGAGGTCGACCAAGTCCCATCACGTACCGGAGTGGTCCTACCTCGGCACGCGGATCGAGTCTGCCAAGATTCAGATTCAGCAGGAAGAAGCCCGCACGTTTCAGGCACTGCGTCGCGAAGTCCTTCGTCACTCGGCCGCGCTGCGTCGAAACGCCACGGTGCTGGACCAGCTCGACATTGCGCACAGTTTCGCCACCATTGCCATGGAACACGCGTGGACGCGTCCACGGCTGACGACACGCAACGAGACTCGTATCGTGGGCGGCCGGCATCCCGTCGTGGACTTTAGCTTACTCGCGCGCGGTATGCAGTTTACCGCCAACGACACCCATTTCGCCGTCCCAGGAGAGCAAGAACATGACGGTGGTAACGGTGGTGAAGACGACGACGAAGACGACGGAACACGAATGTACCTCGTCACCGGGCCGAATATGGGTGGAAAATCAACCTACCTGCGTCAACTGGCCATCACGCAGATTTTGGCTCAAGTAGGATCCTACGTGCCGGCCAGTAGCGCAGTGATGGGCATCAAAGACGCCATATTCAGTCGCTTGGGCAGCAACGACGACCTCTTCCACGGAGAAAGCACCTTTTTGCGGGAAATGAAGGAATGCGCCGTGATATTGCGGCGCGCGACGGACCGGAGTCTCGTGCTGATGGACGAGGTCGGGCGCGGCACCACGCCCCTCGACGGCACGAGTATCGCGTACGCATGTCTCGCCGCTCTACATCAGCGCCGCAGTTCGGTGCTCTTTGCCACGCATTTCCACGAGCTCGCGGAGATAGTGACTTGGCCGGGCGTCGGACGACTCTGCACCGACCTCTCCATCGACGATCCTGACGACGATCCCGACGATACAGACCCTGACGAATCAATTTCGGGAGGACCAGTGCGAGAGGACACGATGAAGGGGAAAATATGGTTCAGTCATCGTATCCGGGAGGGCGTGTGTCGCGACTCTCATGGCCTCAAAGTGGCCTCACTCGCCGGCATTCCTGAACACGTCATTCGCGAGGCCGAGCGGATGCAGAGGAAGTTATTACTCAATCAGAAGTAAATACTGTCAAAATATATATATACTACGTGATGAATGCCAGTCTCTATGTGATGCAGAATGATGAGGTTGATTTTACGTATGGCCAGAGTTATGGATATGGATCAGTGGACGGAGCTAGAGGTGCGCTCAAGTGCGTTCCTACCTCGGGACTGTACTGATTCTGATCCTGCCCATACTGCGATCCGTATTGCGGTCCATAGTCGTTGTAATTCGATGGAGCGGTATTTGGATACTGTTGTTGAACATGTATCGCATCGTCGGGCGCACCATAATGATTCGATTGCGCGAAATGATGATGATGATGATGATGATGATTATTTGGACGGCGCAGGTCCTGGTGGGGAATCAGGTCGAGTGTCGGGATAGAGTAAGCGTACGGCCGCGTCCGTCCCTCGCCATTCGTCTGATCAATCTCGACATTAATTCTGACCTCCAGTGCCCCATCTCGTCCATCCCCTCGACCGTCTAGAGAGGGAGGTTGGTGGATGGCGCACCAGTTGCGTCGTGGCAAGAGACAGGGATTATTCAATTTCTTGCCCGTCACGTCGTGCTCGAAAAGTGGAATCTGCGTCTCGTCGCAGTGGTCGTCGAGGTGGTGCACTTTATTGCGTCGCGAGAGGATATTGGAGACTGCTTCGGCGGGCGGGGTGTTGACGATGGCGGAGGAGATGATGTTGGGGATGTAGCGGTGGTCCATGTTGCGCGGTATGTTCAGGTTTGTGTTGCTGTAGAACTCGCCGATGCTCGCGAGATGCACGTCGCCGCCGAGTAGTGTGATGCGCACGGAGTGGGAGTGCGAGAGGGACTGCAGGCGGTGAATGAAATCGTTGCGTTCCTGCTTGTGGTGTTTTGCCGTCCAGTGATCGTTCAGGTCGTCCAGCAACTCGACGCCCTCGTCGAATTTCTGCGTGAAGCCCGAGAGAACGCCAGTCTTGCCCAACACCTTTAGTGGATTCATCGCCTTTGAGGTAAGCAGCTCTTCGAGCCACACGAGCCTAAGGTACAAATTAGCATGCAAGTCTGCCATGACCTTGTCGGTGCTTACCGTGGATATGCGATGGGCACTCCCAAGAGGACAATCAAGTGCTCCGTCTGTCCCCGTATGACCTCGTGTGCCAAGCGATCGAAACACTTGTCGTACGTCTCTGGCCTGACAATCTGATACTTTGTGCGCTCCGTCCGATTGTCAAAGCCGAAAAAGACCGTCCTCGGTCCAAAGTGGGAGACGACGTTGCGGGAATGTTCCCTGATGTACGGGCCACGCGTCGGACCGTAGATCCAGGCCCGATTAGCGGCCTCGGGCTCAGTGGTCGTGCTTTGATGCTGGAAGAGAAGGTAGTACTTGAATGCGACATTGCCGAGTCCAGAAAACACTGCAGAGGCCATAAAGTGTTCTGGGTACGACCCGAATCCATCAATCTGAATCAGTTAGTCTGATTGCAGCGGGGCAGAATCATGTCTAGAACGCACAATATCGTGATCGTCAAAGATATTCACCATGGGTATCATGCCATTTGCTCGTCCAAATTGACCCTGTCTGAACCACCAACAGTAATGCTCAAAGTAAAACGTCTCTAGCTCGTGCTCCATATCTTTTGTGAATGGCCTCGCCGTTTTCTACCACATTAATCATGTACCTTTGACAACCAAATCAAGATTGTCGTACGTGTTCGAGAGTGGCCATGTTGAGCCATTCCTTGAAGAGTTGACATCGTCTCGACACGAGATCACAGTAAATCTGATCGCCGCCTCCGAGCATGACATGAAAAGGTCGTTCCTGATGGGACCGCAGCACGTCCCTCCACAACGGGTCGGGCCCACAAAACTCGGTCTGGTCGACAGAGAGGGAGAACCCATTGCAGGAGTGAAACATGATGTTCATGGTCTCGTGCGCGCCGGGGACCCAGAAAGGCACAGTCTCCGAGTTGTTGATGGCGTACGTGATGCTCTGTGCCTGATCAAGCAGGGGAATCTCGAGACTGAAGCGCCAAAAGGACGCACCAAAAGTGGCATACAGTACCTCGCCGGGCACATCCTGTCCCGTACTCAGATGCAACCACGGCCTCTGCGCATAGTCACTCTCGTCATCAATCGTCACCACCATCACGCTGCCCTGCCAAACTGGCTGCGGCGCATCATAGTCCGTGGTGATGAACCGCAGCAACGGTCCACACTTGATCGACAGTGCAGGCCGCATGCCGCGCAACAGACTGTGCGGGTCCCTGTCCTGTCCCGAGACCGTCAGATGCTCCATGTGCTGAATCAGTCCATGCTCGTCCGGCCGCTCCAGCGCCGTCCTCAAGCCCGAGTGCGTGTACCGCCTATCCTTGAGCGGATCGTCCGTGACGAGTCCCGTGGTGAGAAACGGATCGTGCGGATCCAGGGGAACATTGATGGACGCGTGGGTGTGGTGCTTCGAGATGTCCCCAGACAAGAGCGCCTTTTCCGCCTTGATCTTTTCCGTGCCAATCTTGGTGCGCAAGCTGTCAAAGACGCCCATCAGAACAAATCACGAAGCAGAGGCCAAAAGTAGAGTACCAGAACAATGATATACAGAACACAGAGATGGTGATGGAGAAGGTCAAGAAGGCAAGGAAAGAAGAGGCAAGTCAAAGTGACATCGAAGCTCGAAAATCAACCAACCAAGCGATCGATCCGCGGGGGCCCAAGAAGATGTGCACAGCCTCCAAAACTCTATTCTCGCGTCTCTGCCGCACTTTTGCCGTCAAACCTTGCAATTGCGCTCCTTCACTTGGCAGTCCTAGTACCAGTCGCAGGATGTGTTTGTACTTGTTGCACTTGTAATTCAACTTCTTGTATCTACAGCAACTAATCGCACGCACTCGCATATATAGTCATCAACGTCTGTTCAATCGTTCAGCCATCCTAGTAAATCGTCTCGTCCGAGTCGTAGGTGTTGCCCATCATGTCGTCCCACTTCGAATCCAGCCAGGCCCAAATGTCGTTCGCCGAGTCAATCAGGGCCTGCATCGGGTCGCCCTTGTGCGCCTCAATCTTGGACGCAGAGTCTGCCGCCGCAGATGCTACGGACGAGGAGGCCTCGTCGAGCTGGGCATTCAGGTCTTGTGCTTGCGCAACAGCCTCTGCGGACAGCGAAGGCGGTTGCTGCTCTTCATCTTCTTCCGTGTAGAATTCCACGTTGCCTGCCTCCCACGCGGCCTTGTCCTTGGCCTCGCTGGTCCAGTCAATGAGGGTGGGCGGAACCGAGATGCTTTGTTCCTCCTCCTCAATATCAGTACTGACCGGGACCGGTGAGATTGGCGATGGCGTCGTATCGAGAGGTAGGACACCCGCAAGACTGGGGACCTCGGTCAGTCCTTGGATCTCCTCAATCGAAGTCTGATCCATCTGTGTCTTTGCCTCCGCCAACGATTTCTGTGATGCAGCTTGAGCATTCTGATGTACCTTGACACCCACAAGGGCGATGGCAGCCACGAACCCGAGTAGCAGAGTAATCATGCCAAAGATCACCATCCTTCTCTTCTTGCGACTCAGACGCCCACCTGATCGTCCGTTTTTACGTGAAGCCTCCTTCTCCTCATACAAAGGATCCTCTGCCAGTAGATTATCTATCTCATCGTCGCTGTCGTTCCTATTATCCTCCGGGGCATGATACGGAGAGTCCATGCGCCCGGCTGCATCGAGAGAAGAGCGCGGCGCTTCGAAATTGAAACGAGCAGACTCGTCGAACGAGACTCGCTTGGCAGGTTTTGAGAGTTTGTTGTACTTTCGTGGCATGTCGAGCTATCAGACAAGGTGAATTTGGTCTCAGCAGTAGGAAGGCGTGACGCTAGAAGACCACGATCTGTGTCGAGGCGCTTATAGTTCTATAGATCCTGCACAATGCAAGGATGGTACGCAGCGACGATGGAGGACAGAGAGGGCCAGAGAGGAGAGGATACGTAGCACAAAGCGGGCGCAGTTGCCCCGATCGCTCGAAAGTGCTCCAGAAGGAGGAGCTGCACACAGAGAAAAGCCGGGGCCGCGTTTGTGAGATTCTGTGGCAATTGCAAGTACTCAGCTGCCAACTCTGCAACGTTTCGATTCGTGCTCAGCTCTCACTACCGATCGCGATGAGCCCTAGCATGCATATGATACCGGGATTCTTGCACCGCCGTAACTGCCTTATCATATACACTCTTGTATATTGGCTGACGTAGACATTAACGAGAATGGGAAAGCACTCAAGGACACTTTGTTGAATCGTGCAAATCTAGCATTCCTCCAACAGGACAATGTGTAGCCATGACGACGATGTCCCGTTTATTCGCAAAATCGTTCAGACGTATGGGATAGCGCAGTACGAGTGTAGTTATGTATCTATACAAATTAGACACTGCAACAACATCACATAGTGAGTAAATTGAGTTGCGACACAGATAAACAAAATCATGTAGGTGACTGGTCAGGATGGCAAAAATCTGCGACGACTCGCGACAGACTTACTGGACCGAGCTCGAGATATTGCGTGCGTGTCAGATACCGTCATTGTAGTCTATAATGTTGAGGATCATCGAGCAAGCTCTTCTCCCCAATGGTTGTCATCATACGTGCACGCAATATCTCTTCCCTCGGAGTCCTGTAGCGGCGAGGCTTATGTGTCTGAGTGAAAATCGCGTCGCAACAAGGGAAGTGTGTTTGCATGGTTTTTAGAAGTATATGTGAGACTAATGCTGGATCGTTTAGTCGAAGAGACCGAATCCCATGTCGTCGTCAGACTCCTCCTTCTCCTCAGCCTTCTCCTCGACCTTCTCCTCAGCTGTTGTCGGGTTAGTCTATGTCCAAAGATACTCGGAAAGGATGTCATACCAGCAGCTGGGGCAGCACCTCCCGAAGAAGCAGCTGGGGCAGAGCTGGCACCACCAGATGGAACGGATCCCAACTTGGATGAACCCTCGGCGATGAGCTCGTCAATCGACTTGCCTGAGACCTCTGAAAGCAAGGACTCAATTCGGCTGTCCTCGGCTTCGATACCGACAGTCGACAGCAGCGAGGTGATGTCTGAAGCTATGGCGAGTCAGCTACCACTGTTTTCGAAACCAGCCTCAACGTCTCTGATACAGCGCTTGCAAACACTCCAGAGACCGAGCTTCGAAAGTGACTAACCTGATGGAGAAGTGTTTCCGCCCTCAACGAGGAGCAAGTATGCAGCTAGAACCTTCATGTTTTGTTACTGGCAACCAAATTTAAGCGCTAGGGCAGTCGAGCAGTTTGAAGATATGTTCTTTGGTGCAGGTTAGGAAATTTTCAGCGTGCGATGGCACAGTTCACCAAGCTCGCAAGGATTGGCTAAATGCGAGGAGTACGACTGAAACAGTCCGAGAAATAGACGGCAGCACGTGTTTCCGCTTTCCAGTGAGAGCTCGAGATTGAGATCGTTCCTAACCGATTGAAACGATGCTTGCCAGGGATTACCCGTAATAACTACTGCAGCAATCTACTGCAATAATCAACTGCAACTCTTGTCCAAACACTAATCAGAAAATATGTAAGAGTGGGTATACAAAGACATCATAGCATATGCATGCCTGATATCTCATCTACAGAAGCCTTGAATCAGTGTCGCCGTGGACTCATTTACAAAATCAGTCCTTTTTGAAGGTCTCTTCACATTCATCACATGCATCCTGTTTCTTTTCCAGCGCTCAGCAGAACAGGTTAGCTCCCTACGACAACTGATCACAAATTAGACAACGCAAATTGAGTCCATGGTAAGTCCAAGTGACGTTAGAGGATCCTAGAGCACTTCCATCGTAGCGAATGCAGTTCGCCTCGTACTAGGCGTCCAAGGGCGCTTCCTCATCCCTCTTCGCTTTTCTTTGGACTTGCAGTACTAGTACCCTTCTCTCCTCTGAAACAGATGAGCAAGGATCGTGTGGAGTCAGATCGGTCACAAACCTGGGGCGTTTCTTGACTACCACCTCCACGCCTCGTTGTTGCATCGCTTGACGTTTCATTTTTGAGAATTGTATCTTGCAAGCCGCCATAGTGCGCCCTCCCATGTGGCATAGTCCCGTCTTTTCGAATTGGGCCCAGTCTGGACTGGCTTCGAATGAGAGCAACGATAGGAGTAACATTTTTTCAGATTCTGGATCCCATGCCTGAGACATTGCTCAACGTGACTTTCCTTCCTGAGATTTTCCTTGCGTATACAACACAAAATCAAGGAGCAGTACACAAGATGAAATCGAGCAACGAAATCGAGGAAAGTGCCGATATGCAGAACACGTAGTAGCGATATATGATGATAACATTGGAATTGCAACAATAGTAGCAATTTAAATGTGATGAATTTGCGGGCCACCACTGTTTGTTCACGCATTTGCCCCTGCGCAGACGCACTTGTGAGGACTGCAATTCCGAGAACCCTTGATCATATCATCTATATTACAGGGCCTCGCAATCTGATGGCACCCTTATTTTCGTTGATGAGGCGTATCCCATTGTCGCTACATGTGTTAGTAACTTTCGAATTGCGGACAAGCACTATACCTCAGGTGCTGGTTCTTCTAATGGTTCCCAAGGCTTCCACAGCACCATCTTTTGTGCAAGACTCAATTCATCCTGTGCAGAGTTTATGAGTTCTTCAGCGAGTCCACCTCCAATTTCTTGCTCAATCTTGTTAATGTCCTCGGTAGATTCGACAATGGCTATCCTTTGTTTCGTCAGAGCTTCCGTGGCTTTTCGGTATATAGATGATGCAGGCATTTGTGAGAGAACAGATAAAGTAGCATTGTACTTTTCAAGGAGGATAGGTCGAGGGAATTGTACCGGAGCCAGACCAGTTATACCTAAATGAGTTAGTATGGTCGGACCGTGAGGACAGGATTGGCGTACCAGTGGCAGCATAACGCTGGACAGCGTTATATAGCGACCGCGTAACTCTCATCTTCAAAAATCACGGACAAGTCGAAATGCCTTCGTCCCAAATCCAAGATTTGATGATGCGAACATGATGAATGCCGATGACAGAATCATCGATGAAGGCAGTTGTCGCTCAACTACTCGGATGACCCGTGCGATATTCACGTGCAGCCGCGTCTGAATTTCACGCAACTTCCAATATTCAGAATAATCAGACGAGCACATCAATAAATGACTTGAGTCTGTGCATAGTCAGGAAAGGCCATTAGTGAAGATGGCGGTCAATCAGGCGAATGCAACTTTCAAGGACAAAGAGAAGCCTGCAGAAGTACGAAGGACGAATATAACTGCTGCATGTGCCGTCAGCGATGCGATCAGAACGTCTCTCGGGCCGAAAGGCATGGACAAGATGATACAGACTGGATCAGGAGAGGTCATATTGACCAATGATGGAGCTACAATGTGAGATTGAGACAGGAATTTTCCTTGCGGAAATCTTGAGTACAATGTTCGTATCGGAGACTGATGTTGTTAGATTAAAGCACTTGAGTGTCATGCACCCAGCGGCGAAGATGTTGGTAGATCTATCAGCGGCACAAGACGTCGAAGCTGGGGACGGAACGACTTCGGTTGTCATCATTGCTGGAGCACTCTTGAACGCGGCTGAGCGACTTTTAAATCGAGGCATTCATCCTACACTGATTGCAGAAACTTTTCAGAGATGCGCTGCCAAGTCTGTTGAAATCCTAGAGTCGATAGCCACACCCCTCAACCTCGACGATAGACCATCTTTGCTGCGAGCAGCAACGACGTCGTTATCTTCCAAGATTGTTTCGCAATACTCCGGCCTGCTGGCACCGATATCTGTCGATGCTGTTCTGCGACTGGCTTCACAATCGAGCAACAATGTCGATCTCAAGGACATCCGGATAGTCAAAAAGGTGGGAGGTACTATTGATGACACTGAGCTCGTCGATGGCCTGGTTTTGTCACAGAATGCAATAAAGAACGCAAATGGTCCTACGAGAATGGAGAAGGCCAAGATTGCTGTCGTTCAATTCCAACTCTCACCTCCAAAACCCGATCTCGAGTCTCAAATAGTGGTCAACGACTACCGACAGATGGACAAGATCTTGAAAGAAGAACGACAGTATCTGTTGAATATGTGCAAGAAGATTAAGAAATCTGGTGCTAATGTCTTGCTCATTCAGAAATCGATATTGAGGGACGCTGTGAATGACTTGTCATTGCACTTCCTCGCCAAGTTAAAAATCATGGCCATAAAAGACATCGAAAGGGACGAGATTGAGTTTATCTGCAAGACGACGGGCTGTAAACCCATTGCCGATATCGAGTCATTCACCGAGGACAAGCTGGGACATGCGGAACTGGTAGATGAAGTGCAATCCGCGGGATCGAGGGTGGTCAAGGTCACGGGCATCAAAAACCACGGCAAAACAGTCTCAATCCTGTGCCGAGGAGCGAACAACTTGGTGCTGGAAGAGGCTGATCGAAGTATACACGACGCGCTGTGCGTGATTCGTTGTCTGGTGAAGAAGCGGGCAATGTTGGCCGGTGGTGGTGCGCCGGAGATTGAGATCTCCCAGCAACTGGCAAAGTACGCACGCACCCTCACGGGCACGCAGACGCTCATCTTTGATGCCTTTGCCGAGGCCATGGAAGTCATTCCGACCACGTTGGCGGAGAATGCCGGATTGAATAGCATCAGGGTGGTGACTGAGCTGCGCAACCGCCATGCCAACGGCGAAAAGACGGCGGGCATCAATGTCAGGAAGGGCGTCGTGACCAATATCCTTGAAGAGAACGTCGTGCAACCCTTATTGGTGAGCACGAGCGCCCTGGAGTTGGCGGCCGAGACGGTCAAGATGATTCTCAAGGTGGACGACTTAGTTATTTCTCGATGATGATGACGCTACGCTATGCCGAGCTCTATCCAGAAAGATCAATAAAACCACCGTCCTGTACAAATAGTCCCTCCTGCTTTTTGCCAAATCCTATGCTGTGCTTGCTGTGCCTGATCTGAAAGGGGATTCGCCAACATTGAAAATTTATGAATTCGAGGTTTCAGAGATTAGTTGTGAGGCGCGGTACTGCCAATACCGCTTACGCACGCCGTCCCTGCCTTCGAGCACCCCACAGACGCGTCTGGCGTCGTCGACTTTGCGTGCTTGGGTGTGAATGAGCAGCATGACTTCGAGGGCGGGCAGACTATCCTCAAAGTACGCACTGAAATCCCTCACCGTCTCTAATTCGATGTCGAGGTGACGCAGGGCGCCTTTCAGATATGTCCATGCCGACGCGTTGTCTGGTGCCATGGAAATCATGTCTTGCACGTACTTGATCTCCTTCTCCACCCAGCCTTCTTCTCTCCTTCTACCTCGTCCTTGTCCTGCTTCCCCATGCTGAGATGACGATGATGACGGCGACGCAGGATGCTCGGTGGATGACTCGAATTGCAGAAAGAAGCGATAGTTCCACGCGGAATTATTGTACACGTCCCGCTTGATGCGCGCAGTAACGGCACACAGTTCAGCTTGAAGTAGCCCTCCGTTGTCATTGCCGTCGTTGTCGACTGTAGAAGAGGTAGAGGTAGAGGTAGAGGAAGGAGGAAGCCGATCACGGACAAAGGCGAGTCGAAAACACCAGACGTGGTAATTCTTGCTGTCGACATCCAGCATCTCGTCCAGGAACCGCAACTCCGCCGCGACATCGACTTCTCCCTCCGGCATGTGCGCAAGGACTTGACTCCGGTGGTGCCAGAGTTGGTAATTCTTCCCTCCGTCACCACTCGATGCCGCCAACGTCTCCAGGTACCGCAACTCCTCATGCAACAGCCGACTATTCTCCACCTTGCGTGTCGTCTTGCCCGTTCCCGTCGTCATCGTGATTGTGCTTGGAGGCGGGTCGAACGAAGAGGACAGGGAAAGCAGGACATCGAGACGATATGTCCAGACGGTATAGTGCGCCGGATTCAGCGCGATAACGTACCGCGTCAACGCCATCGCCCGGCCCGAACACTCACCCTGCGTCATCATCGTGCGCAAATAACTGATGGCCGACGCATAGTCCTTGTCGTAGAGGATCGGTGAGAGCGCCGATACCGTGTACGCGTCCACTTGAGGCGTCGGGTCTAGTGGGTCCCCGGAAGCGAGAATCTCATTCAGTGCCAAGTCTTCAATCATGCTCCTCCGTGTGTATTCCGCCAGACACTTGTTGGCCGTTCTATGCTCTCTGTGTGGCGACGCTTCAATAGACTGGCAAGACAATGACACTATTCACCTTGAGCATTGGAATCTGGATCTGTAGTGTTCAGGAAATATACTCCCTCAACCGTCAGATGGGAACATCAGGTTGTGGAGCCGGTTGTTGAATGGATATGAGAAACAAAGGATGGCATTTCAGCACTCAGGGACAAGTTCTTCAGGAACGTACAAGATCAATTACGAGTGGCCACGACTGAATAAGAATGCTTGAAATTGTGCCGTGTGTAATTCATTAAGAAGATCATCAAAAGTAGGGACGATACAGATCTCTCAGTTGAAAATCATGTACTCGCCCGTGCTCGAGAACTTTTGATTGCCCTTGATGACCTTGGCCACGGAATCCAAAAAGTCCTTTTCACTCGCCATCTTGCGTCGCGCACGGATGGCAAACATGCCGGCCTCGGTGCAGACGGAGCGCAACTCTGCACCTGTGCTGTTGGGACACAGGCGCGCAATCAGTTCCCAACGAATGTCCCGCTCGACCGACATGCTCTTGGCATGAATCCGCAGGATGTTTGCTCGTCCATCATTCTCCGGCAGGGAGAACTCGACCTTCCTATCTATTCGACCAGGTCGCAGCAATGCGGGATCCAGAGTGTTCGGCCTGTTTGTTGCAAAGATGACCTTGATGTTTCCTCGCGCATCGAATCCGTCCAGCTGTGTGATCAGCTCCAGCATGGTACGCTGCACTTCATTATCTCCTCCTGCTCCATCGTCAAATCGTGCTCCTCCAATGGCATCGACCTCATCAAAGAAGATGATGCACGCCTTCTTCGTCCTCGCCATCTCAAACAACTCTCGCACCATCCTCGCACCCTCGCCAACATATTTCTGTACAAGTTCCGAACCGATGACCCTGATGAAGGTTGCATCAGTTCTGTTTGCCACGGCTCGTGCACACAGCGTCTTTCCTGTGCCTGGTGGTCCATACAATAGAATACCCTTCGGTGGGTCAATACCGAGATTGGCAAACCTCTCAGGCGACAAGAGCGGCAGTTCGACAACCTCGCGAAGCTTTTCAATCTGTTCCTTGCAACCTCCCACATCTGAATAAGTAACGTCTGGCTTGTCTTCTACCGTCATCATCGTGACTGAGGCATCAATTTTGGGAGGCAAAGGCAACATGATGCTGTATTTTGTCCGGTCGACACCGACCCGCATACCCTCCTCTATGTCCGTGGGTGAGACTCGTTCTCCGAGATTGACGACGAATTTGGCGATTTGCTTAACATTGATCACGTATTTGTTCTTATCCGGATCGTCCTCGTTCTGCATAATCTTCGTGCATCGCGCCACTTGTAGAGGGTGCTCTTCACCCAGTCTCTGTTTATCCGCCATCAGGTCCCATAATGAAGGTGGTGCTAGTCCCGTGTCTGATTCCTTGACTCCAATCTTGTCAGTGATGCGTTTCTGTACCTCCTTGATGCTGTCCTCCATCGACTTGATCGACGCCTGATAGGGACCACTACCGTATGTCTTCAGCAGAGCGATATCGTCCGCATCTAAGGGTATGATCTCCTTCTCCTCCTTCTCTTCGTCCACATCTCGAGCGTAATTTTTATGCGACTCCCAATCTGCCTTGGGCGGCATGGTGTATTCTTCTCGCTGTCGGAGTGATTCAAGGATCTAGTCGAGCTTGTTTCCTATCGCGCGTCCGTTGCTTGAAGATATGAAAGACAAGAACAAGGGATGGACGGCGACCTGTGCAATATGCTACGATACTCTGTTGTGCCACGATGTAAGACCACGACGAAGCGTGAACGCGTAATGTTGGAGCTCCTCTCTTGGTCTTTGGACCTTAGCTTTAACCTTGGAAGTGTTGGCTATTGTTGATTGTAAGGTAGCCAGATCACAACACCTTCTGGAATTTCTGCACTAGTGCATGCGCTCAAGATGTGGCAGTCATACCCGTGATTAGAATGTGACAGATTGGGAGATTGCAAGGCAATTTCGCTCAATACGACAGTCATAGTTGATGTGATATCTCGAATCGTCCTTGAATTTTCATAAATAAATCTTCCGATCAAGTATAAGACCACAGACGTCTTGTGACTTGTGGGAGCCATCGAAGACTGGATCACTCACGTATACTCGTACAATTGGTCGATCAAACTATATTACAGAGAAGCATCGGGCGCGTGACGACTTATTCGAACAATAAGCACCACTCTTCGCGCCTCTCAAATCTCGTGCGAATGCGTTGACTGAGGTTAGATTTTGTGGAAGAGAAAGAGGAAGTTGAAGCAGTCGAGCCACGTCGACCTATGGGATAGTCATCGAGATTGTTCTCATCGTCCGAGAGCCTGGCATACGGATCCAGTTCCGGAATGGTAAGAAAGTTGATGGAATCACAAAGACCGAAAATCTGGCCAACCTCCGCGCCGTCGTGGGCGGCTTTGACCACACAGTGCTTCTGACTTTTGACATCTGCCAACTTGACGAAGGAGACCCGCTCTCGTAAGTCAGCCTGGGATGCGATGAGGTCCTGCACATCCTTTGTGGCGCCAGCAGATAGTAAGATGTTGATTCGGGACATTGCCTGCATATAGATTGAGGGATCGACGTCGATGGCGGGCACGCCGTCGAGATAGGGAAGGCTCAAGGAGAATCCAGCACGGATGTCCTTTTCCCTAGACCGTAGTAGTCGAGGAATTCGAGTCAGACGGACGCCCGGCCCATACTGGGGTGGCCGCCTGTTTGTTCTTGAGAATAATTTGCCCATGCCCGAACGCTTCGTCTTCTTGTGCTCCATCGTGTGAACCACACGAGCCGGTCTGGGGGTCGCCTCGACATCTTCGGAACCTTCATTCTCAACATCGTCGTCCTCATCGGGGTCAATCTCAATCGAAGTCGTGATAACATCTGGATTGTCGTCCTCCTCAGCAGTATACGATGGCAGAGTAGTGTGAGAAGCCAAGGAATCAAAGGAGCGAGCAGAGTCGAGTCGTCGCAGGGGAAGGACGGTCTCGCGTGTGCGAGGTGTATGAAGTTCGAATGACGGGATGGGACCGAGGTGATGAGGTGCATTGACACGTCTGTCGGCAAGGCTCATCCTAAGCTGATCTGGATTGTGAAAATTGTTGATTTTCAATTGATGCTATTGCTAGATGTAGATTCGAGCAGGAGAATTGCAGGTGCGAGAAGAAGATGGACTTTGACTGTGCCTTCGCTCTTCAAGAATGATGTGCTGTAGAAGAAGTGCCAATGCGTGGAAATGCTGGATAGATTCGTGAAAGGAAGATTGAGGAAGAGGGCAGATTATAGGGACATATGGAAGATGACTCAGAGGAAAACGATAAAGACAAGATCGGAGATATGGGACGAAAGGCACTGTAGGCATAGAATTGGAAGGCAAGATCTGGGGAAGACACTTGGAGAGGAAAGCCAAGGACCGGACGTCGGACCACAAAGACGAGAGGCTTGGCCGAGGACCAAGGATGAGTAACATGGGAGAGATGCGCACCCACGCTGCTCGCGCTCGCACAAGGGAAGCGCAGAAAAGCAACAAGAACACGCGAGAGCGACCGACAGACCGACCAACAGACGAGTCCGCCACCACCACAACAAACCACCAACACAAAAGAAGTTCGACTTGCGAGTTCTAGCCAATCAATGAAAGTGGTGGTCTCTACTCACCCAATCACATGCCCACTCTTATCTCATGCGCTCAGACGCCGAGCCAGCCGGGCGGCCATGGGGCACAAGCACGGGCGCAAGATGGTCTGCACTCTAATTCTGGCGCATGCCATTCTTCCTTGGCAGTCATTCTCTGCGTCACTTGCCCATCTGCGCTCTTGACTCTTCATCTGCCGCGCTCTCGACTTGTCTCCTGTGCACTGATTAGACACACGAAGCAAATCTAGTCTCTCTCGATCATACTTCGCGATCGTGCTTCACCTTTTCCCTCGAGATGTCTCTGCATCTGCATCTGTAGGCTCGATTGATCTTGTGCAGTGTGTGTGACCGCATCACTCTTTCACGGCGACATTTAGTCAGCGATCGTGTCGTGTAACACACCTGTCACCGAGCAAGTGGCCATAGGCTGGTGGTACTCGTGACTCACTTGGCTGTGCATGTCAGGCGAAAGCTGTCTGATGACTTGTTCTCCGCCTTTGGCCATCTCTCGCGCTATCTCTAAGGTTCCTTGCCCTGCCCGAAATCGACCGGGAGGACGACCTAACTAAGCCGCAGACAAAGACAAAAAGAATCTGGGATCGACAGGGTCTGTCACATGTTATCGTCGCAACGTTGTGCCTCATTGCAGATCTGCCTGAGAAAACAACCCGAACACGTCTGAGCTTATTCGCGCTTGTCTATCACTGGAACGTCTCTTTCACGTCTAGATTTAGATGATCGACTCTTGCTAGTATCCTTCCATACCAAGGTAATTGACTGGACGCTACACTGGTATTGAGAGGCGTTTAGTAGGGACGAGCGGACGCCGCCGTAATTGTCGTCTGACAGCTGCCTGTGCATAGGTACTTGGCACATGACATCACGGGTCCAAGCTCTGGAGAAGGACGTTGCGTGACGCATGCATGCTAGCTAGTGAATCGCACTGCAGGACCATATGGCCATGGCCATCCTGCAGGTGGAGATATTCGACTTCCTCGGTCTTCTTCAGTCGAAAAGAGGCGATCGTCCTCGCGTGCAAACTCCCGAGCACGCTCCACAACGGCGCCGTGGCTGACCACGATTCGAAGACGCCTCACACGCTGGATTTATCGCAAATTGTTCCGGCTTCTTCTAGCTGCGCTTGTCGATCTCTCCAACGTAGGTACGCGCTGTGAAGTGACTGTGCTCTGCAACTCCCGAAGGATCATGCAATAATCACCATCATCCTTGAAGCGTCTCTTTTCCAAAGCCTGTACGAGATCATGTGCGTACTCTGCAGACGGATCAAGTGTCGGCTGCATATGATCGGTACCGAGCAATGTGCTCGAGGAATGCTTCAAGGTACGAACAGTATGTACGTGCAGAATGTGCTGCGCGAATCATCACTGTGTACCTTGACGGTCGGCGCAAAAAGGACGGCTCAAGGCTCCGGCAGATGTCCTGACATGTCGTGTCGGGCATGAAAGACTTCCGTGCGCCGCGGCTCGTAGAAAGATAACCATACGTGTATATTGCGATCAAGCTGCGTTGCACCTCTCGTGGTTGATTCTCAATTTACACATCTCTTTATGCAAAAAAAATCATCAACTAAATCATCAACTATCGGCGACTGCCTTGTGCTGCAGAATTCAAGCCAAGACTCCATCGTGACTCGAGTGATGATTACATGAACCAAACGACCAGACGCTGCCTTCCATCTGGAACGTATGGCTTTGCATTAATGTGCAACAATGCCGTAGTTTTCAGACACTGACTCTGCGTCGCTTGTCCTTTGTCCGTAACACATACGTAATGACGGAGATTATCACTAGTCTGGAAGTTGGACCCCGAATTCGGACGTCTGCAGCACTGTACTTTTGATATGTAGCAAAATAAGGAGTACACACATTTCACACTTGCCATCGTACAAAGTGCAACCCTCCTATCTAATGACCTTTCGCACTACCGCAGATACGACTGTTGCAGATGTTTTCCATGTTTAGAAATCCTGTTCAAAACTGCATGTTCGTGTCAGTGATTTGAAGGATATAGCAAGTATTCGACCATGTGAAGCGCATATTTTGGCAAAAGTCACATCGCATCACATCCAGATTCAGTGGTAATCGCGTACACTACGACAACGCGTCATGGCCAAGAGACAGGTCTTCGCTCTGTCAAACAATGATTACGCATCAACGCAAGTTCTGGTGACTAATGACACGGATGCGAACATGCATGACACTGGTAATACGGGCGATCGATGCTCGGCATTGATCGAGATATTTGGGGACATCCTGACAACCTGAAGCTGTGTTCTCACTGTTGATTGAAGTCTCGACCACGATCAAATTCGTCTCATCTGCAAATAGTGTAGAAGGATCCATGCAAAGCTTTGATGCCTGTATTTCGTATGTCTAAAGGGTGGTTGTATATCGTAAAGTTACCCCAGAGCATCGATGATATCACGAAAGATGCCCCGATGACTAATGCTCGCCAGCTTTGTTTGCAGCAGTGGGTTCACGACCATGTTCCCACAACACCTTTTGCCTCTCCCTTCGTCTTCACTTCTTCGTCTCGAACCTCTCCTCCATTTTCGTCTCACTTGATTGTTTTAAATTGTCGAAGGGTATAACATGACTCGCACTGAAGCACCGAAAGTCTTGGGTCTATATATATTAGTCTGATCAAATGGTATATGTCGCACTTGAGACATACGGAAGGTTGTTTCTGAATCGAGCACGCACAAGTCCTGAGTTTCCGTGCGTTCGAGCAATCTTTCCCCAGATGACTCTGATTCGCGAACCACGAATTTCCTTCTTCGCTTTGTACACGTATGCTACACGTTTTCCGAGATAGAATTGTGCCTCAGCTGGTGTGTCGCAACCCTCGATCTTCAGAAGCGAGACATCTGGGTTCGTCGTTCGCTTTGCGCGCTGGTATGAGATGTGACGAGCCTTGGTATAGAGTCTGTGTTGTTCTGACATGTCTGCTGACCGAAAAGGATATGTAGCTGGGTGTGCGTGAAACAAATAGGACAAGGACCTTTTGTGTAGTTGGACAAATCACCACTGAGTCGTTGACCCTACAAGCGGGAGCGGTGGACGAGATTTTCACAGTCCAACCCGAAATTAATTCCCAGTCCTTCTCAACACGACATGAACGAGAGATTTGTTCGATCAAGTGATCATTGCCTTGTATATTATCGCCGTAGTTTAACCGTGCACAACCAATTTAGAAGAGCTTCGGCCGCTAGTTCAAGTGGCATTACAATTGCAGCAGACATCTAAAGCATTGGCTATATTTACAAAAGTTGTGCTACACTTAGTCGAATTGTCTCATAACTTTCCAAGTCGTGAAGCTCCGCTGATATTGTACACATCTCCATTCACATATGTGTTTTCAATCATGCTTCGCACAAGGTGACCGAATTCAGCCGCATTACCGAATCTGTTTGGGAACTCCAACATTGACTGCAATGCAGCAGCAGCTTTTGTTGGAGTGTTTGCCCCCATCTTGGTCGAGAATAATGTAGGAGCAACAGTGACTACACGGATCTTGTGTCGAGCCAGATCTCGTGCCATTGGTAGAGTCAGACCATTGACACCTCCCTTCGATGCTGAGTATGGAGTTTGCCCGGTTTGTCCGTCACGTCCTGCTGCGGAAGACACCATGACTATACATCCACGCTCACCAGATGAAGAATCCTCCTCGATCGAGCACATATGCGCAGCCACTAGGCGAGAGACATTGTATGTACCGATCAAATTTATTTGCAAGACGTATTTGAAAGCTTCCAAGTCGAAAGGCTTGTTGTCCCTACCCACAATTTTGCCTGCGAATCCTATGCCAGCACAGTTGACCGCTCCACTGATAGGTTTGCCAACTTGTTTCGACCACTCTATGCTCTGGTTGATGGCTTCTTCGGTTCCCGCATCGTCTCCGAGGTCGGCAAAGAAGAACTTTGCCCGGTCGCCAAGCTCTTTGCAGATAGATTGTCCGGCGTCCTTATCCCGGTCCAGGACAGCTACATATGCTCCACCTTCATAAAGTGTTCGAGCAGAAGCTTCGCCGAGTCCAGAGCCTGCACCAGTGACGACGAAAAGCTTGTCTTTGAGTTGCATACTGTCAAAACTTCTTTCCAATGTACTGAATTAATGTAGTCAGTCCACAGAGCATCATGATATTGTGCGACCCCAGATCTCGTGGTTTCAACAGGCGCAACCTTGGGGCCGGTTCGAGCCACGAGCCGAGGATGCCGAGGATCTTTCATGTCAAGCTTGGAAAGCTCGAACTGGAAATTGGTTCCGAGGTAGTTTATATTATGCGGGTACAGATTACATACATCTCTGTATGGTTTGCATTTGTATCCGTGTAGCACTCTCAAGATTGTCGAGCACGATACGTACGTGAGTGGGTGATTGAGCTTGATAGCAGGTACTATTCTACGACATAAACAACAGTGTATCCTGCCCCGAGACTGTGATCTTCTAGTGCTATAGAAGGCATTTCATGTTGCCTCGTATGCGATGGCCCCAAGGCCTTGATCGCTGCTCACGCTCAATGAGCACCAACACAAATCCCATTTCGCATACCTCACAGAACCCGATTCTGGGTCATTCGCCCACAGCAGCACTCTCTCGACAACAAATACCGACGAGGACTGGCTTGTTGGCAACGAAAAAGGGTACTGTAGTGTTTCTCAAGTTGACTTTCCTGTCTGATCTCGAGTAGGCATGACCGGTATATGGAACGAGCAGGGTCGCAAGATTCCTGTGACAATATTACAAATTGACAGAGCGCAAATTACACATGTCAAGACAAAGTCTGAGCATGGATACAATGCTATTCAAGTTGGAGCTGGACTTCGTCAGCCTCGAAACGTCACCAAGGCGATGCTTGGACATTTCGCTCGAGCCACGGTATTTCCCAAGGAGCGCATTGCCGAGTTTCGCGTTTTAGACGCTCCAACAGCGGAGGCGTATGCGCGAGGAACGGCATTGACTGCATCACATTTCCAGCCGGGTCAGTATGTCGATGTTCGTTCACTGTCTAAGGGAAAAGGTTTTGCCGGAGTCATGAAACGATACGGATTCAAGGGTTTGCGAGCATCTCACGGTGTGAGTATATCACATCGTTCAGCAGGAAGTATGGGTCAGTCACAAGATCCTGGTCGTGTCTTGCCCGGCAAGAAGATGGCGGGAAGAATGGGCGGCAAAAGAGTCACAGTCCAGAACGTAGAGGTCGTCGAGGTTGACGAAACAGCTGGTACATTGATGGTCAAAGGACCGGTGCCGGGCCCCAAAGACAGCTGGATCATGGTGCAGGACGCCATCAAGAGGCCTTTGCTGGCTAAGATTTGAGATTTGGTCTTATTCTGTACGGTTACCATCATCAGCGTGCAAGCATAGCGCAGCGTCGAGCATTATTTCAGATTGGGCATGGCTCACATTGCTTGTAATTGAGCGTGCCTGGAAGATTATGGTGGCGAAAGTCATCCGGAATTTGTTCAGACAGAGCAGATATACAGCATTGCATATGTTATTTCCACAAAGACTGTATATAGTCTATGCCAAATCACTTGTGTCAAGTGATCATTCAGGTTATTGAGCAACATTTTCTATGCGAGAGTGCTTGAACAGCGTCAACGGGAATCGGCACCGCCCCGTCACTGCTTGCGTTCTTTTTCTGTCTTGTTGGTTGAGAAGGTGGCCAGCCATATCGCAACTTTGTGCCTTGTCGTTGCCATTGATACGTGGCTATGCCAAAACATCTCGAACTCGTGCCGTGGTCGAAGCATGACGAGAACGAGTACGCACTATGGGACGACTCCTCGTTGATCTAGGGGACATTTAAGTTCAGTTTTGATTCCAATAAACATAAGCTCAGGATGGAAGTGGTACTATAAGTTCGTTTATTTAGCGGGGACGAAGACGGGCTACGCAGGGCGGTCTACACTCCACCTCCTTTCGTAAGCTCAAGGCCTTGTGATATCTTTGGCTCGATACTTTCCACTTGTTGTACCTGCCGACGGTACCTGGATGTACAGGGGAGGCCAGACCCAGCGCGACCCACATATTTCATCGCTTGTGAAGCATTCGATTGGCTACAGCAGCATTGGAGGGGTGTCCTGTCATGTCATGTTCATGTCACAAAAAAAGGAGTGGGCCGCAGCGGCATGTCATGTGCGCTTGTCAATTGGCGAGGTTGGCCAGGTAAAGGATGGATAAGACGGGATACCTAACATGTACCGTATAGGCAGTAGATACTTACAAGGGCGTCAACGGCAGCCAGTAGATGCGTTCAACCCCGGATTTCCCCTCACGCGGATAAACGCCTTGACTGATGGCTTTTGTCCACTTGGAAGCTTGTTGTTCCCCTTTTGTCCACACCCCAAAATACTACCGCGTCCGTACTCGAGTACTTGCATCGCGGCTACCATTGATTGGAAGCCTTCTGGCTGCTTTGATGTTTCCCCAGATGCTTTCTATGCCGTGTCGCTGTCGCGAGGGGGTCTAGACTTGCTTGTACCTTGTATCTTCCGCCTCCACCCAATTGCAAGGGGCCGCCATTTTCAACGCAACTTACGATAGGTCAAGAGCCGCATGAAACATAGCCTCCACCAGCTGCGCCTGACTGACGAAAAGTTCCTACAGGATCGCAGTGCTCGTCGATTCGCCCGCACGAGTTGTGATGCAGAAGCTGGCGGGATGTGGGAGTTTTGCCCTTTGCATAGCAGCGGCGGCAGCGGTAGTAGCTAGTGGTACCAGCAGTTCCGCACAAGACCGTGCCGTGCCGTGACATGCGGTCGCGGTGCAAGCTATTGGAATGCACATACTTCACCTTTATCGTCTTCACCAAGCAGTATGCGAAAGGTAGACGATACATGGAAGGCGTGATATGCGCAGGGATTCCACTGCTCGTATGTTTCAAGGCGAAAGCTTGGTAGGTAGATCTAGACACACAACACCCACAAAGAGATCGGTAGCGAGCTGTCAAGTAATAATGCCTAAGCTCCACCACATCAACTGAAGAGTTGCGACTGGTTGTGAAGGACAAGCGCAGCCGTTCCAGCCAATCCATCCATCCATCCATTGCGGGTCCAGGAAATACGCCTCGCTAGAGATCGATCTCTTGTTGGTGGTGGTTGACATCCCGCTTCGCGTCTTCCCCGCGTCCAGCCTCCAAAGATTATAGACAATAGTTGGGTCTTGCGGGACTGGGGACTTTGAGTCCGTCGCCTGCTCCCAACCTGCTGTTGCTGTGCCAGAGACATCCCTATAAAAGGTCGTTCGGTCCCGCTTATCTAGTCCTTGCCGTTGTAGCAGGACACTCTTTTTCAAGCGGACTTTTGCCCGGATAAAGGAGCCTCTGCTTTATACACACTCAACAAATCACAAGCCATGGCAGGCTACGATGAGAAATCCTATGAGGTCCAGGTCGAGGACCTGTCGCGCGTCGAGACTGGCATGTCGGGCATGTCAGAGTCCGTCATGTCGGAGAAGGAGGAGCGGAGTCTGGTGAGGAAGGTCGACTTTGTCCTCCTGCCCATCCTCTGTCTCCTGTACGCCTGTGCCCTGCTCGATCGAGTCAACATCTCCGCTGCTCGTGTCGATGGCATGGGCAAGGAACTCAACCTGCTCAACCCAAAGCAGAACTATTACTCAATCACCCTGCTCGTCTTCTTCCCGGCATACTTGTGAGCATTTCAGCAGCACGACCGTTGAGCGTATTGACTAACGCGACTAGCCTCTTTGAGATTCCTTCCAACGTCTTTCTCCGTCGAATCGGCACCAGGAAATGGCTGTCCGGTCTCTGCTTTGCCTTCGGTGTAACGTCCATCGGTGCGGGTTTCGTCCACTCCTACAAGACATTAGCCATCTGCCGTGTCATCCTCGGAATCTGCGAAGGTGGCTTCTTCCCTGGTGCAGTATACTTGATCACTTGTTGGTACAAGAGGTACGAGGTGCAGATGCGTCTCACAATCTTTTACATGACCGGATCACTCCTCTCAGGATTCTCCGGTCTGATCGCCTTTGCAATCCAGCACCTTAACGGTAAAGGAGGCCTGCACGGGTGGCGATGGATTTTCATCTGCGAGGGTATCGTCACTTGCGGACTGGCCATCATTGCCTTCTTCATCATCTCCGACTTCCCACAAGATGCTCTCTGGCTGTCAGACCACCAGAGAAAGGCAGTCATTCAGCGACTCGACCGTGACCGACACGATGCCAAGGATGACCACAAGATGATCACCTTCAAGCAGACCATGTCCTACATTGGTGAATGGAAGCTCTGGTACTACGGTGTCATCTTTGGTTGTGCCACGACATCCACCTACGCCCTGGCATACTTCACTCCAGTCATCCTCGAAGGTCTCGGCTACAAGGCCGAGAAGGCTTTGATCTTCTCGTCCCCGCCATACATTGCAGCAATCTTTTACGCAATCGTCATCTCGTACATCTCTGACAAGACCAAGATGAGAGGTATCTACATCATCTTCAATTGCGCCATGATTGTCATTGGACTCTTGATCGTTTCAGAAGTCAAGAAGGCGTCTGTCCGATACTTCGGAGTCTTCCTCGCTGTAGCAGCTTCGTCCGTCAACATTCCACTCTGTATCGGATTCGCATCCAACAACATTGTCGACAATGGTCGCCGAGCCGTCGGAACTGCCATTCAGACCGCTTGGGGTGCGTGCGGTGGTATCATCGCCAGTACAGTCTTCCGACAGGCGGACGCACCACGATACCATCCAGGTCTGTTCAGTACCGTGGCTTTGACGATCCTCCTCGCTTGCATGGTCGGTCTGCAGTCAATCTACTACAAGGCTAGAAACACTAAGGCCGATCGTGGCGAGATCACCCTGTACGACACTCCTTCCTTCCGTTACACCTTGTAACGAGCTTCATTGAGAAAGCATTTTTCAGACGCTACACGGACATCTTGTCTGCACGCGCAAGTACATATAGTTTCCATAGCATGATATGCGATACAAAGCATCCATACAGCCCTGTGTCCAACTTTGATTTCAAGGCAATAAGTCTAGCTATAGGTCGGCGTAAGTGTGATATGCCCTACATATCCCTGATATCGAGCCTGGTCTGTGGCTTGTGGTTGCCGGCAGGTGAATTCATGTCGTGATTCGTATACGACGCCTCACTCTGATGCTGTAATTGTTCTAGATTTACACTCAGCTATGAACCATCATATACATTACATTGTCACTTCATCAAGGCAGGAGCATTTGCATCTCTTTCGGGCGCAGTATCGATTAGGCAGTCATGGCGATGCGAATGACACAGTCGAAATTGGCGGATTACGCACAACGTACCGTGTCAGGCGCCCTCTTTGGCCTGACGATTTACGGCGCCTTCGGTATGGTTGTGCTCTTTCAGAACAGACAGAAGCGATTGCGTCTGATCGAAGAAGAAATGAAGGCTCGAGGGTGCGTCTTCCCTCCCACTCACATTTGCTGAGTGAGCTTTTTGCGACACGATGTGCTGATGCAAAGTAGCGAGATTCCCGGCACACAACCACGATAATTGTTTCTTTGTCTCTTTCATGCTGCATGAAGCACGACATCAATGATCGGTCCTCATGAGAGCGCTATCATATGCTGCGATAAGCGGTGCTCATAAGAACGAGTGATGGCATGGAAAACGTCTCCGTCGAGTCGTGCATCACGCAGAATCCAACTACACAAACAGCCGAAACCTTTCTCGCAAAAAGCGAAGTCATGCATAACACGACAGAGTGAGCAAAGTCATGGAAGTATACACTTTTCCTCTGGAAAGAACCAATCAAGAGTCGAGTGCGACTCGGATGTGTCAGTCGGCACATCCATGCGCACCAAGGGCGTCATAATTCACTACGATCGGATGCATCTTGACATCACGGCCAAACGAGTTATGAACCTACAGCACCAATAATAAGTATAAACTCGCTGCAGACTCTTTTGCAGCTTGCATAACCACAAGTATCAAATACAAGTCTTAAATATACATAGTAAAGCAAACTATCAAATTGCGTACAATTTACGAATTCAAAGGCACAGTCGCCTGCAGCGTACCCCGTGATCTTGTTTCCTCCTCGGGACGAATCACTCGCTGGTGCAGGCATCTTGAATGATACACGTCTGGGAATTGAAAGCTAATAGTCAACACTTGAGCAAACTACCGTCATTGTCAATTGGTGGCAGAAACTGAAAAACCAATGCCACCGGGGAGGATCGAACTCCCGGCCACAAGATCGCACGCGTAAATTCGCGTTCACACAGAAGTATGAGACTCGTATCATAACCAACTAGACCACAGCGGCTTGGTGATGCCATGGCCGGTCAGGTTTTTATATACTTTGTACAATCACTCATACCTGAAAAGACAAGTCAGCCGGACGCATAAGACCAGAACATGCATGAAATCAATGCATACGAGTGATCATGGTATAGAGAAATCTTCTTGGACTACTAGGCTTATTCTGCTGCGTCACTACACTCCAGACCGCCTTGGTGTTGGGGCACTGCGAGAGCCTGGTCGAATGACACTACTACCGGGCCGCACGACGGAGCTACCAGGCCGTTCGAGACGCAACTGCGTATTTGGTCGCTTCATACCCGGCGTGGCGAGCCGCGTACTGCGTCCATCGAGCACCCGTCTCTCCTCGCGCTCGCGCTCCTCCTTCTCCCCTTGTTCGCGGGCGGCGCGGTCGCGGGCAATGGAAACCTCCAGTTCCATGGCTTTATTCATCGAGTGCTCCGTCATGCGCTTGGTGGTGTTGTTGCCGCTCAATCCATAGCCCTTCTCTTTGATGGAGAAGAAGACGCTGCCCAGTTCTGCCAGCCAGTACGGATCCACCGCCGTCACCGTCGACATGTACGTCTTGCTCGTGAGCATGATTTGGTGATAGACCACGTATTCTGGCAAGTACCCGAGACCGTACAGCGCCGATGTAGGATGCACCGACGAGGTCATGCCGCTTCGCAGGTTTGCGTACTCTGCCACGCCGCGCAGACGCGCAGACTGGTGAAAGTAGCCCGAACAAATGCACTTTCTGATAATGTCCCAATCGGATCCTGCCGTGCTGTTTTTCATTTTTTGCTTCTGACAAATGTCTGTCAACTGCATGCGAATCTCGCGTGCTCGCCGCAGTGCCTTTGCGTGCAAAAAGTGCTTCACACACCAACCATCGCTGTAATTGTGAATCTTCCACTGTTGATAAATGTATAATAATGTCAAATGATCCGATTCCGGCACGCTAAACTTTTCGCGGGCAGCATCGGATTCTTCTGCTCGCTCTTTCGGACGGTAGAAGATTGATGGTATGGACAGCATGGAAACTATCGTCAACATCTCCTCCATACAATTGTACGACTCCGACATGATGATGAGCTTCGACATGGATGGTTCCATAGGGAAAGCCGACATTTGCATGCCTAAAGGCGTCAGATCTCCAGAGTTTGACAGAGCTCCAAGACTCCATAGATCAAACAAGGATGAAAGCATAGTATCCTGTGGTGGAGGATCCATGAAATCAAAGCTTAGTAGGTCTTTGACACCTAAAGACTTTAGCAACAAGACTGTGTTTGCCAGATTGGTCCGCTGTATTTCCGGTATCGTTTGCATGTAGAGTTCGTTTCGGTAAGCACCTTCAGTGAACAGACGGTATGCTGTTCCTGGACCCGTCCGACCAGCTCGTCCGGATCTCTGATTTGCGTTTGCCTGCGAAATTGGCGTCACTTGCAAAGTATCCATCTGCATTCCCGCATTGTAGACCTTGAGCTTCGAAAATCCAGTGTCCACAACATACATAATACCATCCACGGTCAGAGATGTCTCAGCGATATTGGTCGCAACCACAACCTTGCGCACTCCAGCTTCCGCGGCATCGAAAATTTTGGTTTGTAAGTCTGCAGGCATGGAGGAGTATATAGGCAAGATTGACAGTTTCGGAGGATTGTCTAGGAGCGCCAGTCGCTCAGCAATTACTTCGCAGGTGATTTCAATATCCTCTTGACCAGTCATGAAGACTAAAATGTCTCCGACAGGCTGACTCAAATGGATATTCAATACCTGTTTCACAGCTGCATCGACGTAATCCTCGCAAGGACTCTTCGAGTACAGTACGTCCACGGGAAATGTCCTACCAGGAATGGTGAAGTGCGGCGCACCTCCAAAGAATTGCGAGAATCGCTCGGCATTCATTGTGGCACTGGTGACGATGAGTTTCAGGTCGCGACGTCGGCCCATGATCTTTTTCAACAGACCCATGAGAACATCAGTATTAAGAGCCCGTTCGTGTGCTTCGTCCATGATGATGCAAGAGTACTTGTCCAGGTCAGCTTCGACAAGTGATTCTCGAAGCAGGACTCCATCTGTCATATATTTGATTTCTGTGGCTCGGCTTGTGCAATCCTCGAATCGAATGGCGTATCCTACCTCCTGACCTAGCTCGACTCCCATCTCTTCCGACACCCTCTTCGCGACAGACATGGCGGCCACACGTCGCGGTTGCGTACACCCAATTAACCCATATTTGCTGTAGCCGTCCTCGCGCAGAAACTGTGTCAGCTGTGTGGTCTTTCCTGAGCCAGTCTCTCCGATACATATGATCACCTGATTATCACGAATGACACTTAGAAGCTGTTCTCGTACAGCGAAAGCTGGAAGATACTCTCGTTGTTGCGCCAAGGATTTGGTGCGCGAAAATGAAGATGATCCAGCTGACTTTTTCAAGTGAGATGCAAATTTGGATTCCTGGCCAGCATTGCTTTCCTGTTCGAGATCTTCCACCTTTTCTGTGTCTTTGACCCCTGTCAAATTTCCTAGACTTGTCCCTTCCATGCTTGCTGCCTTGGCAGCCGCCTTCTCTCGCTCCTTTCTCTCTCTTCTGTCCTTGACTAGTTGCGAACCCTTGCGAGAAATCACAGCCAGATCACTTTGAGGATCAAGTACAGCAGAGACACCTTCCTTGCGAGTAGTGAACTGCTCCTGACCATCCAAGAACGGCGGGCGCAAATCATGCACAAGCAGATGCACGCGAGCTTCGTTCTCCTCCTCGAAATCAAGGTCAACGGCGCCCTGCTTACTGTAGCCCGATTGCATCATCTGCTTCGTCTCCCATAAATCATTGTCAGCTTTCTTAGCAGCAGCCATGGCGGTAATTCGTTTTTGTTGTCGAGCCACGAGCGCAGTTTCCTTGGCTGTATCTTCCGTGAAGGAGGTATTGAATGGATTGTATCCTTCATCGACAGTGTTTTCTTCATTGGTATAGAACTGCCGGTCTAGTCTAGCGGATTCCTCTGTGTAAAACGAATCTCTCTCTTCCGGATAGCGCAAATCTTCGTCCCTGCGAAGGACGGAATTCGGTGTATGGCGAGGTGTAGCACTAGCCCACGATGATGTTCGCGGCGTCGCAGCTCGATTCGAGTTGTAGTGGGGCGTTCTAGAGCCTGCTGAGTATCTGTGAGATGATGGTACTGCTTGGTCCTGGCGCCAATTATTCTTGTGTTCAGATGTGATTTCATTCGTTGTCTGTGTGGATACACTCAAGGTTGGGACGATAGCCCCGGCTGCTTGATCGGCGCGCTTGCTACGACGCTCCTCTAACCTTTGTCTAGCCTCCGCAGACAGACCGCCACCATGTGAAGGAGTTTCTGCCCTCTTTTGGCGTAGATGACGCTCTGGCCTAATCTCTGGAACCTTGAACTTTGGTGCTTGCAAGGATATGTGTTCAGAATTGTCCTCGGGATCGTGGTCATCAGTGTTGTTTTTCAAATCTACAAGCTTCCTCTTCCTGTCGAGACCTAGCAATGATGGCTTGACTTCCGGAACACGGAGTTTGTTGTCAGGTTTCTTGATCAATCCACCACGTTGTGTGATATCGTCAACCTTTCTACGAACACCTTCCTCCTGCTCAGACAAGCTGTTCTGACGATTGATTTTGTCGTATATGATGCTGCACTGTTCATCGGTGAACTTCCCAAATGCTTTAATGACGGCTGAGAAGTGCGCGACGCCTGGTTGTGATTTGTGGAGTCGAACAACATTTTGTGCCAAGGTCTCCGATGGTTTCGCATTCAGGAAGGAGCCAAGCAGATTGGCAAGCTCCGAGATCGCATCATCGGGCATACGAACAAGCTGCCCCGTGACGCACGAATGCTGCACACAAGGCGACACGACAATTTCAAGTACGAGTCAAGTAAGACTAGCAAGAATCGAAGTGCCGACGTTCGCAAACTCGGAGGCTTGTGGCGGTGGCAGCCGCGCTTCTTTCCAGACACGAAAACGAATTCACAACGTTGACGACCTCTTAGCTTGCGAACGAGACTTTACATGGCTTCAATCGATCATTGGAATCGAGGCTGAGGCAGTTGCAGTTCAACCTTCGTGGAACGGCTGTCGATACACGAGTCACTGTCTCGTACCCACTCGATTGGGTTGGTTTCCAGGGATATGAGCTCTTATGCTGATGATCATGCCACGTACGCAGAAGAAGTGAGACAGAGAAGGCAACAGGAATCCACAGCATCGAGCAGACTGGACAGGAACGATCCACTTCTGTCTTCTTTCTTCACGGACGAGCGTGCGCAAGTCACTCCAGCTCCGCATCAATTCGCCGACTTGGCTCAGGCACTGCAGGATCATGATGAGGGCTCGAATCATCCGTTGTTGGCACAAATGATTGAGCAACTACTACAAGAAGCCGCTTCCAACGATAGCTCGCACGGAGTCAATCAGGAATTTCTTGACACATTGGACAGGGTCTCAAAGTCAAGTCTAAAGCCGGATGATTCGTGCTCAATCTGCGCGACTCCGTATCTGGAAGATGCGTACCCTCTTGTGGTCAGCCTCAAATGCAGACATCGCTTCGATTTGGAGTGCATCACGCCCTGGCTGAAACTTCACACTTCATGCCCGATGTGTCGGGCCGACGTCAGATCTCGTAGGGTGGAAGTTTTAGAGGACAGCGAAGAGGAGTATGATGATACTTATGGGTGATTGCATAAATGAGCTACAATGCCCGGAAATCAGACTTTTATATGCTACAGCGTAGAGGTCGTCTCATATGTATTGGAGTACCCGGTACATTTGACGACAGAGTATCCAAAGACGCTGGTCAGGTACCACGCATCGCCGGCCTTATCGACGACTGTTGTCGTCGTCATGTTGGCAGTACCGGTTCCAGGGTCGAGGAAGAATTCATCTAGAGGTGGTTGTGCCACATTTCCCGGACCTCCACCGAAGAACTTTGATCCAAGATGACTAAGGTCAATTCGAGTCACGATAGAAGCCGCAGTAGCTTCGTGTGGATGCGTTGCAAAATCTGCCAATTCGAGGGCTCGTGGAAATCCACTTACCAGAAGCTCTCCTGTCTCGGCTGAGTATGACGGATTGTCAGAGGCATGCCCGAGCTTGATCTTTTGCACGAGCGTCACATTTCCGTGCTCGTCGTGATCATACACAGACACCCAAGCGTTGACGTGGTTCATGAAGAACCTGCCATTGCGGTCGCCAGCAAGGCCATTGATGTTCTGTAGTCCACTCTTCATGGTGCGATAGCCGCCTTGGGAGTTCGAGTGCATGGCTAGATGTGTCGTCGGAAATTGCAGCATAGTCTCCAATTGTCGACTCAAACCAGTCTTGAATTTCTATCAGTCAAGTTAGCGCCCAATTCTACGCAAGGAGTGTCGTACTTACGTGGTCGTTGGTGGTGTAGAAAAAGTCATCAGCCTCGTTCGCGACATAGATGTCGTTGGGTGTAGTAACGATGGTCTGGTCATCGAAAGTCTTGACATGAAATACCGAGTCGGAGCCAATCTTGTGGATAAACTTTTCGATGACGGAGCCAGTAGTCAGATGATTGATGGCATAAATCGCGATTTCCTTTTCGTTCGCCGTGGGCACGACATCGATTCCATGCGAAATAAAGTCTTCCGTCCAGGCGCCAGTGTTAAGTGCGGTCACTTTGTCCGCGACCAAGTCCCAAGCATAAAGGTTGTCTTTAATACCAGACTTTGGCCTGGCGACATGGCCCATGGCTGGGAACCAGTCGAGACGGTCCTGCATGGATGCAGCACATGCGAGTATCATGATTCGATCATCCCCATCGACGTGCAGATGCATATCCTCGCATCCCACGAGTTGATCTGAATGTACCGGTCGACAGGTGTCAATGTTCTTTGCTGTCCAATCCTTCCTATTGTAGCCTGCCATTGCTGCCAAGTTCTTGACCCGAGGCGCGAGAATGCCAATGAGCAGTGCAAGGATTGCAAAGAAGATCTGAAAGTACATTGTCTTTTGCATGATGACCAGTGATGATTATCAAGCTTCACGCGACGCGAAACAGCGAGCAGACGATCCTGAATTATATAGAGATATTCGAGAGATGAGATGAACCTACACATCTACTATATATATAGCTACCCAGGCCGTTCGAGCACCAAGGATCGCGCCGCCGAGAGACGAAGCGCGAAAGTGTGGAGAAGATTGTCTCCGCTTTCTTCTTCCTCTTATCGATTGCTTGGCCTCCACGGATGAGATGGGAAAGTTGTGCACAAAAATTTCTGTTGAACAACGTTTATTCGATAGCTTTTGTCTTCTCATGTTCAGCTCTACACATGGAATAGGTCGGTGTCATGGCGGATCAGTGGATATATGATGCTCCACCACCTCCGCCGGCGTCCACGAATGTCGCTTCAACGTCTGCCCGGCACTCAGGAAAGAAACGTGGCAGAGGAGGAAACAGAAATGTTCAACCACACCCAAGAGCCCATGCTCAGGTACAGCCGGCGATGCACTTGCCGGACTCCCTCTCTGGAGCTGTCGCACCTTCGATTGTAGCGCCTAGTGTCACACATCCAAGTCAGACAATTCACGCTCATGCTTATAATGTCACAATGAACGACCAACCCACGCAATATAACTCTGCCGGTTATGCTATATCGAGCACATACCAAGGCTCTGCAGAACCAGCGCCAGCAGCACAAAATACAAAGCTGGCTAGTGTCGTAAATTTCCATGGCAAGAGCATATCACTGGAGACAGAAGAGGACATTGCGGCATGGATAGCGGAACGTAAGAGGAAATGGCCATCTACTGCGAACGTGCAAAGGAAACTCGAAGAAAGGAAAGCCATGCCTGAAGCCCATCCAAGGAAAAAGAGCAAACCTAACAGAGAACCGCGGCGCCAAAAGCAAGCTGAACAGCATATTGACAACAACGTTGCACCAGTCAATACATCTGTAACATACACAGCGATGGAAAACAATGCAGAAACTGTACCCCACATATCTGTAGACACAACAGAGCGAGTCTCTAGTTCCAGCCTGGATATTGCTCTGGCAGCACTATCTAGAGATATAGAGACCGATGCGGAGACCACGAAGCCCAATAACGAAGAGCATAATGGAGAAAAGAATCGTACACAAGACAACGGACCTCCTCAGGCACCATTACAAGAGTTAAGGATTCATGGTGACGCAAAGATCGATGAGTCTAGCAGCAGTTTGACCTCTTCGGATTCCTCAGACAGTGACAGCAGTAGCAGCGACGATGAAGACGACGATGATGATGACGACGACGCTCCCGTTGCGACCTCTTCAAAGGTGGAAATTCCCGAATCCTCCACGCAACAGACGATGCCGCAAGCATCAATCAGACCGAGACGGCCTTGCAAGTACTTTAGACAAGGCCGCTGCTCGCGCGGCGACGCATGCACTTTTTCGCACGACCAAACACTGAGCAATGCACAACATCAGGATCAACCGAGAGCACGGCCAAAGTCAGTCGCAAAGATTGATAATCGCTACAAGTGGCGGAAACGCGTCAGTCTCTACGATCGCTTGGTCGAGAATGAATTGCAGCAGGAAAAGATCAAGGCGGAAGCCGAAAGCCATGCACAAGCGGATGCTGGTGCGGCGGCGGCGGCGGTGGCCACGACGAACGACTGAAGTGTGATGCGCAGCGTTAGGCTATTGGCATTTATATCTATAGTACATGTATATACACACCCTGCATAACCTGTCGAGACACTCCTCGATGACTGGCTTATAGTTTCGCCTTGGCGGCAATATCGGCATCCAAGGAAATGACCACGACACAGATATCGTCCTCTTTGCCTCCATCGTAACGCAAGCGATGCGCCCTCGCTTCTTCTGCAAAAGGACCGTTTCGCCGGCTTCTGCCGGCTTCCCGTGCGGACTCCATCAGTGTCTTGGCCATCTCATTCACGACTGCCTGTTTCGAAGCGGAGCTTTTGTTGAAGTTGCGGGCGATACTGGCGACCGTCTTGGCTGCGTCTGCCGGGTAAATATTGTCAAAGAAGCCGTCCGTGGCCAAGATGACAATCTCGTCCGTGCGCAAGTTGTGTCTGGATGGCGCGGCGTCGCTTGGCTTGTTCTCCAGTGACCCCGGACTTCTCATGGAGTCTGGCATCTTTGCCAGCTGGTACGGCGCATTGAAGAAGTATATCTGAGGTTTACTCGTGTGGATGACGTCCCCTGCCAGATTGACTATCAGGTACCCAGAGTCGCCCAGATTAGCTACCTGCAGCTCGCCGTCACTCAATGCCACCGAAGCCACACATGCCGTCGACGAGCCCATCTTGATTTCCTCGTCTTTTTGTACGGCATTGTATCCTGCTGCGAGGATATCCGATGGGGAAGCATCCGGTGTCTGGTTCGTCGCCGCATCACAGTGCTTTGCCAGCCCGCGAGAAAAGATTGATGGATCGACACCAGAGTCGGCCCAACCTCCAACGCCATCAAAGACACCTGCCCAAACCTTGGAAGCCGATGAAGGACTGAGGTTGATGAAATACGCATCCTCTCCACTTTCCGGATTACTCTGTGTCTTTCTCCGTTTCGGACAGACTCCCAGTCCCACCGAGGCCGTGAAAAGAGACGCACATCTCACCACGGGCAGAGTGGATCTTCTCTGATATATCGGTGCATGAGATTTCGCCGACCGAGCTGCACGAAGAATCGAGCTCCGAAACATATCGTACTAGAGTCCCGGGAGTAGTAAGAGACTTTGATGCGATGCCCTACTAAAGCTATACACACGGAGGTCAGCAACCAAGAAGACAATGTTTACCAACTATAGTATATATGTATCCATGAAGGCATTCAGAGCCTCCCGGACAAACGTCAGCGGCAACAAATGAATCCAGGCGTTTGCCAAAACTTTGTTTCTCCACGATATCGATGTTCACAAGCTCTCTCATCCTAGGCCTTCATATATTCAGATAGATAGTTTCATTGACCCCTCTAGCGGGTGCTACTTTTACTTGCTCAGGAAGCAGTCTATATCAGTGACGAACACGACATGTCAGCTAGGTAGACTTCTGCAGTCATGAGTGTGGACCTCGACTCGTTAAGTACGTTCTTGACAAACACAATGAAGTGCCTAAATCAAGACTGACCGCATGTAGAAACGGACTACTCGTATCAGATCCAGGGTCAAGATGCGTCGGCCGCTCTCGCAGAGTTTAGTCGTCGTGAACATGCCAGGACAGTCGTGGTGCCGACGGATGACACCAAAGTCAAGGCTCGTCTGCGCGAACTCGGAGAACCCATCATATTATTCGGCGAAGGACCCGCCGATCGTCGCGATCGATTGCGGTACTTACTGAGTCTACAGAATGGCGACACGCGCATGACTGGTACGAGTGTCAATGGCAAAGACGGAGAAGACGAGGAAGAAGAGGAGGAGGAGGAGTACTACACGACCGGATCGGAGGAACTCTTGCTGGCCCGTCGCAAAATCGCCCAGTACTCCCTACCTCGCGCACGCGAACGCATCGCACGACAACGTACGGAAGCGACGATCCCACTATCGAGACTGATTGCGCATCGCAAGGCACAGAACGCACGATTGCGGACGTACGTCTCCCAAGGCTCCCAAATCGCCGCCGACCGTCCCGTCGCCATCGCTCGCTTCGCTCCAAACTCCCAACTCATCGCCACAGGATCCTGGGCCGGCGACCTGCGCATCTTTGACGCCGAATCCCTGCAGGAACGCAGACGCGTCACCGGTCATGTCGATAAAGTCTCCGGCCTCTCCTGGCACCCGCAGGCCACCATCAATCTCTCCGAGCACGCATGCAACCTCGTCACCGGCGGCGGCGAGGGCGACCTCTGTCTCTGGAATCTATCTGCCAGCAACGACAACGACGACGATAATAAGCCGCTCGCGACGATGAAGGGACACGGTGCGCGGGTGGCGAGGGTCGAGTTCCACCCATCGGGCGCGTACATCGCCTCTGCCTCCTTTGACGGCACCTGGCGTCTCTGGGACGTCACAACGACCTCTGAAATCCAACTGCAACAGGGCCACTCCCACGAAGTCTACGCCGTCTCCTTTCAACGCGACGGCGGCCTCGTCGCCTCCGCCGGTCTGGACGCCATCGGCCGCGTCTGGGACTTACGCAGCGGCAAGACCGTCATGGTGCTCGACGGACATGTCAAGGCCATCCAAGGGCTGGACTTTAGTCCCGACGGGTACCGCATCGCCACGGGGAGCGCCGACGATACCGTCAAGATTTGGGATTTGCGGCAAGTGCGCAATGTCGCTTCCATCCCTGCCCACAAATCACTCGTCTCCGACGTCCGATTCTTTCACCACCAAAGACACACCTCGATTTCTCGCAACAGCAACAGTAGGGAAGATGGGCAAGACAAGGACATGGAGGATAGCGAGGAGAGGGTGAACGATGACGGGACGTACTTGGCCACGAGCGGGTACGATGGCGCAGTCAACATTTGGAGCGCGGACGACTGGTCACTCGTCAAGTCGCTCGTCGGCCCGGCGGAGCGTAAAGTCATGAGCGTCGACATTAGTGGTGACAGTCGGCGGATCTGTAGTTCCGGCTTTGATCGCACCCTCCGACTCTGGTCCGCCGATGCATAGACCGAGCTATCAAGCAAGATTCGTTCGTCCTAGACTTATAATTCCACAGCATGGACACGAAGGCTTTGAACAGTGAGGGTGAGTGAGGATGTGTCGCACGGAAATTGTATAGAGTGTGAGGAAGCTTTTATGGGGTTGTGAACAGTCTACTTTATTGAGATGAAATCACATGCCATCTCGACGCCATCATCATGATTCTAAAGCTAGAAAGTCTTTTTGCGGAATATTTCGAGGTGGTTGAGACAGGATATGAGAGGATTTTTCCGGGACACTGATATTCCAAGGCGGCCATATCTAGATGATAAAGTCCCTAAGAGTCCGCCTCGAGTTGTTTGAAGTAATCATCCAAATTGGTGCCCTTTTCCCAATCAGGAACGACTATCCACATTAGCTCTATCCTCGTCGTTCAACCCCTCATTCTCTCGCCCTCATCGTCCATCAGCACATGATCGTGCAGTACAGGATGTTTCAGAAGGTAGATGGGGAGAGTTTCGAGAGGAAGGGTGAAAATTACGTACTTTTCCCATCACCGGTCTTTTCGGAAGAAGGCAACTTTGACTGCGCATACGCAGCCTTCGCCTTTGTAATGAGCTCTTCCTTGTGATGGTACGCCGCTTCTGCCCGCTTTGATTCCGCCAACGTCGCGAGGGAATTGTGGTGCACGTATCCGTAGACCAGGCCCGTGCCCAGGGCAAAATATCTCAGTACCTGCAATCATTCGTCAATACTCTTATACCTTCTTCACTTTTCCGCCCCAATTCTCCTCGTTCCCCTTGATTACTCGACACGAGGGTCCAAGTCTTCGAAAGAAAGAAGGAAAAGAAGGATCGCGGTAGGAGGGTACTGACATTGACCGTCGCTGCTGAAGAGGACATGATGCTCAGAATCTACAGAGAAGAGATGGAGGAGAGATGTGAAAGATGAACCCAGAGAGAAGAGAAGGGAAGATTGAGCCACAAATTAATGAAGGCAAAGAAGTCTCCAGACCACTTGCCAATGCCTTGTCACAACATCACTAGCCCGCCGAATCTGATATGAACTGGGCAAGCTCGCATGTCCTCCGGAGAGCTAGAGACACACTTCGAAAGTGTGTGCGTTCCGAGAATCACAGACCCGAAATGAATGGGAAATTAAACGATACCCTCTACACTTAAGAATCGGTAAGAACAAGAGTGAAGTACACTTGATCCGTGATCATCCTTGGTCGTGCTCCATTTCAATTTGTGCTCACAAAGGACAATATGGGAAGAGAGAGAGAGAGAGAAAGATAGTTGTCATGACTTGGGATTTCTATAAACAGTGTTGATGTATTAGTGACGTGTGACACAACTGAAAACGCCTCATGCTAAAAGAGTTTTTGAGAGAAAAGTGAAAGTCTGGTCGTTCGGGGGGTGGGAATCATGCAAGTAAATCAAGGCTAACGTTCGTATTGGACCTCCCTGACTCATATCCGCGGCGCACGGCCCTTGTGCGATTGAAAGTTGTCCTCGCCAAACAGTGACTGTGGTGGCACGGCGGCCGGGGCCTTCTCGGGCATGCTCTGGTTCGCTGGGCGGTACCCTTCCCTCCTCCTGCGTATGAAGGCGGCCAGGATGCCCAGAGCCACGATGGAAAATGTGATGAAGAGCGCAATTGCCAGTGCAATCACGACAACCACGCCCCTCGACAGCTTCGAGCCGCTTGAGGAGAACGAGATGAGCTCGTCCGAGAATAGGGTTCTGATACTGCCAGGACGATTATCTATCGTGTTGGACAACAAATAACTGGTGTAAGCCGTGCCGTCAAACAGCGCTCCCGAGACTGCAGAACTGTTCGCGAGCGTGAGATTGCCGAGCACCAAAAGATTTCTCTTCGGATCCAAAATGTTATTCGTGACGGCCGACTTCTTCGACAATGGTACAAATTGTAGATCGTATATCTGGGACTGATCGCTTAAGCCCGCACTGAGATCAATGGTACTATTGCCATCCCACTTGACCAGGTAGGCCGCTCCTGCAGTGGTCGTTCCAGCGACGTAGAGCGAGGAGGTGGAGTTGGTGTCAGAAACAGCCACATAGGCAGGACCGGGCAAGAGGCTGCGAGTCACGGAGCTGAAAGATTGCTTGGAAAAGTCGAAAGTAGCCAAATATTGGGTCGTCCCGTTCAGTGTCATGTTACCTGCAAGGAGGAGTACATTTTGTCCAAGCCATGTGCTGTATGAAACGTTGCCGCTAAGCCCAATCGCCGGTCTCTGCCACGTAGTTGTAGTACTGTCAAGCACACAGAGTGAGGGACAGGTCAAGGATCCAGCAGAGTCGAAATTTCCAGCAACGACTATTTGAGCCACACCGGGTCTTGTTGTGATGGAGTTGACTCGAACGTCGCTACCCTGCAGAGCGGCTGGCTGTGTGGCATCCAATTTCCGCGCTTCGAGGTCCCAGATGAAAAGGCCTCCGAGGGTCGACGTGCCGGACGTTCCCGACAGTGCCCCACCCAGGAGTACACGGTTGCCGTTGATCTGTGAGCTGTAAATGACAGAGTCATTGGACAGGATGCCTGTTGCGACACCTGACACGGTGTTATTGGAGCTTAGAAAAGCCACATTCGATATCGCGTTGCCACTAGAATCAACAGATTCGAATTGACCAGCAATGATGGTTAGACTCGTGGTGCTCGAGTTGTAAAAGGCTCCTGTATTGATGTCGAAGGCTCGTTGCGCCGTACTCGTAGTGTAAGGAAGCACCAAGCTCGACAAGTGTTGCGTGCTGCCACTCGGGGTCAGCAAGGCAATGCCTGGTGCTGCGACTTGATATGTGCTGCGGACATTGCCAGCCACGTAAATGGTCGAGTTGTATGTAACGGCAGCTCGAACGTTGCCATTGATGTTGCCGTTGGAATTGGTCCAGCGCATATTTGTGGTATCCCAAAAAGCATTTCCGTCAACAGCCTGCAGAGATGTGCTTCCATAAGAATTAAGGGTGTTGAATGGTCCAGAAACACCAAGATTGCCAGCATCATTGTACAAGAACATCACCGGCGCATTTGTGCCATTGCCTACAGCTGACCATGTAGACGAGGAAGTGTTGAATGCCACGATGTGGGCTGCACTCACAGTAGAATTGATGAGAGCCGTAAAGTTACCACCAATGTAAAGCATCTGTCCAACCAGCACCATAGAGTTTACAGCTCCATTCAAACTGGCATGATTGAGTGACGACACAGTCGTGCCAGATATGCTGAAAATATTGGCGACGCCCATCCCGGTAAAGTTGCCTGCGACATAAGTTTTTGTTCCCGCGACCACAATGGCACTGATGACAGCATCATAAACAAGCTGGGCGCCAGCATTGTCGATGGTAGTGTTGGCTGCCGAGGAGGCATCAAAGGTGGCTGCATTATATTCGTACAATCCATTCAAATTGGTGGATGCCGAAGCAGACAGTTCCACAAATTGTACTCGAGATGCGACAGTGTTGATTGTGCCGGATTGACCAGCAAGCGGGCTCAGGACGACTCTTGGTCTGAAGGTCGCGCTAGCAGGATCGACCAATCCTTGATAGATTGTATCGTACTTGTCGTAATCATTGGTCTGGAAAATGGTAACATTCGTTGCTGGTTTTCCATCGCTTGCGTGAACAGATAATGTGACGCCACCTCGAGTGGCACAAGTGTTGTCCATCATGCAGCCTGGTGTATAGACGCGTACCGAATAGTTCCCTCGTTGATTTATTTGAGGTTCAAAGGTGACTGATGCAGTTGACAAGTCGGCACCACTGAGATTTGCCGCTAGATAGCCTGGCTCTTGGCCAGAGACGATGGGCGTCCAGCTGCCGTCAATGGAAGAGGTGCTGAGGTATGTGCCATTGGCACAGCTTGGTTCGTTGAATGCTTGTATGGCGTAAGCATAAATATCCTCAGTAAAGATCTCGAAGCCACGCAGACCAGCACCTTGACCATACCAACCACTGATTGCCAAGTCGAAGCCGTTCATCTCAATCACGTTCACAAAACTGAATTCCTGGTAAGCGATGGCTGTGAAACTACTCAGTGGACATCGGGAGTCGCAATATGATTGTTGTCCGGTGGAAGGATCGGTATATGTCAGATTGAGGATACCATTGATGGGCTGGGCAATGAAGCGAAATTCGCGAGTGCCTCGACCGTCTATATGCGTGTTGTAGATGCGAAAGCTGCTCGGACGAAAGGTGAAGTTTGTGGATGCAGACCATAGGCCAGCAGTGTTATCGGCCACGAGCCAGGTATCGCCTTGCCCATCCATGCCAGACGGACAGACGATGGCGTTTGGGTCGGCAAATCCTGGGTTGGCAGTGTAGGAATTAGGAGAAGCAATCTACAAATGTCAATATCGCACCAGCAACGCTTATGTCACTTCTCACGTAGGCAGTCTCCAGATTGACCTGCTGGGGCTCATTCAGAGTACTGGCAGTTTCAGCTGACAACGAATCAAATTGGCCACCAAAGAGGATCGATGATCCGCTTGTTTGAATGACATTGACCGGTCCATCGAAACCACCAAAGGGAACCGTCACATAACGGCGTGTAGCAGCACTCCAGATGACAGCATTCGTTGAATTTGATAGCTCGAAATCTCCACCGATATAGACTTGGCTGTTGGCAACGTCGCAGTATAGGGCTTTGACGGTCCCCAGGACACCAGTCGACAGAGAAGTGAACAGATTGGTCGACGGTGTATAAGAAGCCACATTGACCGCTGAAATATTGCCGATGCGACTAAAGTTTCCACCGAGGTAGATCGTCTGGACATTGCTGACATTCATGGAGCAGCTTGCATAAATCATGCCGTCGCTCTGTCCAAGCGTGACGTAGGAGCCGTCCGCATTCTCGAGATAGAGACCATCCTTCGAGTTTGCCGTGCTTTGCACGGCGGTCTGTTGTGTATCATCGTAAATCGATATGCCAGAGAATTGTCCTGCAATTGCGACATGGCCGAGGGAAGAGAGATCGAGAGGGGGATTCGCTACTTGTGACCCGCACACAGTCGAGAGAATGAGAGAAGCGCAGGAGACGATCGCATTGCGCATCGGAGGGCAGGGTAGAGGAGAGACGATTCAGGGGTCACAAAACACCAAGAATTGCGCGCCGGCCAAAAGTGCGTATGAAAAAAAGAGAGTGATGAATCGAGAAGGAACGATTTACTCGATCGCGTCTCGCGAGAGCGTCCTGTATCCGCGAGACCAGGGGAACGTGTTTAGAGAGAGGAGACGTATACTGGGCAGGGGGGTATATCGGAGAGTTGGCGGTGGTGGTGGTATTGGTGAATGGTGTGGGCGGAGGAATGAGAGAGAGAGACAGAGACGCTCTTATTGTTGTGTGATTAAAAGGGGGAAGATGCCCAGGGCGGGTTGTTGCAGAGAGAGCGCCCACACACACACACACACACCAGCTGCACCCAGCGTGAGCAAGCTTCCAGGTCCTCCCAGCTCCAGAGGCGCGCGCGGTGCAAACCCCGGCAACAACTTCCTGGAACGAGCAGCTCGCGTGCACCAACCCTGGAAGGGCCTGCGATCTCCACACAACTAATCAGCGTCCTGTTCTCCTCTTTGGCTGCCTCTTAAGTTTCTTTTCCTGGATCGGGAGAAGGTCGGCTCTTTAGCCAGTAGTAGTAGTGATAGTACGTAGCTGAAGAGGACATTAGCTATGGGGTCTACCTTATGAAGATACACGGGCAATTGCAAGACGGCGCACAGCATTGCGCAGCTGAGAATGATCCTTCACGACCACAAAATCTGTCGAGCAGATGTTCGTGAGGCTGTCGACAGAGCTAATCACTTTGAATTGCTGCCAGGCTTTGGCGCTCCAGGACAAACACACGCAGCCAATGTACAAGTTCCATGGAAGGTATACTGAGCACGCTCCCGTTCAAAGGTATTGGTTACTTAATGAATTGCTTACGACTACCTAGCGACCTATAGCCTGCAGCGTCGAACCGAAACTGATTTGCGCACGCACGCACGCACGCGCGCGGGCCAAGCTGACGGGCGGGGGTCCACAAGGTTAAGGTTGCGACCCAGCTCTGGCTGCCAATTGGCTGGAGTGACGATCGAGCCATTCAGCGCTCTTGCTTCACAGCAGATCCCATGACGGTGCGATATAGCGTACTCATACTTTCAGACATCAGCTGCAGACTAGGACTCCAGTCGAGCTTTCCTCCACTGTCCCGGCCGGACTCCCATCAAATTGGGGGATGCGGTATTGAATTTATTTGCGTGCTGCAGCCTTGAGTCTGTTGTTCAAAAGTGTCCACTGTTCGTTGGAAGTGTTGTTCTTGTCGGCTAGATCACCTGGCAGTGCCAGAATGACAACCCTGCCGTCCAGACCACCGATCGCCAGGTATTGCCCTTCCATATCCCAGCTCACCTTGTTGAGTGCCTTGCGTTTCGCAGGTACAGCTGGAGTGTCTTCTGACGTCGTGCTGCTGTCGCTCAAGCTAGCAGCCGGTAGGTCCGTGCTGCGACACAAATCGTAGACTTGGCAATTGCCTGATCCATCCACCGCTGCAAACACACCTGGCTTCGTCGGCGACCAGCGCACATCATAGACCATATCGCGGAAACTGAAGTCCATCAAGCTTGGGACCATCACTGTTTGCTCTCCATTAGCCGATAAGACGCTCGAAAGAGCACTGGATGTGGCCAGGCGCCACAAACGGACAGTCCAGTCAAGTGAGGATGTTAGGACCAGATCACTCATATCTAAACGTCCTTTGCATCGATGATGATCGATGCCGGTGATCAATGCAGCGTGACCTTTGTAGACACATTTGGGATCGATTCCTGCGCGTGCCCCGGCACGATCCTGACGATTTACAGAGTGCATACTACCATCTTCGGTGCCAATCATGAAGGTCGACGCGTCTGATTGGCTGTGGGAGACTGCCGTTGGATTGACTTCTTCGACTTTACTAGGTGGTAGTAGGGTAAGCTCGAAGGCGTCTTGTGGTTGCGCCAATATGTCTGGGCTCCAGGTACAAACCGTGCCGTCACTACTCGTAGACACGATACTGCTCGCCTGTTTGGTACCGACAATGTTTAGACCAGTAATTGGATAAGTATGACCTTTTCCATTCAAAGGTGAAATCAATAATGGCTGGGTCTTGATCTTAATGTCCCAGACGATGATCTGTCCAGAGTAGGTACCTCCTACGATGATATTTGCATGATATGGTGAAAATATCGCACTGCGAACCTCACTCTGACAGCTCAATGTGAACTCTGGTCGTTCGGGAACCCTCATATTCCACACATGCACTAGTCCGGTCACACTGTTATTGAGCACCTGACTCTTGCTGTAGGAGGCTAAAACAAGCTCCGGGAATTTAGGAGACCATGAAATACTGGTTACCATACGGTTTCTGGTCGAATCGTTTGCAAACGCGAGAATCTGCATGAGTGAACCGTCATCCGTCCTTTTATGAAGTGTCTCTACGTCTAGAGTGTAATCAGGAAGCCTTCGTGATGTTTGTCCATTGATCTCTTCGGAAGTCGCCCCAGCTGTGTCCCTTCCGTCGCCCTCTGCACCATGTGGATTTTCGTTGTGAGCTATGTCTTTTTGCTCTACAGCGCTTCTTGACTCATTTTCTGCCTCGAGCTTGAGTTTGAGCTCATTCTCAATTTCGGCTCTCAAGCGCGCGACTAGTTCTTCATGAGTCTCTTTCAATGTTTCAAGTTCAACCTCTGGCTCAACTTCTTCATACTCTGGCTCTAAATTATCTGTCTGCGTTTGAGTCGCCTTTGTGTATGTCACGATTGCCCTCTCTAATGGCTTTTGGATTGGGCTATTATTCCGTGCTGCCAGTAGTGAGTCTCCTGTAGTATCGTCTCGAGCATTCTTTTCACTAAGGAAAGTCGCGCTGTCCGATTGTGTGCTATACAATCTTAGGACATCACACTTGAACGGGAAGCTGTACGCACGTTATGGGTTTGTCCGTTGCCGTCACTGGCTGCTTTGAGGTGGGAGGTGTCTCTGAGGGAACCTCAGAGGCTCCCTTGGTCGTCAGGGAGTCAAGTTCTATCGTTTTACTGTGACCAGTGTTTCGCGGGTCATGAGCGTTAGGCACATTCCCGACAAGTGAATTGACCAGATCGTCTAGTGCCTTGCGATCTTGTAGCTGCAACGATGGCAAAGCCTGGAATGAGTCAGTCGCATGGCACTGAGAGCCAATACCTTTAGTCTTACTTTGCTTGTAGCATCTGAAGACTCGGACAAGCTCGAGAACGATACATCTTTCTGACGAGATTCACGCAGTCTTCGAAGTTCAGCTAATTTCGCTTTTTTGGCCTCGATTTCGGTACGTCTCCGAGCAGCGTTGTCCATCAGTAATGGCAGAACAGATTCTCACGAAACACTGACGATCAGTCTAGGATCGTGTGTGCTTCCAAAAGCGGTCGGTCGAGCAGATGTCTTGCACTGGTTTTCACTATTTACAGTGCATGCGCTCTTTGTTACAAAAGCCAGATATATCAATGTGATCACGATGCCAGACTAACATACTGCCTGCGCTCCTTAGCTTCAAGAGCTTGTCGAACGACACACGCCTTTTAGTGCGATTTGTCTCGCAGCTGCGAATAGCAACACATGAACGCCATGTCAAGGCTCGTGGAAGGGTTGATACGCGTATAGCTTCATATATAGACGCGCATATATACTACTGCCGATATACACAATTCAAGTTGCGTGTTTGACCCTGGTCTGGTCAGCCACCACTATCATCCACAAACGCCGAATTTCATACGCTTTCCTCGTCTGGCTGGCTACTCCACTCAGGCTTCCGCTGCCCTGCCAATTCGTGCCATCCAGGCAGCAGGGGTTGTACTACCTAGCCGTCTAGGCCTTACTGTGGACATACGAGTCTGGTACTATGTTGTGAGCTGCAGTTCACGTCTGACCTGACTCTGCTTCGGGAATTACATTGGTCTCGCTTTCATCTTAGCCCTTTTGAGTCAGCTGCAAGGCTCAACGAGTCTTGTCTCGTGGTATGAGGGGCATACTCGAAGCCGAGGACATACCGATATCTGGCGTGCATGGTCCAACAAACGACATACACTCAGTTTGTGATTTCTTGCGATAGCTCCACTCGTCGTGCATATCACTACCTAGTCGGCGCGTCTTCGTTTCCTTCGAGATGTTCTCGCGAGCAGGCGGTACTCTTGATAGACGAAAGGCCCTTGCAGCCATATTTTCCTGGAAGCCATCACAAGACCTTCGACCGACAGCTTGGCTTGATGGTCTTCGGGGCCTGGCCGCGCTTGAAGTCCTGATCTTCCACTTTGCAGATTCATGGATTCCGGGCGATCCGGGGTATGGTTCCAGTCCTGAGTATATGCAGCTGTATCGACTGCCTCTCCTAAGAACTTCTTTCAATTCTGGACGCTGCATGGTCTGTATGTTTTTCATCATCTCTGGTTATGTTCTCACTCAACGGTCTCTGTTGGCGCTACGACAAGGACGGACTGAAGCCGTGCTTAGCGGCACTGCTTCGGCAATATTTCGAAGGGGTATTCGGCTCTTTCCACCGGCACTGGTCAGTTGTGTCTTTGGTTTTGTGCTAGTGCGTCTCGGGTGTCGAGGTTCTAGAGGGAATGCATACCTGCCATACTTTGACAGTTTCTCCAAACAGCTATGGCACTTTTTGGTGGAGACGTCTCGCTTTATGGACTTCTGGCGGTGGGCACCTCAAATTCATCCGGGTGAACTGATGCACAAGTACGAAGCTGTAGTGTGGTCTATTCCATTTGAGTTTGTCGGCAGTATGGCTTGTTATGTAGTGATAATCGGCACAGCCCGATTGAGCTCGCCGCACAGAAATGCTCTGGTAGCCGGTCTTGCCTTGTACGGCCTAAGTCAAGGATGCTGGGTAATCTTCTGCTTCTACTCGGGCATACTCATGGCGGACTCTGACCTGGCCGCACTTTCAGTGCCGGAACACCGCCCATCTTATCAGGTTCCGAACATCTTTCGCACAATTTTCTTCTCTTTGATGCTTGTGCAAGGCTTGTGGATGGCCGGAGCACCACAGCGGGGCCTATTAGCAGACGGTGATGTAGCGCTCGGGTTCAATACTTTATGGAAGCTAATTCCCGAACGACTCTTCAATTTCGATCTCAATTACACTGGCTGGTCAATTGCGGGCTTACTTATGATGTGCTCGGTACCACGACTTCATTACGCCAAGAAGTTCCTCGAGGCTCCTTTCAGTCAACACCTTGGCAAGATATCTTTTGCTCTGTATCTAAATCATGTGTGGACCCGAGATGTCCTGGGGCCTTGGTTCAAGGCCTTTCTTCAGGGCCATCTCAGCAGCAGTTCTGTGGGCTCTTTTCTTGCCATCGCAGTCTGGTGGACTGTAATGATCGTGTTGACTTTCATTGTCGCAGGTGCATTCGAGGAGTGGATCGATAGACCAGTCGTCAAGTTTGCCAAGGAGTTTGAGGCTAAATGTGTTGCTCTTGCAAGCGACCATTCTCAAGACGCACTGCAGCTAGCTCTGCGGTCTGGTGAGACGGAACGCGAATTGAGTGACCTGCTTCACAGGGTGGAGAATGGAACGCAACCCCAGCATACCCAAGCAAAAGAGACCAGTCAAGGGAAGGAGCGTTTTCCTTGAAAGTTCTTTCATCCCCCGCTCGTTCTTCTTCTCGTTCTCCCTGCCTCAAAATCTTCCCATGTAGACTTTCCAGTGATACGTCTCGTTTTCGGTCGATGAAGCAAGATGGGCCTTTCCTGGTCTCGCGGCATGCACAAGCAGTCTGCCCGTTAAGCAATGGTATTGTATCCTCGGGAATTGCTTGTTCGAGGGCATCGCTTATCCACAGATAAGCTACTCGCAGGAAGGAGAAGCGCAGATCAAAGGGCTCAGGTCTTCTATGCAGATTCGTGGGGCTAGCCGGCCAGAAGCGTTCAAATCTATATAAAGATCACGACACATTGATGCGCAAACAGTTGCTCCGTTGGCCGCAATTGATTAATCATGTGTACTCCTACCACTACACAAATTGCTGGTATCACAAACAAGATCAAATCCCCTCACCAAGACGGGCGAGAGTGAAGACGACGCAACAACAAAATCTCGGCACGGAGGCACTGGTCAGCAACTCGCAATTGACAAGCACAAGTCACTCCGTGCTGAAGCGATGATATGTGCCGAAGGCCAGTAGAGTGCTCAGCAGATATCAAGAGGCACACAGGACACAACAGAGGTAATTATAGATGGATGTACGTAGCGTAGAATCTGTCCAGGCAATAGAATGTCTATGAGCGGTAGGTCGGTAGTGCTACAGTTGTCAAATCCGTTGGTTGTACCCCGTCCACATTTTGATCACGCGATCCGCCACAATTCAATGCTGGCGACCAACAATCTACGCGGTAGATGATGGATGAGTGCATCCTTGTGAGAGGTTGTTCCGTATCGTTACGCAAGATTCTACTGCCTAATTTCCATATACATAACATCAGCCTGCTTTGGCGCAAGGACGTTTTTGTAGAGCATTAGTGGGTCGCTTGAAAAAATCAAGTTGATATTTTGAGCAGAGAGACAAGAAGAAAAGAGAAAGGGAAAGAGAGCGTTCGGTCCCTCAATCTGGCTGCTTTCGCGTCTACCATCTTTCGACAGTCGAGACGCATGTCTTCTCACACTCGGAGGAGTTTGGCCTCTCTGCCTCGTGATATACAGGCATTCATCAATGGATACCCTAACAACCATGAAACATCCTCGTCCTCTGCAGGCGATGCCTCTAGCCGTGTCAATATCGACTTTTACAGTGAAAAGATTCCGATGCGGCCGGATAATCTCACTATATCGCAGGTACATGCGTCCTGGTTTGGCCGGTACGATACGCTCGAGTCGCGCCACGGATTCATTCAGTGGCTCTTCCCCATTCGCGAGCACGGCGTGAATCCACTCGCGTCGCCACTCACTGCGCACGAGGTATCCCTGGTGACGGAGGCGATACGGGCCCGAATGAGGAGGAGTCTGGATCTCATGCTGGATTTCTACGGGATGCGCGTCGTGGATGAGGGGACGCTGCGGATCGGGAGGACGGAAGGGTACCGGGCGCGGTACGAAAATCTCGTTACGTCGACGCACAATTTCCTCCGCATCTCCAGGATATTCAAGAGTCTGAGCGAGTTTGGACTCGAGCGGTACAACGTGCCCATCCTGCTCTTCTTCCTCGTCGAGCACGGCAGGCGTGAAATGGACACGCGTTCATTGAGCAGCAGCCTGGACAATTATTGGGCGTGGTGCATCAGGGACGAGCAGGCGCGAGAATTTATGGCCACGGTCGTCGCCGAGGTCAGGGCGGGCAAGGCCCTGTCTCAGGATGAATACGAACGGATCCTGGCTGATCGCGAAAAGTCCGGCAAGTGGCGAAGAAGTGAGGACAATAATGATTCGGGCGATATGAAACTATGATGACTACTGATGGAGGCAAAAGTAATGTAGAGTAATCAATACGAGCACTTGGATCTCATATTGCGCAAGAATGCGCTCATGAGACACTCTCTTCGTCCTTCCGGAAGAATGGACAGTAAGGACAACTTACAGTCGAGACGTGAAGCCAGACTGATCAATCTTGACCAAAAAGTCCTTGTTGATGTCGGCAACCTTGACGGCGCCTGCGAGTCCCATGCAGAGACGAAACTCGTCAGAGAGCAAGCGGAGACAGAGCTCGACGCCCTGCTGGCCCTGGTACGCGAGACCCCAGAGTACCGGTCGTCCGATCCAGACAAAGTCCGCGCCGAGTGCGAGCGCTTTAAAGACATCGGTGCCGTGTCGAATGCCGCCGTCGACGTGGACGGGAATCTTGCCCGCCGCAGCGGCGACCACTTCCGGCAACGCGTCCAGCGTGGCCAAGGCACCGTCGAGTTGTCGACCCCCGTGGTTAGAGACCACCACACCATCTACACCGTGATGGATAGCTAGCAGCGTGTCTTCCGCCGTCGCGATTCCCTTCACCCAGACCTCCATCTCGCTGCCGCACTGCTCCTTGAGCCATTTGATGTCGTTCTCCCACGAGAGGGTCGGATTCGCCGCGTGAGTGTGGAACGTGATGTTGCCCGACGGCGGCACGCGCTTGCCCGTCTTCGGGTCGACGTACCCGACCTCGCTCTTTTGCTGCTCCGTCGGCGACTGTGTCTCTTGTGGGGCGCTGCCCATCACGGCGGCCACTTCCGGCGAGTCTGGCGAAAAGTTGGCAATCTTGTACGGTTTTGGGAGCTTGAATTGGTTGCGAATGTCCAGATTACGACGACCGAGCATCGGTGTGTCGACCGTCAAAAAGACTGCCTAGTCCTGCGTTAGCAAAAAGCCCCTCATAACTTGAACTTGAAATGGACAAGAACATACCTTGTAACCCGCGGCTTTCGCGCGTTTGAGCATCTTGATGGTGTGGTTTCGCTCCTCGAAGAGATAGAGTTGCAGGACATATGGATTCTCGCCATTCTCCTTGGCGACATCCTCGAGGGTGTGCGTGGCAAAGGACGATAGGCCCATGACGATGCCGGCCTTTCGACATGCCCTCGAGGTAGCGAGCTCGCCGTCCGGGTGGGCAAGACACTGCATCGCGGTTGGTGCGACACCAATCGGGACCGGGTTGCGGTGTCCGAAAATGTTCTTTGATGTGTCGATGGACGAAATGTCCCGCAAGACGCGAGGACGGATCCTGTACTTGAGATATGCAGACAAGTTTTCCCGCAAGGTACTTCCACTATCTGCTCCTTCATTGTAATAGTCCCGCGTCTGCTTGGTCATGCGCTGGGTGGCATGCTGCTCCAGTTCCTTGATGGTGAGACAATTCAGATCATGAGGAGCTTCTGTCGGTGCTGCTTGAGACATGATGTCGAAGATTACAATTCTCCGATAAGCCTTGTTGACTGTTGATTTGTGATGCTTAACAGATCAAGCGTAGCAATTAGCAAGGGAATCCGAGAACAAAATGATCGTGGTCACAGGTAGTTTAGCTGCGTCAGACGATTGAGCGAAAGAGCGGCGAGGGACGGCAGTAAGCAGATGAGATGCGGAGTGTGGAGATTCTCCAGTTTTCTTCCCTTCGAGTTCCCCTGCAGCGCGGATCTGGCGGCTTAATTAATTAGCTTCGATCATACTGTGCACGTGAATATCGTATCATCTTTAGGCTCTTGCCGAACAACGTCTACGGCCTGCAGGTTGTTGTATTGTCTTTTGTCTGATGAACTAATTATCGTTTGTAGCGTTTGGTGTACAGGAGAGGCCTGGCAGATCTAGTTGGGCAAGCGTCAGAATGACACAAAAGACTAATGCGCCCGATACCGAAGAGATTGCACTCTTTCGTCAGTCATGGGCAGGTCATCTCCTCGACGACTCGCAGTACGAGATCCGGAGTATGTCTTCACGACGAGTCAAGGCGGATCTTGAGGACTCTCTCTTTGGCGCAACCTTGGCGACGGAGAACACCATCCGCGGTGTATTGAGCCTCTGGCGAGCACCCGCATCTGACCTTGGGGAAACGATCGTTCTGGCATCTTTAGGTAGTGGACTCAATGGTCACAGTCAAATCATACATGGCGGTTTCACGGCCATGCTCATAGACGAGGCTTGTGGTCTCGCCAACATGTATCACAATGACGAGCATACATTCACGGCGAACCTCAATGTCAATTATAGGAGACCAATTCCGGCTCCTGGAGTGGTGCTGTGCCGGGCAAGTATAACAAAGACGCAGGGCCGCAAACGATTCGTCAAGTGCACAATCGAAGGTCCCAACAACGTCATCTACGCCGACAGTGTCGCCCTCTTTCTCCAATTCAAGGAGGGCTTTAAGCTGTGAAGAAGCATGGCTCCGAGACACCTCGATAAGTCCCACTGCTGCCAGACATCTCGACAAGTCTCACCGATGGACACAAACAAAGGGCAGTATCTTCGGCACTTCACCATCTGAAACACCCATCACTACGACCGGCTGTCACCCACGATCCCTTTGAACCGACATCGCGGACAGCTGCCGGAAGGGGACGAGCAAGGACGGCAGTCAATCGAACCGAACAATCGCATCGCTCGGCAGACGGGGACGCTTGCCATATCGGGCACCAATCGAACGGTTAATACTTCTAAAAGAGGCAAAAAAGGCTTCGCCACAAACCTTTTACCGGACGCAGGTGGCGCCGGCGGGTTTGGCTGAACCTGCGTGTGGAGTCTGAGTCGAACCTTAGTTTCTTTGTTGCCGGTTAGCGCGCGCTCTCCACGCATACGGCAGCCTGCTACCGGGATTCAGCAGTAGATAATGCGCGGTCAGTGCACCTCAGGTCCTCTCGAGGATCGTCGAGCAGCATTGATATTCTCCTCGCTGTCGAGATTGCATCAACTTTCCTTGCTCAATCACAGAAGACATCATTGGCAAAGGTCCCACTACAATAATCATGGTTGCACGACAGCGTCCATCGCAAGAGTTGCAGATTAGTCTGCCCGTGATCAAGCGGCACTACAGCAGTGCTATCTCTCCACTCCTGACTCCAATCACAGCATCCTCTACATACAGTCCCATCAATGCGAGGACCGAGCGGCCACTTACGCCGGATCCAACTACTCCGTTTGACTCTCATCAGTCGTTCGAGTTGGAGTTGAGGTTTACCGAGGACAATGGCGAATATATCTGCACTTTCGAGACACTAGATGGGTCTCCACATGAGCCGGGCAGGGATATAGAGTATTGGGCAGGAACATCGCATCGACTACCAGTCACACCAGACAGGCCCCCACAAGCGTCAAAGTATGACTCTTTTGGCAGTGCTTCGAGTAGTGGCAGTGAGGCCTCCGTCCAGACACCGTTCGGCGAGGACAGCAATCCGTACATGGCCTGCGATTCCCCCACAATTCCCGGCATCACTTCACAATTCAACGATGGGCATCCGGCTGACAATGATTGGCCTTCTGTCGAGCCGTACAGTCACTCTGATGTCCAGGCACAGTGGCTCGAACCTTCTCGCCAGAAATCCCGCTCGCAATCCGATCTGCTGTCACCCATAACGATTGTGCTCGACACGATACAGGAGCACGCAATATCAGAGCCACCCAGACGGCAACCGAGAGTCTCACGCAAGACGGGTCTGAGGATGAAGTCGCTGCCGGAGATCAAGCGTCTGCCGGCCATCGACCTCTTCCAATCAGTCTTTGACCGCGGGTCTCCTTCGCCGGCACCTTCTTGTCCCTTACCGCAAGCACCGTACCCCGTGTCAATGCAACCGCGCATCGCACCACAGCCTAGACGTGGCAACGCCGGCAATCAGAGCAAGATTCAGCAATTGCTCGGCAAGACTCAATTACACAAGGCTGAATGCTTGCAAGACTCCTTCGTCAGTCTGCCGTTCCACTACCAAGCAAACAAGCAGCCCAGGCTGCAACGCATGTACGACATGATATGATCACAGCAATCGCTGTCGTGCTAACATTTGACATAGAGTATATAGATTACAAGACGTAATGTACATGCATAAGACTTCCCGTTAGTGCTATGGATATTGTGTAACATGGTGATGTACAAAACTGCAGTTCGGAGCGGTGTCGATGAAAAAGCCACGTGATTTGCAAGTTCCGGGGTCATCGGCGCGCCGAGGGTTTGTGCGTCATACGGTACGCTTGCGGCCGGGCATCCCACGGAGCCTGCAAATTCCATCTCATCATTTATATCGCGGGTTCCGCGTGCCTTACTCGACGGGTACTTTGACAGGACTACGAACAGGACTCATATATCAGGACCTCTCTCACACACAAGGGAAGCAGGACGAAAGAAGAGTCAGTCATGGCGACGGCTTCTCAGACACCAAACTTCACGCTGGGTGATTACTACAAGTTTTTTGCGGCAGGCAGTCTATGCTGCACATTGACGCACGGCGCAACGACGCCGATTGACGTGGTCAAGACGCGGATTCAGGTGGATGACGCACTGAAAGGTCAATCGATGATTCGTGCGGCGCGGTCGATCGTGTCGGAGGAAGGATCCCGGGCGCTGTTGACGGGGTTCGGTGCAACAGCGGTAGGATACCTCGTCCAAGGCGGAGCGAAATTCGCGGGTTACGAGTTTTGGAAAAAGACTTTCGTGGATATGACTGATTCGCCGGCATCGGCCACGGCCAACCGTACACTGATCTACCTCTCTGCCTCGTCGGCTGCCGAATTCTTCGCCGACGTGCTGCTGTGTCCGCTGGAAGCGACGCGTATCCGACTCGTCTCTGATCGGAAGTACGCGACGGGCCTGACCTCGGGATTCATGAAGATGGCGCGCACGGAGGGCCTGAAAGGGTTCTACAGTGGGTTCTTGCCATTACTGTGCAAGCAGGTCCCTTATGCCGTCGGACAATTCACCACGCACGAGTGGTTGAATGAAGCCATTTACCGCGTCATTGGCGAACAACGCAAAGCCGAAATGAGTCACCTCGAGTCGACCGCCGTCGAATTGACGTCGGGAATTGGGGCCGGTATCGTGGCCGCCGTGCTCTCCCATCCAGCAGACACGCTGCTCTCCAAAATCAATAAGGGGCAAGGCGGGCCCGGGTCCGCGATGCAGAAACTCGGCGTGCTCGCCAAACAGACTGGGTTTGTCGGAATCTGGAGCGGTCTCGTGCCCCGACTCGCCATGACGGCCTTCCTCGTCTCTGGACAATTCGTCCTCTATGCTCAAATCAAGACGGCACTCGCCGCGCCCGCCGGCATCGAAATCCACAAGGAGGCCGATTAAGCTGTCACTTTGTCAATCATGTGACGAGAACGACGATATTCCGTTTGTGATGCGCAGTCGGATGATGGGCCTGTATATTTATTTTTATTATGTTTAGAAGTGAGCAAACGCGTAGATATCTTTTGATATTTTTTGACTGTCGTGTAAAAAGTTTATCGCGTCCGCCAATGCTACGCTAAGTGCTATATGTAAATTCTAGATATATCGTGTGCCCTCCAAACACAACTTTTGTGGAAAGAATCGAGGACAGGGCCACAGTTAGGACGCCGCCAACTTGCGCTTCTTGGCGGCGGCCTTTCTGGCCTCCTTTTCGCGCAACAGAGCGGCCTCCCTCTCGTCCTCGAGCTTGGCTGCCCGCGAAGCCCGCTGTTCTTCACGGCGAATATCCTCCGCATTGGCCTCCATGTCCTCGTCCGAATCAATGTCCCGCGCCAGGTACGCGTCCCTCTTCTTGCCGGGATTCAAAATGTCCCAGATACTCTCGCCACCGAGACCGTTGTCTCTCGCGGCACCGGCACCGGACCCGCCGCGACGAGACGGACTCGTGCGAGAGACAAAGGAGTCGTCAGAGTCGTAAGAGTCGCGGCGACTCCTCTTGGTGACTGATTTTGTGGTTGCGGGACTACTGGTCTTGATTGTCGATTTGTCTCGAGAGGTCATAGTGCTCGTATCTGCTGATCGATGTGACAATTTCTTGTCACTAGATATCTTGGTTGAGACTTGTTGATGGTTCTTTGGCGGTTCTGCTTTAGTGTTTGCCAGGTATGTGTATTGTTTACCATTTCGACGATGCAGATCATTTTGTATCTCCACTATCGTTCTAAGGTCACGTTTGTTCTTTTGTAGTGGTTGGAGATTCGCTATGTCTGCGGATATTCTTTTGCTTACGCCGGCATGACCCTTGGACTGCAGATAAGGTGATTGTCGCTTGTCTACCAATTTTGGAGCAGGGCTCGAGGTCGATCTGGGGGATGCTACCTGGGAACTGGATGATGTGTTTAACAAGGTCTTCTTTGTGGCAGCCGTAGCTGTAGAAGGTGATTTCCCGAGAGATGTTGATTTGGTCGTAGTCTGTGAGCCAACATTTGGCCTTTGACCAGATTTGTGAGCAGGTACCGCAGGAGACTTTGTCCGGATTGGCGAGCTAATCTCCAGTTGTGTAGGTGCCGTAGCAAGCAGCGAAGAGTATTTAGAGGATAGTACCTTACTCGCTTGCGGTTGTGGTAATGACTGCTTCTGCTTGGACAGACCTGCAGAGTTCCTCACAGCTTCCGCCCGTTCTCGCCTTTCTCGAGCTTCATCAATTGAAAGAGGCCGTTTCCGTGCATCCTGCTCTTGCTTGAGCAGCTTCTTGCGCTCTGCTTGTTCCGCATCGATTTTAGCTTGCTTGATTGTCTGTTCTCGACTGTCCTTCGCAGCCTGAGCCTTCTTTCGAGCGTCCTCTTCGTCGCGCTTGCGCTTTATGTCCTCGCGCAATTGTTTTCTGCGAAGTTCCTCAAGCTTGGTTTTCCTCTCCTCGTCATCCTCCTGTTGCTGGGCTAGAAGCTTCTTGTAAGCACTCGACTGGAAGCCGCCAGATAACATGTACAGTTGACGATCGAATCCTGATCAGGAGTCCACAAGCAAAGAAGCGAAGAGTTGAAGTAATAAGTGCAACGAGAAGAGCTACGAGTCAGGCTCCACAAACGAAATTGGCTGCGGAAATTTACAACGCGCCACGTTTGGTGTTTCCTTGCCATTGAACTACAGAAGGACAGCAATTTCGATCGTAAGTATAGAGGGATGGTGGGACTCGAGTGATAGTTGTGCTAACACGTCGTACTGCGTACAGTCGCGCGCACATTGTACTTCATGTCTTATACACACCTACCGCCTTACACGGACGATTTCGATACAGAAAGCACCAATGCATCATCTGCGGCGCCACGCGATGCAAAGTTGAAGGACAAGACGGAGACCTCGGTACCGACACAAGATTCAGCTGTACAATTGCCTGCACACCTGGAGTACGGTCGTGATCGTGAGGGCAACATCATTTGTACAGATCCTATCTTGGACGACCCGGTCTACTTCAGTGCCTTTGTGCAGCTCCACGGTGCCAAGCCACCGGATGTGAGGTTACAGATCACAGGTTCACACTGGGAGGACAATATCGAAGGACCAGACAGGACGGATGGTAACACTGTCAAGTCTACATCACGTCGTCTCGTAACGGACTTTGACTTCAATATACCCTTGACCGCCGAAGTCCTGATTCGTCGCAACGGCAATGCTCCGCCCTATTTCTTCACCTACAAAGCTGACGTGCCAACTTATCGCAACTCGACCGTGAAGCGTCGCCAAAGCGAAGCTGCAGAACAGGACCGTCTTGACAATGGTCTCAGCGTAGGACAGCAGGCTATTGTGGAGTATCTCTCGTCAACGCGTGTCCTGAAGGAATTCCGGTTCGAGAAGGCGGTCACGGGGTGGGATATCAAGGCTATGGAGAGACAAATTCAGACCATCATCAGGAGGACCGGCTACATTCACAACATCAATGTCGTGTTGCGCGAGAAGGAGAATTACCTGTACGTGCGTCCCGTCAACCTCTTTTCGAGGATATACAGGCACCCACTGACGGTCCTCCTTCGCTTCATTCTGTTCCCGATTGGACTGCTTCTGCTAGCGGCAGACTATCTGTGGTTGGGTGCATATTGGCAGGTGCTGGGAGCAAAGTACGATCTCTACAGCCTCAATCCAAGCACGGGCGAGCAGCGCGGCATCTCCCAAGAGCAATTTCTGATCACGTTCGCACGCGACATAGAAAGAGCTGCGCGCGACGGGGAAGTAGGCTCGACACTGGAGTGGCCTGAGTTGCACTGGGGATGTGACGAGATGGCAATCGATACAAGAGTATAATGACTCAACGACATGATCAGACTTCGAGCAGTAGCGTATGGTTATTCTGAATTAAAACAACTCTGACAGAGCTGCAGTTGCAATTGCAATAAATGCCTTGACTGTAGCTATATATATATGGTACATCAGTCTGTCCAAGATGCTCATTCCAGACTTCACTTTTAGAAGGTAAAACAGGTCTTCCGCATAGGGTAGTACGGACCGTGAAACACGAATGAACCGACTCCTCCGTGAAGCTCCGCCTGCCCGCCTTCCATTCTTGCAGCTGTTCACGGTTCGGGATGCGTTTGCGTGCTTCGCCCGCTTCTGCTGCTGCTGCTGCTCCGGGGGAAGGAAGGAAGGGAGGGAGGAGTCCGTTTTCCCCGTACCTACCCTTGTCCACTCTGTCTGTCTGTCTGTCTGTCTGTCTACCCAGTTCACCTTACGCAGCGAGCCTGTAATCCAGCTTACATCCTCTTGCGAAAGTAATTCATCGACTCTGTAGATCCAGCTCGACCACTCAAAGGACAAAACAGCCATGTCTGCTCTCAGAACAATCTTCAACCGCTCCGCGCTACGTGTCCCGGCTCTCGCCAGGACCTATGGGTCACCTGCCGCCAACGAGGCCGGCAAGAAACAGGCCGACAAGGCGAAGCACGGCACCCAGGAAATCGACTCTGACCACCACACTGACTCGGAGGCTGCCGTCAAGGGCGAGAACGACAACAAGAGCATAGAGGAGATGCAACACGAGACCAAGGAAAAGGTGCTCAAAAAACACCACTAAGAAAAAGAAGTGAAGCTGAAAAGGCTGATTCGGGAAGCACTCGTGAGATGCCAATCAATACATCATTCCTCATTGCAAAAGCACTCCTCGAGGTGAGGACATGCAAGACACGACCGATGGCGGAAATGGTATGCACAAGCTGAGTAAAAGGAAAACAACAATATTTCTCGGAACAACCGTTCTGAGACTATCAGCAACGAAAGGAACGAACGAGCATTGTTACACAAGGAAGTTTTTAATGAAATAGCATCAAACCCAAGGAGGGAAAGTATTCTCTCATTCTCCAAGTCACCATACTGTGCCTTTGTCCTGCAGTCGTGTCCTCCTCTGTCCCGTCTGCAAAGATATCGTCAAGCATCTTCACAATTGCCCTCTCCCATGTGTACACTTGTGTAACTCTGTGCGTCTAATCCTGACGTCGTCTTCCCAGCTTGTACTCCAATATTCAACCTCGGATCCGTACACACGTGCTACATCTATCCGACACAAACGAGGACATGCAGCAGATCTCCACCAAGTCGATTCATACAGGTGAGTCTATAGGTAGGTAGTCTTCATTTGAGCAGCGCTTTTTATCCTGTATTTCACATCTTCTTTCGTGCCGTCAGTGGCTGATGTAAGGCCTTGCTATATGTGCTCGTGACGCATAGAATAAGGCTGTGGCAGAAATGATGTCCTATCGAATTTGGCTCCATTGGCTAGTGACGATCGCGACAAGTCTTGCGGCATCGTCCCAGATTCCCTCGACCCTATCCATCATACACGTCAATGACATTCACTCGCATATCGACCAATTGAATAAGTATGGCACTGATTGTGCGCCGAGCACGCTCCTCTCCTCGTCAATCGGTTCTGGCTGTGGTGGTGGTTATGCCAGGATCAAGTCGATGGTGGACAAGCTCCAGTCCGAGTACCCGGATAACCTCCTCCTGAATGCTGGGGATGAGTTTCAGGGAACAATGTTCTATACCTACTACAAAGGCCAGAAGACGGCGGAAATCCTGAATCAAATGAAGTTTGACGCTGCCACCATCGGCAATCACGAATTCGATGATGGACCGGAGCATCTTGCGGCGTACCTGCGCAATCTGACCACCCCCATCGTCTGTGCAAATATCAATACAAGCATCACTGAGTTGAGCTCTCAACTCATCCCGTACACGATTATCGAGCGGTATCAGGTGGGTATTATTGGTGTCATCACTCCAGAGACCAGCTCGGTCTCGAGTCCTGGTGACGACGTCGATTTCGTCGAACCCCTTGACCTCATGCAAGATCTCATCGATGATCTCCACGCTCAGGGCATCAAACGCATCATTGCACTCACCCATATCGGTTATGGAGTTGATATTCAGTTGGTGCAAAAGACGAAAGGCTTGTCACTAGTGGTTGGTGGACATTCCCACACTTTCCTGGGCGATGTGCCGGGATCGGAAGGTCCATACCCGACCGTTGTGAAGGACCTGGACGGAGTGGAAGTGCCGGTTGTGACGAATGGCAAATGGGGCTATAATCTCGGACATCTCCGTGTTACATTCAACGACAATGGTCGAGTGGAGACCTTTTCCGGTCAACCAATCCAATTGCTCGCCAAGGACGTGCAGCAAGACAGGAAGCTTCAGGACCAAATCTTGGCTTGGAAGCAACCCTTCTTGGACTTTGCGAACGAAGTGGTCGGTCTGGCTAAAGGATCATTCGCACAATTGACGTGTCAAATCACCGAGTGCACCATTGGCAACTTGGTGGCCGATGCCATGATGGCGGCCCACCCACAGGCCGACCTGGCACTCATCAACGCCGGCGGTTTGCGTGCCGGCCTGCCACGGGGCAACATTACACGCGGCCAAGTCTTGACCGTCCTGCCATTCGGCAGCACCCTGGTGGACCTCACATTTACGGGTCACCAACTCTGGTCGGTGCTCGAGGGCATCGTGTCGTGGGAGAACCAAGAGACGCACCACGAAATCACCTCTTTCGCACAAGTCTCTGGTGTGCGCATCCATTACGACGGCACCCGACCCCGCGGATCCCGCATGTCCTCCATCCACATCAAATCACATCATCCCGACCCCAGTCGTGACCACGACGACGACGACGAGGAGGATACCTATCGCGATATTGATTTATTGCACAACTATACCGTCTGCACACTGGACTTTATGGTCGCCGGCGGCGATTTCTGGTGGCCAGAACGCAAGAGGGAGGAATACACAGTGGGGGAAAAAGTAGATGAAGCCTTGATCGAATACTTGCACCACACCGCATCCGTCACGCCGTACCTCGATGGGCGGATCAGGGACTCTTCCATCCGCGGCCGCGTGAAGGCCCACGCCGAAACGATCCTCTCCGCCGCACAACGCGTCACTGAGGTTCTGCTTCTCTGTTTCGGCGACTTTGAGCACGCCGGCATGAAGGTCTTTGAGTGGATCGTCTTGACGTTTCTCGACAAATTTGAGGGCGGGCAGTTTCGGTGATTACGATTTATAGACATGTCTTTCCAATGTAGCGTAGGCGATAGCAATCGAGGTTTACTTCTCATTTGTTCCCGTCTGTATTGTTCTATGCTTTTGATCTGTCGCCTTCTTTGAAGAGCATCCACAATCACGGCACTGATCAAATTACTGATCGAATTTGATCAGTACTAATTACAGTCAGACAGAATAGCAGATAATCAACAACAAAACAAACTGATAGTTAATGCAAGCATAATACAATTACTGAGGCATAATCCGTACTTTACAAATCACTACCAGGCTTGGCAAGCGTTCTAGGGTGCTCGATCAGAGGCTCTTTCCATCACTCGTACTGCCAGTTGTGCCGGGCTATAGACATGGATGATAAACCTGACTGTGTTTCAAGTCGTGGCAGTGGTGCAATCTTTGGCGCTTTGGGTGTGCAGAAATTCGGCAGGATCGCTCGAACGCACATTGAATTGGCCGCGGTCTTGATGGAAGCTGAGCATGTTAGCTACTCGCACCACGGCGACAAAGGTGATGGGCATACCTCGAACACTACTGATATCGTCCCGCAAGCATGAGTCGAGATCTTTGTGCTCGCTGACCAGCTTCTGAAAGTGATAAAGCCACAAAATCAAATCTTTGAGTGCTTGTAAATCGACCTGTGCACTATTAAGCAACTTCCCAGTGTGCAGCAAGAGGAAAGTTACAGGACTCCGCTGCAAGCGATTCATCTCTTCAAAGTAGTCTCGCATGGAGCAGAGATGAGGCAACATGATTCGTCGTATCTTGTCATTGTTGTGCTCATCAAGAGACTGTCTCGCACTCAGATACTCGACAAAGTGCTCGATATCCTCCTGATACGTTCTGTAGAGCGTGAGCGCAGTCTCCCTTGAATTGTCTGGAGCTCGACGCAGTCTCGCCGGTGATTGTGCCTTGCGTGGGGACTTCTGTGTAACATCGCAAAACTTGGGTATGCCAGAATCCTGACTGTCGTCGAAAGATGACCAATTATATGCCCGTGCTTTTACTGGTGTCTGCGCTTCTGTCATCGCCAAGCACAAGACCGGACTCCTCAACAGCACAAGCCGTACGACTGTCACAGAAGATAGTGGTCCCTTTTCAGTGAGATTATCCGATGCAAGAGCTGTCAGAGCACGGTAGTCTTGGTGGATGGTGTACGACTGGCATCGAAAGAGTCAGGAGAGACGTCTACGGACGATAGGTATCGATCCAGGCGGCGTAACAGCTCTCAGGGTCTGCAGAGCGCCAAAAGCAAGGTTTGATCAGCAATATGCTCGCCGAAGATGAGTGTCTGCCATGTCACCGAACCAAGTCTCTTTTATCCTTGCTTCAGATCCTGCTCCGTGTTTTGATGCTCTAGCACGTATTGTAAAGGCAATTCTAGCAAGAGCACAAGTATGGTCAAAGATATAGACTACAAACAGGTGCAGCCTGCCCAACACAGGAAGCTCCACTTGTGAAAGTACAGTTATGGTAGCAATTTCTGGTGATTAGCAGCAACAGATGGTAACAGTGATGCTCATGATCGTTGACAACCACCAGGTAGGTGAGAAACAAGGTTACTTTCATGCCGGGGTACCATTGACAATGTGCAGCTCTGCTTTGCACGAGACTGGAGACCACATGTCCCAAACTCCATGGCCTTGCTTATCTGGACATACCCGGACTGTCAAATCTGACTGAGTACATTCTTGAAGTGATCTCGGATTTTGATCACTGGTCGAATCTCTTTGCCGTTCGACGTCTTGAATTGGAGATGAAGAGCCGTTAACATGGTCCAGAGACGGAAGACAGGACTTAAACAGCTCCTCGGATGAACTTCTCCGATGTATCAAGAGGGGCCGAAGACCACTATCCTGCTTGGCCCCGCTCGTTGTCTTATCTGAGATGACGACTGCGTCACGATAGAACGATCGGCCCATCGTCGAGTAGCCACGTTCGAGCCGTCCGCTAGTTTCCAGCTCAAGCAGCCGCTCTAGAACTTGTTGCTCAGAACGTCCGAAAGGCCCGGCAAAAGTTTTGGAGGAGAATGGTGGCAACACAGGAGCAATCCATGAAGCATCAGAAACTGCGCCCGTTTGGCACGAACCATCCGAGGTCTTGTTCATTGGCAAGGACGAAGACTCTCTCGCCTCTAGCGATGCCCTTGGTGGAACTTGAGCACCCATGGCAGGTGCGGTCTTTGGGCGCTGCAGACTACTGACACTTTCCGACAGTGGTGCATGAGCAGAGGCTCCTCTCATTAATGCCATGTGCTGCTTTTTGATCTCCCGATCATATTGACGCTGAGCAAGAACGTGATTCAGCATCCCGAGGTTGTAGTGCTCATAACATGTCAGAACACAAGTGAGTAAAGCGATCTATTAGTGTTAGTGGTTAGTCATCGAAAATGTCCTAAAACAGACTGCATGCAGCACATCATGGTGCTCATAGACCGAATAACGTTGCCTCAGTCTTAATATCACTTGCTTATATATGCCTTCCAATTGATTCCGTCCGCCAAAATTCTCGAGAGCTTGTCGAGCAGGTAGTGGTAGACGAATTTCACGAAACACCTGAACTCGATTCGATCCGGCAAGTCTTGGCAAGCAGCAAGCAAAAGTAGTTGGCTGTCGTATCAGTAATGCGGCGTCAGCTCGCTGATGTAGCACTCACGACAACGACTGAGCCACGCACTGTGGTCATAGCTAGCGCATCTTTGCCAGCTGGCAGTATTGGTAGAGACTCGAGCATTTCGGTCACAATGCCCTGAATCTCAAGCGGTAGTGTAGCGATGTCTGATTGATGGTAGGCCAATGAGTAGTGCTCAAGGACGCTCTTGTGTTTACACAAGCCGAGGAGAAAATAACCATAGTCAGCATCGTTTGTTCGTGTTTGTAGGCGCGTCTTTTTATCTGCCACGCGACACTGGAAAGCTTTAGCAAAATCCTGAATCATTCGTCTAGCAGGAGATTGATTTCGAATCTTTGCAGATGACTTGTAAACCATCACTGGCTAGAATCTCCTTAGCAACTAGTTTCCAGATAGAGTCGAAACCACTTGCATTCACTGAAAACGGAATGGCACTTTGCCAACTAGTGAGGGGTCGTCCATCAATGCTGGTGTTGAGACAAGCACAAATTTCCTTCAGACTTTGTGTCTGCAAATGTTCAGGCATTCCCCCAATATTTTCGTTTGCATAAGTCGACGCATCCTTGTGGTCCCAGCGATTGGTAGTGTCTGTTGCTATTCTCAACTTGGATGACTGCTTAACCAAAGCTTGGCCCCCGGCTACCGTTGTTGACGACAAGCAATCTTCCAACAACGCAGCATCTCTCAGGAATGCGCGCAATGCTGTCCCAAAGTAGGGTTTGAGCTGGGAGCGATTGTTCTCCGAAATGATGCTGTCCTCTTTCTTCGTACGCCACTTGCCCATACTCGACGAGTCAGGTGCCAAGCACGTATAAAGTGATTCAGTTTAACTTTGCGAAAGAGCCTTTTGACACCCTGACTCGATAGACAATGACAGAGCAGCAAAAGTGAAAGGACAATGTTGAGCATTGAAGAGAGTGATCAGTATACATTCTGGTATTCCCTGCCTGTAAGGCTGCACAATCCTGTCCTGAGCAGCCCAAGCAAGAAGCAAGAGAGCCCCTGCCTTCCATGAGTGATCAGACGTGCTCAGAGCTCATCAACCACAGAGCACAGCCATAGAGTCAAGCTCTTTCATGTACGTGGCATGTGCTCCCTCATAGAGAGGCTAGTCAGTTGCGCACTCACTTCTGCAGCTCCGCGAGTCCCTAGAGCCAGCTGCTGTCTGACGACTGGCAATAGCTGTAGCCAAGCTTAACCAGCTAGGTAGATTACTATAAGAACTTCGAATCATTTGCGCATATACAGGAGAAAGTCTCAACTGCACCAAGGGCAGTCTCAACTGCACCAAGGACATTCGCAAATGTTCCCTTCAAGGCTAGCTGAGGAGTATGACAAGCAGAATCAACCATGTTCATGACTGGTCTAACTCTCCCTTAAGCTTATGCATATGTTAAAAATTGAACAAGATGTTTGACTTTTGCACAAATACACGGTATGCACGGTGTGATCTCGTAGTTCGGACGAATCTCGAGACTCGGAACGTGGAACAATAAATCACGGGCCGACTTCCCTGATACGGGTATACCGGTATGTGAAATCGTAGGCAGGTAGTCGTCCCAGCTCGCACAACTTCGTACCAACTCCAACTCAGATTCATACTAAGGTACGTGCGTAGTGGCCGCGCACCAGCCACAAAATCGATTGCTGGGCATCGGCCGAGGTCAAAGACACGCTGCTGCGATCTGCTCATCATTTCTCCTTTGGCAACAGATTTATGGTCGACTGCGTAATCAGTGTCAAAGCGTGATCATGGCCGAGCACTCAGAACTTACAGCCAAGCTGGAATGTGCGCGTATCGTATGGCACTGTGAAACTCAAGTGGACATCGTCGATTACAAGGACCTTGTGGCGGTCCGCAAGGAGGAGGGCAAGCAGGAAGACACGGTGCACAACAGATGAATCCCTAGCTGGATATGCAGTCGTGACATTGATCCCCACTGCAGCTGGAAAGCAAGCTTGCAAGAGCCATGCACGCAGTTGTGTAAGATAATCGTTTGTGCGTTGCGCACATGTGCACGCGCAATACTTGCTGCAGCGGCGATAAGTCTGCTGTCTCCTCTCCTACTATTGATTTTCGCATCAAGAGCGCTGCAGCTGGCATGCATGATTGAGCGACGAATGAAAACAAACTCACCGACAACATCGCGCTGCAGACAAGATCGCATTCCTCAGTCTTTCAAGCCATTTGTCTCAAAATTCCTCGATGCAATCTTAGCTCAGCTACCCGACCGTTAATAAAGCTTCTCTAGCACGTTCGGGTAGAGGCTGCGCGATATGGCAAAATTCCCCATGGTTGCCGTTGGAATGCTGGCCGGCAGGCTGCCCGGCATCGTTCCCTCAGCTTCCAAAGTTGGCACCCATGCTCAAGGCGTGAAGAGGGGGAGAGTCCAAAATCGAGGTTGACAGCAAAGTGAAGGGCAGCTCGAGGTTGTGGGTGGGCAGCACGGCGACTCCCCGCGTCAAAGAGGCCTGTGGGTGTACTATAATTGGCAACGATCTCACTCAAGATAGCTGGCACCCCGTGCGTAAGTGCACTCGCCACATACCCGTTTCGTGCCCAGACAATTTTTTGTCGTCATCCCTTGCCCAAGATTGCAGTTGTGGTATCTGCAACTGCGAGGTCTCAGTCTGGCAGGAGGCAAGAGAGAGGGAGTGCCGCATAGACACGGTCATAGGAGGGAGATGGCCTGCAAGATGTCATTGGCCCGCAGAACATTCCAAAGGACCTGTTCCCGCAGCTCACGAGAGTGGCCCATACCGAGCTGGGTAAGGGAGCGAGACAAACCCAATCTCGCCAGGCAAGGGAGCTGCAGGCAGCGAAAGTTGGCAGGCGGCACTCATTGTCTGTGATGGGTGAATGAGCCCGCGGGCAAACAGGCGGGAGTCTAGAGAGTGAAGGGAGAGACTGGGAAGGCAGGAGCATTCCTGTGTTCTGGTGGCTAGAACCCAACATAGCCCAGAAAGTGACATGGCGCTAGAAATGATGACGCCGGATCCATTCTCGCTCAATCCCACCAATCGCACGCGAGCAGTGATCAGCTCTGTGCAAGCACCAGTCCGCTCGCCCCTTTGCGTGAGGACCCAGGGTATAAGAGAGTCGAGTGCCCGTCCTCTTTCCCTTCTCTCATCAACCAATCTTCCGAGTCAATCACCTTCGTTTAACAAAACAACTCTTACTCTACAAACATGCAGTTCACCGCCATCGCTCTTACCTTCGTTGCGGCCGTCGCTGCCATCAACCCAAACGCAAAGGAGGCCTTCGTTGCCAACTACATTGCCAACGCTAAGCGACAGGCATCTGCCTCGCGAGTGTCTGCTTCGGCCTCTGCCTCTGCTTCGGTCTCATCAGGTTCTGGTTCAGGATCTGGTTCCGGCGCTGTCAGCACCGCTGCACCAAAAGTTTCATCTCTGCCAGTTGCTACTACCTCAGACGCTACCGTCATGGCACTCTCTGGTTCAGCCCTCCTTGCTGGAGTCATGGCTCTCGTCCTCTAAACGACATTTTCCACTTCCTCACAATCACAAAACACCACTTTGAACAAATCACACGATACACAAATCAATAGACGATCTTGTTCGCTTGGTTCAGGAAAGGGACAAATCTTGGGACGGCGCTTCTGATTCTTGTAATGGCATAGCAGCTCTTTTGAAACTTATACACTATTAATCCAACTTTTCTCGGAAACTTTCTTATTGCCATGTCTTGCTTTGCGCTCTAGTACACAGTCTCTCGCTCAATCTCCTTGTGCTGATTTTCTCTTGGTTGTGCTCGTTTGACTTTGCCACATAGCTGGGAGATGGAGGTTGTGGAACGAGACATGTCACATCCCTTGTCTGGGTCATTTTCCCCTTACGGCCGCCCAACCAGTCCACAATTCCCAAAAATAGCCCTTCCTTCTGCCCGTGGCGTCGGCAATAATCGGAGCCAAGTCTGGGATGGCTGCCTGATTACCCATTAGGGCATGCGAAAAATTCCTTGGCAAGAATCAACATAGCCTCGCCTAGCATTACATTGGCATCCGGTGAACGAATTACGCACGGGCGGGCACACGACTTGCCTCTCCCGCTTCACTAAGGTAGAAAGATATGTGCTTGGACCGCGGCTCATGGGATCGATGTGCGAAAAATGCCAAGCTTAAGCGACCGACCGATACCGTGCATCAAGCGTGCGTGCGTGCACGTGTGTCTGCCTTTCACATTGTGCACGTGCATCCTTCGGCCATCGCATGCATGCATGCATGCATAGATTTTTGAATCGACGGTACAGTAGGCAAAGTTGAGGCGGTGTAGAAATGCCAAGCGCGTCTTATATACATAGATCGAATGACAAAGAGAGCCGTGACTCGAGCACCGCAGTAGTGTATAACATACATCTCCCGTTTGACATGACACCAAGTGAGAGAAAAGTCGTGTGTGTGGTCTGTTTATACATAGAGGAGAAGAGAATTTGATTTCGTTAGAAGAAGAAAAAGCAGAAGAACATACATGAAGAAAACCCGAAGCACAAAGACGCCCGCCAATCGCCTACATCCCTTCCCTGCGATTTCGTGTACACTTTTACCATCGAATAACGGCCACATTTTGAATCCTTATGCACAAATACTGCCCGGCGCCTACATTGAGGGCTGCGATTGCCGATCACCGACCCCTGTAATCCGAAGCCAACCACAATCACCATCACGTCAGAGATGACGGGGAAATGCATGCGTCGCTCCCCTGTACATTGTGGTGCACTCGGATGACCTCGTTGACATTCCCGCGCACACATCACTGCTCGACCACTTCCCAATCGTCTTCGCCCGTGGAGATGCCAATCCCAAGCAAATATCGGAGTGCAAACTCGGGCAAAATGTCCGCAATCGCCTGATACATCCTCGCGCCGGCCCCGACACTTACGTGCGTAGCAGGTCTCGCGTCAGTCAGTGCGTCAAAGACCGTGTGATGTAGTTCCTTCAACGGAGTGCCCCGAACGCGCGCCGGCATCGGTTTGCCCGTGCAGTTGCGGTAGGAAGAGCTGTACGCTGCGCGCACCGAGGGCGACCAACCTAGAACGTCGGCGCGGGTGTTATTGCGAGGCGCGTGATGATGATGATGATGATGCGCGAGATCGAATGTGCCGAGTCTGATGTGAATGGTAAAGATGCTCGGAATTTCACGAGAGATTGTCTGTGCCAGTGCTTGCGTCGCGTGCGCAGTCATGACGGAAGCCGTGTAGAAGGGTGTGTGTAGGGAAGGGATGATCCAGTCGTTGAGGAAGAGGATGCGACCAGAGTGTTCCCGTAGTAATGGTAGGAAATATTGCACCATAGCGGTTGGCCAAGACAATCCGGTATCGATGGCCCTGGTCATTTGCTCGACACTGAGAACTTCCAGTGGTCCTGTCGTGACATTGGTCGTCGGCCCGAGTATCAGCCCAGCAAAGTGCAAAGTATGTCCACCATGATAAGCTGGCGCCGGTATGCTGAGATAGCTCCCAAACTTCTCGATCGCAGCATATGGTGGTTCACCCTTTTGTATGAGCAGAGGTCTAATGTCTGCATGGCCTTCATTCTCGATCGCCAGCTTTTCAGAAAGTGTTTGACAGGCGCAAAAGACAATGAAACCCCGTCGTTCCAGATCGAGTGCGACGTTCTTGGCGATCTCATTCGTAGTAAAGTTTGTGACAATCAGGACTAGAAAGTTCAGCTCAGACCTGGGTGTGAAAGCACTGATGACCTACCTTCCTTGCGACTTGCGTTGTTCGTCCTTGCAGCTCGTCTCTTGCGGTGCTTTTTCTCGTGGCGCCTATACACAACATACGCCCCTACACCGGTTGCGCCGCCCAGTGCCAATATCGTATACTTGTTTTCCGCGACCCAGCGCGTGATTTCGTCCCAATAGGACGTTGGCGGTGGAGGTGGTGGCGAGTACTGAAAAATTGATGGCGTCGTGGATGCATCGACCTTTGCGGTCAAGTCTGACAATGAATCCTGGAGTGAATCGAGCCCGGTCTTTGCCGACTGCGCTAGCTTGTCTGCCACGCTGACTATATTGGTATACCAGTCTCCAGACATCGTTGCGAGCTGTTGCTGGGCCTGGAATCGAGGGTGATCATATACATGTCTTCATAACAACGTGATGAAGTGCTGTAGTATCGGATAGTATACGTGATGTCTCGTATTCGAACCCGTTATCAACTGTTCTGGTGATCAGCAGGATCTGTCTCTGATGAAACCATGCTTGTAAGTACAGCAAGTCATGAGTAGAAGATAATACTATACATAGTGGTAGGTCTGATGGGTTGTGCAGAGTGTGAACCGAGTCTGGCTTGTCTATTCGTGACCACACGTCGCAGTAGCAATATGCTAATTATACCATAATTCACTGATGAGAGATGCCACGTTGTGAAATAGTATGGCTCACATCAGACACGTTGTGCTCCATAGCGTCAAATTACCATCAGGATGAAACATGCTTGTCTTTGCTGTGACAAGCGTCCCTCTGACCAGTTCAGACATTACATAGCACCTTCAAACCTGACATTGTTAAGTTTTGAAATGACGAGACTGCTCGAAGCACAGACACGGCGTGTGTAGATACCCGGGAAAATGTCCTACTACGGACCACAGCACCCGCAACCGACGTACGGTAACGCGCCGCAGCGCAATTACTTTCCCGCAGGCGCACAGCAGGGACAACGACACAGCATGTATCAACAGCCACAGGCAGCGGGACCACAAGGATATTATCCACCACAAGCGCAACCCGTATACCAACCACAAGTTCAAGGACAACAGAGAGGGTACGGCAATGGATCTGGAATGAGCCCTGGTTTGGCTTGCTGTGCAGCTTGTTGTGCGTGGTAGGTGTTATGACATGTCACAGCTCAGCAGTTGTGTCCGTCGACAAATCAGAGCACTGACAATACATAGTTGCGCATTGGAGGAATGCTGCTGTTTGCTGTGTTAGGCAACGACACTCCAAGGGTTAAGCATATCAAAGGAAGACTTCAGAATTGTCCAGTGCAGTATATTCAGCGCATCAAATACATAATATAGCCAGCAAGACTCGCAGGAATGTCGAGCTCCCGAACTGTTTCGCCTGCGCAAGAATGTTCAATCGAGAAGGGTTTGTGTGAGCCACACGTCGGTCCAGTCTGACAAAGATTTCAGAGCAACGAGATGTACTCTTGCACGGAGAACTTGTAGAGCCCTTGTGAAGACAACTGAGAACCGTCACGGCCTTCATGCCCTCCTGGGGACGAATACAGTTCTTCGAGATTGACGGCATACTGACCACTGCCATACCCCGAGCCATAGACAGATCCACACGAGGCTTCCCGAGCCATGTGTACCATCTTGACTGTCGAAGCGACACTACTGTTTGTTGAAGAAGGTGAGCTTGGTCGCGAAAAGTCCTGTGCGGATTGCGATCTCGGGGTGCTAGGTGCCGAAGACGTATCTGAGTCAGACTTTGTGCTCGTAGATGAAATGCTACTGACATCACTCGCAGTCTGCTTCGTCTTCAATGTGAACTTTCGAGATATCTTCTTCGTCAGTGATCGCGTTAGCTTGGACGATTCGTTTGCGTTCTGTGTTGGCATAGTGTGTGACGAAGGAAGTGTCTTCTTCGTGGTGGTTTCTCGAAGTGTGATTTGCATGTTGGCTGCAAGTGCTTAAGTTGTGATTTCTATCGAACGTATACCAGATACGTGGACAAGACTAGTGCTGCTGAGAAGCAAGAGAGTGTGGTTTGAATGAATGTGTGTGTTTGAGAAAGTAAAGAGAGTGATGCAGTGAAGCCGGAATGCTATGCTTTCACGCGGAACAGGTCTCTAACAAACTGAGGAGCGGATAGCTCAAGTGAGGGTGATCCTACAGAGAGGAGAAAGAACGTGTGAATAGCTTGTATGGAAGTGCTGCAGGTGAAGAGATATGCAGTGCAGGGCAGGGGATTTACTAGTTATGCTCGCTCGAGCTCGGTGCTGATGTCGTACAGACACTTTGCATCCCCAAGCCCTGCAATTTCGTTCTGGTGGCGTGCGAGCAGCTGCATGAGCTTTTTTTAAAGTTGCCAACCTGCACAAAATCTCCACCGAAAAAAGCCGCAACTGGCGCGTACGCTGCAGTACCGGTAGGTGCAGGTATCGGATGGGCACGTTCTAAGCAGATCGAGCATCAAGATAGCTCGCACGAGCGCACCTGTTGATGCTGAAGCTGATTCCTGGTTCCATTTGGGTGGTATCGCTAAGGACAACCTATAGCTAAGAAGACACCTACGTACAGATCAATGTACACACATGTACATGTGCAGGCCTATAGCTAGGGCCAAGAGCATACCTTCACGTGGTGCATCTTGACGTAAAATGTTAATTAATGTTTTCGACGTGCAGGTGGGATTCAAGTTGAGGCGCTCATTTACGCCCGTGTGGCAGTCGATCGCAGATTTACCGTAGGCCAAAGCAGCACGTCCAAAGTCAACGTCGCTCAGTCCTTGGTGCTGCGTTGGCTGGCCACTTCCAGACTGTGCCCAGGCTGCTGCATAGATCCGAAGTGTCTGCCCACGATCCTTCAGGCACAATCGGTAGTCGATTGCAACGGCTGGCTGTGGCACTTGCGTCGTACTGTGGTTAGAGGCGCACTGGCATATGTACCAACATCATCTTCGTGAAGTACATTAGACACAGTGTTATACCTGCCAGGAGCGAACGCCAAGTGATGGTGGCATATCTATGCATACGCTCCATACGTATATCAGTAGTGTTCAGTACACTTATCCCATTCCCACTGTGCCTCATCCTCAATTGAAATGGCCGGAAGTTGTCGGTACAATCAGCCATATAGGAGCACCGTGCCATCTTGAGACTTGTGACGACCATGTAAGTGTCCAAAGCGCACCTTGCTGCGAGACATTTTGTTCCGGGAAGTCTCACGACATCATGATCTGCCATCAACAAGGCTGACAACACTTACTGACCAGCGTCCATCGTGGTCATCGTGGACAGTTCCAGTGCTCGCCGATGCTTTCTCCACTTGGCTATAACCTTGGAGCCATATTTGCTGTCGAAGCTACGGGGTGCAGGTTTCGAAGCTTTGCGACATGGTAAGAGACCATGTGTATATTTGCTGATCGCTTTGCCATCCAGCGAGTAGCAGAGCGACATTTTGTGCTCTGATTTGATCTTAGGTCTCTTGCAAGAAGTCTAAAAGTGCAGTGAATCCACTAAACCGCCTGCGACCTCTGCGCAAGTACAAATTTGTAAGGACGAAAGCATGAATTTCGTGAGGTTCTACGAGCCATGTTAACCTGTCGTCCGGGATACCTTGGATGTTTGAGATGAAACGCTTCGAGTCCGAGAGCAGACACTCGGACCCACCACTCATGATCAATAGCCCGCGTCCAGGCAATGCGTTTCTGATCTGCGATGTAGTGCAACTCAACGGGTTTGCTTCGACCAATTCACTTTCGCATGTGGACGTTGTGTCTCTCATGTACCATCTGCCATAGCGCAGAACGGCTGCTGCGCTGATGTAGTCCCCGGCGCCTTCAGAACGTGGAAATCTAGATTCAAAGTCAAGCCAAGGACTGATGTAGAAGCATTTGTGAATTGTATCCCTTGGTAGCAGTGTACCTTTACTGGATAGACGCAGCAATAATGACTGACACAAGCCTGCACCAGCAGAGTCGCCTCCCAGTACCAATCGAGCATTAGGGAATTCGCGCATGATGTGCAGGAGAACAGCAGTAATCTGATCCAGTTGAGTCGGGTAGCATGCTTCCGGGACTAGATCGTATTCTGGACTATAGATGATCGTGTCGTGGCATTGTTCTGCTAGAAGGGCTAGGAACTCTGCATAGAATGGTACAGATCCTACGATGAGTCCTCCTCCATGTATGTATAGGATGACTTGATCAACTCGTTTTGGCGTCCTGCCACCATCAAACACGTATACCAGCACGGACTTATGTGATGTGCACTCATCGATGACAAAGGTCGTAAAAGGTAAAGCACCCCGATAGCGCCATTTCAGAAAGCGTAGACAGTTGGCCGAGCTGAAGAAGAGCCGTCCTACTCGATAGTGTACCTTGTCAAACGCATAAGCCACGAGCTGTATTATAAGCTGTTGTAATGGATTGGATATGTTTCTGAAGTGTGTTGCCTCATCCTTTTTGAGCCCGAACGAATGTAAGGCAATATCGAGTAGAATTGCAGGCAGGTGTACCAGTATGTCACGGGCAAATGACAAGAGCTCGGAGATGGAGAGCTCGAACAAGATTGACCATACTATGATGCCAAAGAATACCACGACATCCAAGACAGACAGTGGTTTCATGCTACGGTCTTTCGTGCCAGAAGTGGCTGTACCATGATATCATACCTGACATACAGAACTTCAGAACAAGCACTGATATATGTGACGCATCATTGTCCAGGTTATGATGCTTATTTTAGAGCTGGAATACTGATCGTCTGCGAGTGGCTAGGTACTGATCATGTACACGCACAGAATCAGACGATCAGTACAGGACAAATCAACCACAACGCAAGACGCCGCACTCACGAAAATATTCATGGACAGTCTCTCGTGTGCAGTACTAGTCTGGGCTACTACGGCGTGACAGCTGCTATCCTTACACTAGACCTTTTGATGAAGTCTAACCCACTCTAATAATGATTGTGAGGTTGCCGTGAAATATGATTTGGGCCACGCTGAGTTTTGTGCCAGTTAATGCTTAGTCTGCTTATGCCTTTAATGCCATTGCTCGTTGCGTCTCTATCACTTCATTTGCTCGCCTCCAAGCTTGCTCTACCTCTTCCGGAATGTCAACGTGTGCGATAAAACCTTTGCCACGCGGACCATAACCAGATGCGTCGTCTCGCATCCTTGGAATCTCTCCGAGCACCAATTCACAGAATCGTTGCGTATCCCACAAGCCATCAGTAACGATTGTGGGAATTTCATACTCCATGCCGTTTTCTTTCCAGACGATTTGTGGGACGAACGAAGGGAATGATGTAAATCTAGGAGTCCCTTCCGAGTCCTGATAGGTCTTCTCAAATGTGGCCAGAGAACGTCGTGACATTGTTGGATCTTGTACGATTACCATGTGCTTAGTCCTGGTGTTGTGTTTCTTCAACAGATCATGGCTTTCTTGGGCGTTCGCACCACAATTGGTTGACTTCTCATCAAGCAAGACTCGAAGGCCAGACGCTTCTATACTCTTGGCGTGATAGAATCGTTCAAAGATCTGATATAGTAGTGTGCTTTCTGCTATGTTATTCTGATCTGTGGCCAGGACGTGGTATCTTGCATGGTTAGCCACTGTGTCATAGAGGAACTGCGTCGAGTGCCCTATGCCGCCCGAGATAACAAGAGTCTTCGCCAACCTCGGATTCGCCTCAAGGGCTTCGAATACTGCTTCCGAACACTGCAGAATGGCAGATCCGCACAAGACGATAGTGTCAATATCAGGCACGTCACTTAGCTTGTGTGTAACTTCATTGGCGAGAAATGCAGCAATGAGATTGATGTCCTGCACGATACTCTCATTCATCTCGCAGGCTCTAGTCCTTCCAAGTCTTGCTTTGGACGATTGACCCGCCGCTGGTCGATCAACTCGAGGCTGATTCGTGATCACCTGGGCAGGTCTGACCCAGCACGCGTCTTCTCGGTAATATTCGTACGTACAACGTTGGAAGCGCCCTAAATTGCCCTGCAGCAGCAGCAGCTGGTGAATGTGAGAACCTTGAAGAGTTCCAGGTTGCTCCAGACTCCGGGGCTTTCGTGCCACTTGTGCAGAACGCCACTATTCCCCGGTTCATGCCGGATACCATCAATTGCAACTGCAACCCGCGCACTTCCATATCAATTGCAACTATAGCTCGCTAGCGCTATAGTGGACATGTTACCTGAAGCTAGCTACCTATAGCTAGAAAGATTACTGCAACGTGTCGCTTGCAGCGCACCACTATGATCGTAGCCGGCATAGCCACGAGACGTGATCGCGATAACGTGTGCCTCCATATTCTGTACCACGTGAACAAGTCAACACATTGTCATTTGCAATTGAATCGATCGAATGGATGAGCTTGCCTTCCACCGCTTGAGCTTGTCATGAGCACGCAATGGCAGATCACTACAAAGACGAACGCATTGAATGGTCAAGAGGTCGCCGTATCAATCATACGCCAGCTACAAGAAACGCTGTGAGATTCGTTCCGAGTTGCTGATTGCATCTCTAGCTGCAGCTGGCTAGAGCTAGCGACTTTCGTTCTCGCTTAACTTGTCTTGTCAACTTGTCACTTGTCAATGCCACAAGCCCATCTAAAAACAAAACGAATCTGGGAGCTCGAGATGCTCGTGATACTGCAGCCACAAATCAATTCGTTATCGACTCTGGATTCGAAGTACAACAGAGCCAGTGCATGTACCCTACACACGTTCGAAGAGATAGCTCATGTACAGCCAGAGGAATTCAACAGCATTGTCCAGGAAATTGAACCTGAATTTCTCCACATGTACGCTGTGATACATCTGTAGCTGGGCGTGCGGAAGTTACCGAAGGGCCAGCTAATAACCAGCTAATAACGTGAGGCATGGTCATTGAGGTCTGGCCATTGAGGCCTGGCCAATGGCCATGACAAGAGTTGTGCAGGGCTTTCTTTCGTGGCCGAATATCCACAATCGCACTTCCAGGGTTCCAAGGTTCCCATTCGTTCAGAAAGGCTACAAGGTTTGGCCCGGAACTACGCCACAAATAAATCAGCTGCCGACCAGAATTCGTGATCAAATCCATGTGGGGTCCCGTTTGTTGCTCGAAAGGGGAGGTCGGGATGCAACCCTGGCACGTAGATCGATGCCTAGCTGAGTTTTGTTACAGAACCTACGCATATGTGTATGCCTTGCTTGGCACGCACTTTCTTCTCTTGTGTGATCGCCTATGTTGTTCTCAGAGCACTGGCAGGTATGTAGTGGAGCATGGCATAGCGAAGAATTACGGAGTACGCTGCTAGTACACATGAAGTATAGAGGTAAAGAATGGTTGGACGTTGAAATATATGTATAAAGATTTGCGTAGATAGATACAACTTTGCATTCGGCATTGCCTTCGGCAAGATAAAAATAATTATATACAAGAATAACCAGCCCATGATCCTCCACTGAAAATAGGAATAAGGAGTTGAGTATCGATGCGATTTGGAGAAACGCACTCGCTAAAGCTCAGGGTAGAGGTGTTGATGGACGTGATAACCTGCAGTCAGCACAGCTGATCACAGCTGTCTTGCGTGTATCATTTGTTGTCCGAGCTGTACAGATGAAGGACATTGCATATCAAGCAATCAATGTCGAGTTGCCTTTGCTTCTTTCCTGCTTAACAGGAGGTTCTCATAACGACATAGATCATTCGGTGATACTTGTTTGCTTGCATCGATTGGTCCAGGTACAAGATCTACAGTATTCACAGAGTCCTCTGAGACCGTATGTGTCAATCGAGGTCTTCGTCTACGTTGTCGTCCGGTGCAGGCGCACTTTGAAAAAGAGATGCTGCCACGTCGAGAGCGTGCGATCAGAGAATCGTCGCTAGAACTCTCAAGCTCGTCCATGAGACTATCACAGTTCTCGTGCTCGTCCTCAGAGCTTGACAAGGCAGCCAAGGAGTCCTCCTCAGCCGTCTCCAATTGTGAAATGAATTGTGATTCGAGGGACTCGACCTGAGCAGAAGACACACTCCTTGTCGAGTTAAAAGGTCTTCTGCTTTTCGTGATGGTGGAAGCAGGCGGCAACGAGCCACGATGTACCAGATATCTGTCCAAGTTTGATGGAGAGCTTACTTCCTCATAGAGATTGAGATACTTTCGTGATCGAAGTGCGTGGATCATGGCGTTGTTGACTTCTCTCAAGTCTAGCGGCTTGGATACACATCCGTCCATACCAGCTTCTGAATACCTGACTCGAGCTTCAGGCGAGTCAGATGTCGTGCAGGCAATGATGATGATATCTCCATCAGTCTCTCTGATTGACTGCGCTACCTGAACACCAGACATGCCAGGCATATCAATGTCCAGAAGGATGAGATCAAATGTATGGCTCGCGCGAGCAGCGAGGGCTTCATAGCCACTAGACACTTTCTTGATGGAGTCGAGATCGATCAAGTGCGAAAAATGATACTTCAGTGTGCGCTCCAGGATCTTCAGATTTGTGGAATTGTCGTCCACCAGTAGAGTGCTCAATTGAGCGTGAATAGGTTTGATCATGTCTTCTGTCTGGATAAGTGTGTTCGAAGGACACACACTCTCTGGTCAAATTGTAGTGTCACTTGTCTGAAGCTTGAAGGTACATTGCCAAAAGAGCAGCTAGATAGACTTATCTAGAGATTAGTCTGTTCCCAGTCAGAACATCTCAGAGTCTGTCTAGGCAAGCTAGAACCATGCGAATGCCACATTTCTCCACCCACAATCTGCCTGCTGGCTGAAGGGAAACTCAGCTCAGCCCTTGCCCACATGTGCTCCACCTGAAGCCGATTTGTGGATCGACGTCTGCTTGCCAAGCCACAGCTCCAGGCGGATTTTGATTGCGCTCCCATGGCCAGTGCTGCTAGATTGCATTGACACGAGCCTAGACCCGCTGCGACAACAACGAGCAGCAGCACTGAATACGAGTCGCGCGTTCTGCAGGTGCTATTGAGGCGAGCGGCTTGCTCGTTCTCAGAAGGTCTAGGCAGGTGCCAGCTGCTGATAACCTCGTTTGACATTTCGTATATCAATCGTATAAGCACTGCTATCAAGGGCATCTCGCATATATGCCCATGCTCACCCATGATATTAGGGTCAACTTGCGTGTCATGTGAGACCCGCAGGGACCGCACAATCAAAAGTGGCTCAGGACCTTGGGCTGCTACCAAAGCCTACATGGGATTGACAGCTAAGCCGAAAATGCCACATAGATTTCTTCAAGATCGTAGAGTTTTAGCCAGCGTCGAGGGTAGTATCACCTGCAATGGCGAGTAGTCTTACCAAGCTAGGTACGAGATATAGTAATATATGATCCTTGCATTTTGCAAAATAAGCACTGCAGAGATCGATGTGCATCATCAGATCGATGCAGACCACAACAACATTACACCGTGATCAATTTCACGATAAGTTATGGCCATTTAGGTTTCAACTTGACTTATTCACAGCTGCACAGGGCAGGAAGGAACTGGCGATACAAGTGGCTAGATATGTATTCAAGAGTACATCTGATTGGTACAAGTGACGACTTGGAGAGTTTGCTCATGGTAGCTATCTCGAACTTGAGGCACGCAGGGGAGTACTGAAGACAATGAAACCTTGGGGGGAAATCCAGCTCAGGTGGCGCATACATTCGAATTGTGGAAGCTTTCACCATCCCGAGACAGATCGACAAGACAGCACACACGCTTTATCATCCCACTCGTCGAAGCAAGGAGACTAGGTAGATCTAATCTCGCCAATTTGTGAAGGACACATCGGTACGATTGTGCAGACTGCTGTGTGATAGCTTCGTCGAGATCTGTGGTAGTCGAAGTGATCGAGAGCTGTCAAAGTTGCAACATCACAATGCAATTATTCATAGACCGGTGATCACCAAACAGATCCGCCCTGGGCAGAAACCCGATAATGCGACTGATGTCAATGCAATTTATGCTATCATTAATCGTAACAAACCCGACTCAAATTACTGAGTTAATTTGGAATGCCAACCGTCCTTCTTGGGTCTCTTTTGGTTACCAACTTTTGAACTCTTACAGCTTCTGGTCATCAGTCGAAGCGTGTCCGACGTGGTGAGCCTCGTTTGAGCTAACTCCACCTGGAATACCTCCCATCGAAGAAGTGACATCTGCGGAGGTTGCACCTTGCAAGGTCGATTCGGCTGATCCATCGACTGCAGTCGAGCCCACGGAGTCTGCTGTTCTTTGTGCAGCATCCTTTTCCGGGTTGATGCTCATGGCTCCAGCTGGGATTGATGCTCCAGGGGGCAAGACCTTGGCGGGTCCTTCAGGGATCTGGTCCGATTCTGGTTGTGTACGGACTTTGTTGTGTCCACCAGCATCCACTTCTGAGTTGGCATTGTCATGAGGGATTCTGGCTGAGATTGGCTCGTTTGCTGAGATTGAATCCTGGTTAACTCTCGGATCGGTCATGGTGCTTCTTGTTTATTCTGTTGTCGTGATGGATCTTGTCAAACGTCAGACAATTGTTCGTTTCTTAAGCTAGACTCGCTGTTTGGCAATCGTTGTGCGAGCTCGGAGTCCTGTGCTTGTGCAGGTGGTGATGACGTGAGGCTCAATAATCGCACCAGTGACGCAAGCGCGCCGCTGCGCTGCACGGGTTTCTCAGAAAAACACGTCTGATCGGCTGCTGCGGCAAGATATTGCGCATGTCTATTCGAGAAGTGATTCTCACGCTCATTCAACTCCGCAATCTATCGCGCATGGCTTGGTGACATTTAGGGTATTTGCATTATTGAGTTGAGGTGGGCTCTTCGTTGTTGAGCATTACCCAAATGCCGTTCGGGCTAAACAAAAGACAATGAAGGGAACCATAGAACACAATGGTCGATCCGTGAAGACTAGAAAATTCTGCGGCCGCTCTGCGACTCAATTCAAACTCCGCAGGCGAAATATGATCGAAGGACCTTGAAGGCTGCGTCCCGACCTTTAATGTGCGTGTTAACACCTGTTAACCATATGGGACTATCGGGCAGTCCATGCGCTACCGTCTTGCGGGATTCGTGGAGTATCCTCAAACTTTCTACATAAAACCACGGCACTTTACACATTCCGGCGCACTCATACACGCAATCTACATTTGTTTGTTGAACTCTACAACTATAATTAGTTGTATATGAGAGCGTCGTAGGATATCGTGTCTATAAGAAGGCCGGGCCCCATCGCTTCTTGGTCGTCAATCTTTTCGCCAAGGACAACACTAGTACCAAAAATGAAGTTCACTATCGTACTCAGCGCACTCGTCGCCGCCGTGGTCGCAGCACCAGCTGACCCAGCACCTCCTGCAGCAGCATGCCCACCAGCACCAGCTCCACCAGCTCCACAATGCAACTGGTTCATCAACGGACAAAACACCACCATGACCGTCGGTGACAGCATCACCTTCCAGGGAATCAACATTGCTTGCGGAACCACTGGTCACCAGGTACGTTTGCACTGGAATTTTCTTATATGCTTTCATAAAGACTGACTATGAATAGAACTTTGGTGTCAACGCCAAGTGTAAACTGCAGCCAAAGGAAAAGGGAACCTGCGACACCTTCAAGGGCGTTCCAGGTGAGTACATCGAATGCCACTACAAGACCAGTGGCATTCCAAACTACGGCACATGCAGCAACTAGATTTCGTACTGTTCTCGACCATTTTAACATTCACATAATGCAGAACCAAGAACTATTGCGTTCACATAGAATAAATGGTTATGTTCCAACTTGACTTTTGCAAACATCATCTTACTCTTTTCCTGCCATTCCGCTCTTCTGTAGCCTTCAGCTGCTCCGAGCACCAGAATAATGAAGCTCCAAGAGATCTATACACGATGTCTTGGTGTTAAATAATATAGATTTGTTTTTTGCAGCCAAGATAACAATCCGTGATAGTGTAGGGGTTATCATACTCGCCTCTCAAGCCATGCCCTTGGCACTGAACGCGAGTGACCGGGGTTCGATTCCCCGTCTCGGAATTTTGCTCCCCGACAACCGACCTGATCACCAAGGACTATTTGTTCTGGTCGGCATCATGCACGGTGATAGAGGCCGTTCAAGGCAACAGGGTCGACCTACATGTTCGATATCTCATAGTGCATGAAGTCGCTACAAGCATGATCAAGATGGAAGGACAGTGTCCATGACATGATTTGGTGACAACACGGGCCCGCGAGAACTTAAAAGTGGCCACCACATGCTTAAGAATCACTAAAAGCAGCATGGTAGAAGGAGATTATTATTATACATTCACTTTGTGCCAGACTCTATCCTCCTCTGCGTCATTTCGTAAACATATTGGCCGAGATGTTCCACTCCAGCCATGATAGAAACATTCCTCTGCTGCTGCTGCTGCTGCTGCTGATCGTCCCCATCATCGTGTTTGCGTTTATCTGTAGGGTACATTTCGCCCGTGACCAGTTCCAGCTTTGCCTCTTTGGCAATGTCGAGGTTCTGCAGAAAGGGCAAAACGGAAGGCGGCATGGCGGATCTCCGGCCAAAGACGTATATCCCTAATCGAGCGCGTGATAGTGCGGTAGTCATCATGCCGAGATCCAGTAATTCCGAACCGAGTTTAGTGCGCACGAGACTCAATAGGACGTAGTCGGATTCTTGACCCTGGAATGCCTCGACGGTGGAGACGATGGGGATGCCAAAGATTGGATTCCTGCAGCGTGCTTCGAGTACGTCCACAATGAGTTCTTTTTGTGAGGTAAAGGGCGTCAAGAGGGTGATCTTCGCGGATGGGTAGTTGAGGAGACGCATGTACTGGTATAGGGCGACGAGGTACTCTGCTTCACCCAAATTTTGGAAGCTTCCGGGACGAGGGGAGAGTTCTCCGCGGCCTTTGTAGTCTGGCACGTCAATGAATTGGCAGGTATGTATAAGGCCCGCATTTGCTTTGGCATACTCTTCCTTTGATCCTGCTGCCGGTGGTGTACTCAAGTCTGCATATCTGTGGCTGAATATGCTGGAAATACTTGCTCTACAGCGTGCTTGTGTTCGAAGAAGGACAGGAGAGACTCCAGACCGTTGCAAGCGATCGAGTATCGACTGATTCATCTTGCAAGAAACATTTAGTGGGTCCTGCAATGAAGCACTAAACCCTATTTGCTGGCTGTCACCCAATAAGACGAATCTTGTGATTGCTTCGGCGTTGTGGATGCACGACAAAGCGAAGAATGCTTCCAGTTCGGAGACAGCATTGGCTTGCAACATGACGACACTTTGGCAAGTGATCTGTGCATCGACTAGCTCCGTCTGCGTCATCGCAACGTGCTCGGCTGTGGTGACAATGATTCTCGCTAGCTTTGTGAGCATGAACATTCGTCTTGAGTTTGGCTCTGTGAGCAGTTCCATAGGTCGGATTTCCGCCAACCTTTCAAAAATGTTATCAATGTAAGTCAGACTTGCCATCTTCTTTTGTTCAGCGGAGAGCTGATCGTCTAAAGGTGCGTTGTCAAAGAACGTGTCAAGTGCATCTGATGCAGGATCTTTCAGCCAAGTCTGCAATGTTGGACGAACAATCGTATCGAAAAAGTAGGCTGCCGTCTCACAAGATGCCCCATGGTCTCCCGTGACCTTCAGGGTTGTAGCCAGACGACTGACTTCACGAAGCAGTTTCGTTCGTTCTTGAAGCACGCCTCTTGATCCGGTGAGGTCTTCGTCGTCTGAAGATCCCAGCTTCAGGATGTGAATACCTGCCACTTGCTTGCTCTCCAGACGATGCACCAGGGCCGTCATACATGCTTCATTCTTGCATACGACCAGCGAGCGATGTTCCGGCTCGTTTGTATATACATTGCTGAGAATTTGAGCTGCAATCAGAGTTTTACCGGAGCCTGCAGCGCCATCAACTAGAGTCAACCCGGTTGCTGTTCCAGCACAGACAGCTCTGACTTGGTCAGAAGCGAAGCGAATGCCATTGGACTTGCAACGATTATGCAAGTATGGTCCTGAAAGTGTTGTCGGCTGCGTCACAAGATTGTAATCACTGAAATCGATCTCATGACGTTTCCTTTTGCGCTCATTAGTAGAAGTGGACTTCAACTCGATTGAAATAGATTCGTCGCTGATGTTCAGGTCCGGCGCTTGGTCATTCTCACTTGCCTCTTGTTGTAATAATCGCGCTACTAGTTCCGCTTTTTTGCCTTTGGTAGGCAAGTCGCGTTCTGCGAGCATTGCCTGGAGATCAGCATTAGTTCTTTTCAAATATTCAGCCTCGTGGTTAGGATCTGCAGATGATGCAGACTTCTCTGCATTGACCCCGATGATATCTTCAGCATGCTTCCGATTGACGAAGGTGTCATGCAGGGCTATAGTTGGTATCACTTCTTCACGCGGAGGACTACCGAATCCGAGGAACGAATCGAGGAGCCATGATGGCACTGCAGTCTTCATTTGAGTTGCGGCTTGTTGTATGGCCGAGGAGACAGGCAGAAACCGGTTCTTGGAAGCCTTTCGTTTGACCAATACATTGAGATTCTCATAAACCGCTTCTAGTGCTTCGTTGTCCTTGTCTGCTTGGAATGCTGCTGGATCGAAGAGCACTCTCAACATTCGTTTTGCAGATCCAGGTTGTTCGTATAGAGACTCTCCCTTGCCTTTCCGGAGCGGCTTGCCATCCTCTGAGAGCACGGACTCGACAATGGCGCATCGCACATACTGTAATCCAATCTTCTTTGCAAAGTCGAGGTCGGTAATTGCAGGAGCACCGGTGCTCGTGTCATCACTAGCAGTCAAGCTCAGGAAGTATAAAATGTCGCCCTTCACTAGTCCTAGCCAACCCTTTCGTACCTCTGCTCGAAGTTCTTCGAGATCTATGAGCACTTCGGCGCGCACGAGACCAGGATGTCCAGCTCGACCTATGCGAGGCGGCGTAACTTCTAATATGACCGGTGGCTCGATCAGTAATGCATTATTTGAGCTGCCATTATACTTGATTTCGCGAGTGGGATAAGTGATTTGTGGCAATAATCTGTTCAGGACATTTATGATATCAGCTCGAGCGGAATGAAATGTTGCAAACTTGAGAACTTGCTGAGAGCGATATAGAAAATCGTTTATGGAAAGATACTGAAGAGTGAGCTTTGGCACTGGCAGATGATCGACAAGACTCGCTTGTGCGCTGAAGCTTGAACCAAAGAGCGTTAACTCTGTAGGAAGAGGCGAAGTGTTGGAGATCTGATCTGAAACTGGTCGTGGCCTGGCATACTTCTCGATCAACGCTTCACGTAACAGTTCACTGTTACAGTGTTCAGCGGCTCCTGCAGGGTCCTCACTCGTGCGCATATTGAGCTTTGTGCACAAGTCTTGCAATTCTGTGTTCGATAGAGCGGCTAGGTGGGATCTCATTTCCGCACGATCGGTGATCGTTGCATGATTCGAGAGTGCGAGTAAGATCAGGCTATCCTTGAACTCAGAGAATGCCAAGTGCTGCAGACGAGATATTTTAGCGGCACTTTGTTCTTGAACCTCCTTATTCGAGAGTTCACGACCTTCCACATTGTCGTAGGGAAAGCTCAAGAAGTACTCCAAGAGTTCTACATGACCTCTTAATTCCAGTTGTCCAGTCGACTCTTTTTGTTTATATCTGTGAGATAGCCTTATGCGACTCGAGATCTGCAGGTCTTGCAGCAGACTGAAAATATATCGACGTGTTGGCAACTGTGATAGAAGAATGCAAACGAACTCGACCACCCGTGAGCAGTACTGAAAGGTCTCGATGTCACTCCTCTGGGTATTCAGTTGTACAAAGAGATCGAGGACGAGCGAGTGGATGTAGGATGAATCGGAGATAGTCTTTGCTTTGAGATGCTCATCCATCGTCTCGAGTGCTTTCGTCCTTGCTCTGTACCGCTTTTTGAGAACTGGTGTCGCCTGAAAGAGCTCATTGCGATATGCCGGCAGAATGTGTTGCCAAGTCAAAATCGAAACCAATGGCTGTATAGCTTGTCGCACAAAGGTATTATCGAGATGTAGCAAGGCATCAATCAGTACAGATAGACAAATGGATCTGACCTTGTACAACTGCTTGGCATCGAGCGATGTCGTCAAGATGTCTGCCACGAGTTTCGCTATCCTCTGGTCTTCGCTATCTTCGAGTGAAACAGCGATGATCTTGAAGCCTGACTGACCTCGGATCCGCCTTTCGTCAAGAAGAAAACAAACGAGATTGCTGATGCAAATGTCGGCGCTGCTAGAGTACTGTGGCCATACGCTGTCCTCCAGAAGCCGAGCGTCATTGAGTCGCGCTACACTCACTTGCGGAAAGCCCTGCTTGGCCAAATCATCGTATATCTTCTTGAGCTGTTCAGCGCTCTTTACAGGCTCGCTGGGCTTCATTCAAGTCGTGGACTCGGACATCGAGATGGCTCTGCACATAGTCAGGAGGAGGCAATCCAGTAACATATATATGTAAACTTGTTCAGATGGACGTGTGCTAAGGAAAGTCTATTTTTGCGCGAAAGGGAAATGCTTGCCGCTGGTTACGGCACTACTCCACATGTACAGCTCAGATAAAATGGCCAGCTGGTAGGACACAATAGAAGACATCTACACAAATATATCTATTGTGCTATTGTGCTATGCAATCTAGAGCTTGGCCGTGCTGGACGCAATCGTCGAGGGCGAGATGACGGCGATCAGGGCACCAATACCGACCGGCTCACCCTCAGTCAGTTGGGCGACTTCGACAATGATGCCATGATATGGTGCTCTTACGTCCAATTCCATCTTTCCCTGCCGAAAGACGGCCACCGTTTCGGCCTCGTCGACCTCGTCGCCGGGCTCGACCAGCAGCTCGACCAGCACTCCGGCAAACGGCAATGAAATGTGTGAGGAGTCCAAGGGATTGGCTTTTTTGTGATTCACCGAACCAGTAGATTTCTCTATTTGTATCGTCACGCTTTCTCCATTCAGTGAGACGTCCGCCGACAAGTGCTCCGGGAAGTTGTCCTTCAAAATCTTCACAATCTTGAGTTCCTTTTTCGCACTTTCATTTTTCGTCTTGGTGTTCAGACTGTAGTGATACGAGTCACCCTTTCTGAAAATGGGACCTGTGCTCAGTAGTCCAGTAATACCACTATTGGATGGACCATCATTTCGAGCACCTTTGCGCTTCGCAGTCATTTCGGCGTGTCGTGTCAGATGCTCGGTGCCTGCCTCTACCATGCGTGGGACTAGACCTGGCTGACTCAAGGACCGTATGTCGACTCCTTCTGGATGGGCCATCAGATCGCTCGTCATGACCCCCATTAGGAGGCTCTGATTAGTCTGGAAGTTATGCACTTGAAATGCCTTCAATGCATAAATAGCCTTGCACAAAGATTCCGCATACGTGTTGGCTGTCGTGATGACCTTTGCAAGCAATGTATCGTACTCGTCCGTCGCTACATAAGACGTCCCTGGTTCCAAACCCGATAAAATGGAGTCTACTCTTATTCCTGCGCCCGCCGGCAGCTTTGCCGTGGTTACTGGCCCTTGTGCTGGTACGAACGTAGTCGGGCTTTCGGCATTGATTCGGCTCTGAATAGCATAGCCACGAGGCTCGCGCGGTATGGTTATGCTCTTCAGGTTGTGCTTCAGTAGCGTCGTACGAAGTAGCAAATGAACGAGATCTAGCCCGGTGATTTGCTCTGTGACAGTATGTTCGACTTGTATCCTGGGATTGCACTCCATAAAGTAATACTCCGTACCACGAGCATTGACTAGGAATTCAAAGGTGCCGAGGCCAATATACTGGACATGTTGAGCAAGTCGTTTCGAAGCGGCTTCGAGTGGCTCGATACGTGATCGCGGCAAGGAACTCGGGGCAAACTCGATAATCTTTTGGTAATTCCGTTGTAGTGAGCATTCACGCTCAAACAACGTCTGCACATTGCCGAAGTGATCGCCAATGACTTGAATCTCAATGTGCTTGTAACCTTTGAGGGCCGCTTTTTCCACAAAGACTTCACGCGACGGACTCTCATTCATCGCCTCTTGCATGAGCGCCTCGACATCTCCTTCTTCTCGCACGATCCGGATACCTTTGCCTCCACCGCCATCTTGCGCCTTGATCATGATGGGAAAGCCGACTCGATTCGCAAAGTTCTTGATGTCTTGTGGACCAGACACGTTCTGATAGGGCAAGATTGGCACCTTGAGTGATTCCGCAATCTTCTTTGCTCTGGACTTGTCTCCGAGATCTCTCAGGACTCTCGAAGAAGGACCGATGAACGTAATGCCGTGTTCTTCGCATTTGCTCGCAAAGGCGTGCGACTCTGACAGAAATCCATAACCCGGCAGAATAGCAGTACAATGCGAATCTCGTGCTATCTTCAGCAACAAGTCCTGATCCATATAGCTCGATGCACTCGGAACCTCTACGACATCTGTCGCCGAGGCAATATGCAGACGATCTACCGGTGTATGAACGGCCACAGATTCGATATTCAATTCCTCGAGAGCCTGCAGCAACCGAATGGCTATTTCACCCCGATTGGTCACCAAGACCCGCATGGCTGTCCTCCTCGAAGACGTGTATACACACTGTTACAACTCAAGAGAAACCCGACGAACGACCGGTCCGGGCTTGCTTCTCTCACAAATACATGTTATTGTGAAATGTAGCCTTGGAAGCATTCTCGGCTCCAATCCCTGTAGAAAAAGTGGAGATTGTGGGGAATCGTACAAAGTGAACGGGAATCGCCGGCCACTTCGACCGAACGACTTGACCTTGCACACCGTACATCCAGGAGGCTATCTTTTGTAACAGCGACCACAAGCGGAACTTGTTGGTCCCGTCGATAAGGACACGGAGCAGATAGCATAGAACAGGCATGTCTAAGCGCAGTCGCAGGAAATCAGACAACTCATGGGAACCCGTGCTGGACCGCATCGAGCAAGTCAAAAAACAATCACAGACTCCCCCGACCTCGTCACGCGGCTACCAGAACCATCTGAAGGCCGGCAAACTATGGGTGCGTGACCGTGTGGCCTTGCTGGCGGACCCGGGTACTTTTCAGGAAATCGGCAGCGTCACTGGGACACCCACCTTCAAGCCCGGCACCAACACCCTCGAGTCCTTTGTGCCCACAAACTTCCTCTCCGGACTCGCCAGGATCCAGGGCCGGCGCGTGGCCATCGCCGCGGACGATTTCACGATCCGTGCGGGCCACGCCGACGGGGCACTCTACCAGAAAGCGGCGTACATCGAGTCCCTCGCGCAATCGCTCTACATCCCCCTGGTCCGCCTGGTGGATGGTTCCTCTGGCGGCGGGTCGGTGGCCGTCTACCGCGACTTGGGATACACCTACGTGCCGCCCTCGTCGGGGGCCGGCTGGATCACGATGATCGACTCCCTCTCCCTCATCCCCGTCTGCGGCATCATCCTCGGTCCCGCCGTCGGTCTCGGTGCAGCCAAAGTGAGCGCGACGCACTTTAGCGTCATCTGCAGCGACTTTGGGTCCCTCTTCAATGCCGGCCCCGTCGTCGTCGAGCGCGCGGGCATCGAGGAAGGACTGAGCAACGCCGACCTCGGCGGCCCAGGGATCGTCTGCACCAACGGCGCAATCGACAACTTTGCACCCACCGAACAGGCCTGCTTCGACCTCGTCCGCCGGTTCCTCAGTTACCTGCCTCCCTCAGTGCTCGACCTGCCCCCGCGACTCCCCCGATCGTCGTCCTACACGCCACTCACCGACGAACAGCGCAAGGCTCGCGCCCACGCACTCGACACCGCCATCCCGACGCAACGGTCTCGCGGGTACGCCATCCGACCCATCATCCATCACCTGGTAGACCCCGACTCCTTCCTCGAGATCGGCCCGGCATGGGGCTCACCCGCGGTCGTCGGATTCGCCCGCCTCCGTGGCCACGCAGTCTCCATCATCGCCTTTGACGTCGAGTCGCCCTCCCTCGGCGCACTCACTGCCCCTGCCGCGCAAAAACTTGAACGACACATTGGCCTCTCCTCACAGTTTGGACTGCCCATGATTCAACTCGTCGACATGCCCGGCTTCGCCATCGGCAGCCGCGCCGAGCGAGACGGCACCATGCGCGCCGGGGTCGCCTGCATGCGCGCATACTATAGTCCCCAAGCGACACCCTTATTCAACGTCATCCTCCGCAACGTCTACGGCATCGCGGGGGCTCTCTTGGTGGACAATAGATTGCCGCACTACCGCGTCGCCTGGCCCTCGGGTCGGTGGGGATCCCTTCCACTGGACGGAGGCATCGAGGCTGCTTTCGCACACGACCTCAAAGTCGCCCATAAGCAAGGCGGTCAAGCAGCGTACGACGCCTTACTGGGAAAATTACAGGCAGAATTTAAATTGCTCGCCGACCCGATCCGGACCGCAATGGCCTTCAACGTCGAGGAGATTGTCCGGCCAAGTCTCACCCGCCCCATCCTCTGCCAGTGGACCGAGCTCATGTACGGCACCGTCCTCAAGCAGCGACTCCGACAGGTGCGCGCCCGCGTCGCTGGACAGACGGCGAAGATTTAGATTGTACAAGCATCGTCAGTGTCATGGTTGGGAAATGGGACTTCAGGGCGAGCATAACATTACTCGTTACAGCTACATCTCGTGAAAATAGGTACTCTACAGTCTTGCGTCCTTGGGCGCCAAGTACTCGCAGTACTCTGGATACCATTGCTCGGCATCAACAATCGCGTCAACCTCCGAATCCTTGATGATTCGACCGTACCGCAATCTCATGGCCTCACGCACGACCGCCTTGGCGATCGTGGAAGACACGTGCCGCAGGTCCTGTGCTTTCGGGTAGATGGCACCGCTGTTGAATCGCTCGGCAGAGACACATTCCGCCATGGCATCGGCAGCGACCAGGAACATGGAGTCGGTGATGATGCGGGATGTGGAGACCATGGCTCCGAGTCCAACTCCGGGCTTTCTCGTGTCAGTACTGGAGTCTTTAAATCGAACTTTCGTAGTGAGCAACTTACAAAGATAAAGACATTGTTTCCTTGACCAATGTAATAAGTCTTGCCCTTGTACTCTACAGGGTCAAATGGACTGCCGGATCCGACAATACCGCGTCCATCTGTCCATCGTATGGCTTCTTCCGCCGTGCACTCTGCCAATGATGTCGGATTGGAGAAGGGCAAGATGACGGGACGATCACAATGCTTGGCCATCTCCCTAATGGCCTCTTCCGTGAATGAGCCTCCAACCGCCGTGGTACCGACCAAGACTGTGGGCTTGACTTTCTTGATGACCTCGACGAGATCGGCATCACCCCTGAAGCCATAAAAGTCCATCTCGCGTTTTTGCAAGGCGACTTGCTTCTTTTGTGGATTCGAGTCCACACCGGCCCGGCCCTTGTAGACCAGACCCTTGGAGTCGAGGAAGACCATCTTCTTTGCAATCTCCTCCTCCGAGATCTCGCCGCGCTCAAACCCGACGCGGCAGAGATCAGAGATGCCGACACCGGCGGTACCGGTACCCAAAAAGACGATTCGCTGGTCCTTGAGGGACGTGTTGAGATTCTTCATGGCCGCAAGGATACCTCCGAGAGCCACGGCTGCCGTGCCCTGGATGTCGTCGTTGAAGGAGGGTAATCTGTGTCTATACTTGTCGAGGATATTGAATGCCGTGCTCGAGTGAAAGTCCTCCCATTGCACGATACACTTGGGGTAGACTTCCTGCACGCCCGTCACAAAGGCCTCGATAAAGGCATCGTACTGCTCTCCACGCAGACGCTCTTTCCTGTAACCCGCATAATACGGGTCCTTGAGCAATTTTTCATTGTTGGTACCGACATCAAGACTGATGGGTAAAGTGTGGGACGGGTGAATACCACCGCCGGCGACGTATAGACTCTAGACATTGTTAGTCTCTTTATCTCCTTTCGGAGTGTAGTATGTCTGCCTACCAATTTACCAATTGGAATGCCCATTCCTACTCTATTAGCATGGCATCATACTGTATGGGTCTTTTGATAGTCTCACCTCCTGCACCTTGATCGCCGAGACCTAGGATGCGCTCATTGTCGGTGACGACGATGAGACGCACATCGGCATTCGGCGAGTGCCTGAGCACCTCGGGAATGCGGTCAATGTCATCGGGCGTAATCCAGAGTCCGCGGGTCCTTCGAAAGATGTGGGAGTAGAGCTGACAGGCCTTGCCGACGGTGGGCGTATATATCAAGGGCATCATCTCGGCCACATTCTCGACGATCGTACGGTAAAAGAGTGTCTCGTTGCGGTCCTGTAGTGCAGAGAGTCCGATGAATTTCTCGAGCGGGTCATCCTTGGCGCGCACTCGTTCGAGCTCGAGATCGACCTGCTCTTCAATCTTGAGATGAGTCTTGGGCAGGAGACCCTCAATCTCAAAGTCTCGGCGTTCTTGCGGCGTGAAGCTGGAAAGCACGTCAGCACGACGATTCTGCGCAGACGTAGTTTGGGTCGGCTACTCACGCAGTATCCTTGTTGTATAGCGGATGGTACAGCAACCGGAATCCCTTGAGTCCGATGGGCAGCTGCAGCTTCTTGTGCTCCTTGGCCGAGACTTCCCTGCTGGCAGTCACGTTCTTCTCCTCGGCATAGAGCTGAGTCTGGTCGACGTTGCCGGGCGGGTTCTTGTTCTCGACTGGAAATTGGCCCATCACTTTCTGTGCGGTGGAGTATGACCTGCAATAACGTGCTGCAACAGACCTGACAAGCTTCCTGTACATACAAGGGACGAACCCCTTCCTGCAACAGTGACGAGAGAAGGGCGGGCGAGCAAGAGTAAGGCAGTACTGGTTGTACGAGCGAGAGAGCGCGAGAGAACGAGAAGCCAGAGCAGGAGGAGGGTGGAGGATGATGGCAGCCAAGACAAGCGGGTGAACAGCGGAGGCATGGGAGAGTGATGGCGAGAGGAAAAGCGCTGATTGCTGTTGGTGCAATGGGACAATCCCGGTGGAGATGGGCTGCCAGATAGAAGGACGTTGGACGTTGAATGCTGAATGCTGAAGACTGGGCGGGCGGGCGGGCGGGCAAGAACAGACGAGACAAGCAAGCGGAGCCCATCTGAAAAGAATTGGCTCCAGCCACACAATTCACACTAGGTAGCTGGGTGCGGTAGTTACTGCAGCTGCGGCTCGTCTCTTGTTCTCTACCTACTGAGCTCTACTATATATAGGGTAATGCATGGATGTGCCCAGTCATCTTCTTTCCTTAGCCGTCCTATCCTCCCTCTCAAAAGCTCCTTAGACTGGAAGCGAATAGATAGATTGCTCGCCGCGCTTCCCATGCCCATGACTGATGCCTGAACTTCAACAAGCAGCCTCCACAGGCCCTGTTATAGCTGCCAAGAAACCTCCCGTACAAAAGGACTCCGGGTGGATACTTGTTCCGTCGGCCTCAGTAAATGTTTTCATCTTTCTTGGTGTACCACGTTGCATGTGCCAACCAATTTCACCACATCGGCACCGAGATTGAGCTACACATCTGCCGAGTGGATCGATCGTGGCCGGCCCGCTGCCTGCTTGCGCATGGGTTCCTTGTGTGCAGGAGTACGGAAACCTTGGAAGGTGCTCGAAATGGTGCACGGACTTGTGCTGCTAGTGATGGTCACTGAGTTGCCTTGATGGTGCGAGCCACCCTGCTTCTCACATAGAAATCTCATCACATGTATGCGGCACTGTGTTTCCTGCTGGCCTTGTGGTTGCCGAAGAGGGTGCGCGCCTCGCGTGCCATCTGAACATGCTCCTCCGTAGAGCTCGAGACGTCCTTGAGCGACTCCCTGGCAAGGTAGTCCAAGAAGCGTGAACTGGCTGCACATATGTCTCCGTGGGTGCGCTTGATCTGGCCAACGGCGCTCAACAATTTGGTGGACGATGCCAGCGAGAACACTGGATCCAGGAGAGTCTGCTGGAATGTGTTACACCACTCTTCAATCTCATCGATCTCCTCCAGCCGAGCTTCGTATGTTGCGCCATCTTGAAGTTTCATTTTACTTGTAGTCTTAGCCTCTTGGGCAAAGTGATCCTCCACGAAACTAGCAATCTTTCCTCGTACTGCATCTGATCCACTAGAGTAAAGTTCGGAGAGTGTACGATGTCCCTCGGTTGTCCGATACTCTTCCGCGGCGCTTGGGAGCGCCATGCTTGCTGAAAGTGCGTAGATCAACATCTTCTTGGTCCCTTCGTCGTTTTCTACAACTATCACACGGAGCAATCGAGAGACAAGACCAGACTTGCGGGAAACCGCGAGCACAGCGTTTTCATTGTTCTGTAGCGCTGAACCTAGGACGAGAGCAGCACTAGCACGACACTTAGGCATTTCGCCTTGCATGAGACGCAGCAGACATTCTGTAGCTTCCGTAGACTTGACCAATTCCAGGCCAAACTCTAGTTCGTGCACTAGGTCTTCCAATACATCCAGTGCAGTCAAAAGCTCTTGGTCACAACTGTCTTCCGTGCGCAACGTGTCTAGAGCTTTCCCGAAAGATGAGCGATCTGACCCTGCCAATGGCTTTGTCGGTGGAAACGGCTCATTCGTGTCTTTATTGACTGCCGGTGCCTCGTGTACTTCCTCTCCTGGCACCACAGCCAAGTCGCCCGCTCCGGTAATACTTTCACCATCACTGGCTGAAAGCAATCTCGCCTCCTTGACACCAGTCTCAAGATTGATTCTGACATTGAGTCCTGGAGGTATTGACTGGTCGTCGTGTACCACGGCGAACTCTGAGCTCGGAACGAAGATTGCAGGATAGCAGACTGAGCCATGACAAATCTCGTCTGTCGAAGTGGATATCGCAGTTGCGCTGGACGCGCTGACAAGCGCAACGAGGCTGAGAACTCCGGATGGAAGCATGGTTACCGCACTACTCGATCCTGCTACCTGTGAAGGTTCCTTAGCATGGACGAATCCAACGAGCGCTCAACCCTTCTTGCGATAGACGAACAATCAATAGCTAGCCTAATACGACCAGCGTTTGCACTATTGAGTGAGGAGTATTACCACAGCATGAATACGCGGCCATATCGCAAGTGCATATGTGGCATCTCTCATCAATCTCGGAATTCGCAGCACGGTTCATCGCTGGTGGGGAGCGCGCGCCTAGCTGCCGGCACTGCACATGCATGGAAACTTGTGGCTTGTGCTCAGTGGGCTCGGCTTCGCATTTCTTGGATGTCCTAGGTAGGCCTATAGCCTGGCCAGTATACACGGAGTTAGATAGTGTCGACTCATGGATAGGAACAAGGCATGCACATACACATTACACGTAACAGTTACTCCAGAACTATTTATACAGTACACCGCAACGTACAATTCAGCAGTGGTGAATATACACCAAGGTAGTGTAAGTTCAGAACAGCGTGTTGTCGATTCCCAAAGAATGGCATCGGCGTGAAAAAGATGTACAAGTGAATTGGATCTAGCTGCGATTGATGTAGTGCATCATTCGTAGTGCATCTATATCTCGTCGGCCACAAAGGCGCTGATCATCTGGTAGAGGAACCAGAAGAACATGAGTACCTATAAAGATATGTGAGAACGTGCGACAAAATCCATGCAGTGTGCGTCCACATACATAGAACCCCAACTTTGCAAAAGACTCCCGTTGATTGCGATTCAGCGTTCGAAAGATCTCGGTCGCGTCCAGTTGCCATTCCTTCTTGACAAACTTTTGAGCATTGTACGCGACCAGCGGTACCCAAAAGACAAATGAAAACCAATTCCCAGACACGAGCAGCAAGAACGTGACGAACGCCTGGACCGCCGCCTCCGGAAGGATGTACGGGTTCAACCTATTGACCAGGTCGATCGGGTTGATGTAGTCGGAAGCCAGGTCCTGATACATGATTGTGAAGAAAACCTGCCCAAACAAGAGACCAATGTCAAGTATTAGCGCAAAAAGAAAGAAGAAGCCACCCATCTTGAGCACCGATGGAATGGACGAGACCGTGTCGTGCTGTATCAAAAGTCCGTCGCACCCACTATTAGCAGTGCTGACTCAAGCAATTGAATCGTGTGCCCGACGATAGTTTTGTGATGTACGTGCATGTACATTAAACCAGCACATGTCTCTCAAGCATCTCGGTGGAGAATGTCAGAAGGGGGATCGTATTCGCTCGTTCTACGAAATCCTCCTAGAAAGCTTAAATTTGACCAAGACCGAGACCATGGTTGCACACCAGGTACCTTATATAGGTATGCATATGCACATATGTGGACTGATTCCTCATGCAAGATCGGTACGCAATTATACTTGTGCTAACTGACTTGCGGCGCGTCACCAATCATGTTTGGGAAGGTCCTTAGGAAGGCATCAGTCGTCCTCTCATTAGCTTTCTCATCACATACATACATGATCCAGGCCAACACTAAAATCTGGCTTGACTATGAAAGTGCACGATAAGCGTAGCATCTATCGAGACCTGTACGGCCTTGACCTCGACTCTCATAGCTCATCATGAAAGCAGGCTGCGCTTCGTCCGTGTAGAAGTATCGATCTTGCGCCCGACCGAGTCCTGCCCATCCGCAAGGACAGCCTCGTGGCCCACTCCCTCCATCGGCTCTGAAGGTTGCACACTTAGTAATCGCCTTCTTCTTCCCGACAAGCGAGTTCTTTGCTTTCGCAGGCACTTCTGGCGCTGTTGTGTCGTGTCGTTCTTGTCTGAAGCCGGATTGGGCAATATTTGTTGAGCAGCTAGTGCGCTCTGTTCGTGCTCGATAGTCAGAAAATCGTCACCGGAAGACGCTGACATTGGCGTTTTGGCTTTGTCCTGAAGCATATCGTCAGGCCTCGGCAATGTGTTTTCGGTCGACATAAAGATCGTCTCGGATTCCGTGCTACCACTCGAGGCTTGTACATGCATCGTCTCTTTCAAGCCCGGATTTGTTCCGAGAGTTCGGATATTTTTGCTGATTTCATTCATGACTGCGACCTGTTGGGATAGGATTCTCGACTTCCCAAGTTCAGCTCTGGCTTTCAAATAGCGCCCCGGTAGACTTACTTGTTGAGTCAATGTTTGGGTTTGACTTTGCACCAGGTTCTCAAGTGCTGCTATCCGAGACGCTTGGGTCTGGAGTTTGCAAAGGACAGGCTCGAAGTCGATCACAGGCTTAATTGCTTCTGGTATCTCAAGCGACAGTTTCTTCAGCCACATAATCATTTCTTGTGCTCGGAAGTCGTCCTTGGGAAGACAAATCTGATTTGCCGACACAATACCTTCGTGCGTCATTTGGGTAAGTGCGCGGTCGAGAAGGAGTCTCAATGCCTGATAAGCGTCAAGGCCACGCTGCGATTGCAGAAGCTACAAATATTGGACCGAAGGCCGGTGCGTGCTATGAACCTGCCTCATCTCGGCTTACAGACCGAACGACTGATGGAGACTGTGTAGCAGATCGAAGCTTTTGTAGACATTCCATTGATGTGGTAGCCGCCCACAGTTGTGCTTGGCGCCCAGTCAAGAAAGCGTAGTTGCCAGGACTTAGGAGACACGAACTCGCGAGCTCGTCCTGTGAGTGGGTGACTTAGTGATCATGGCCAGTGATCAGATATACGCAAGTATGATCACATGTGCGACATTGAAGATTTAAAGACTGTGTCCATGTTTCAGCAGCTCAACATTGAAGAACCTCGAGGATCCAGGATGTCCTTTGGCTATGGCTCTACTGCAGCTTTGCTGTCTATGCTCCAATCCGGGCTACATACCCTCAAACAATTTTTGTCATAATACATGTAGAATTGCAATTGTGATGGCACATCAGAACACAAAGTGCATCTATACTCATCAATTGAATATCAAATGGCACATGTATATAATTATATCTCCTTACACCATTGAACCACGAATCATCGCAAATGAACTAAAGTAGGAAGTAAGCAAAAGCTTAAGAAATACTGTGGAATGGTACCAAGTTTTGCAGCATTGCAGCAGTGAATTGGTTTGCTGTGCACGTGGTGAATCGCCCCTGCGGAGCTCTGAAGTGGAGAAGTTCTGTTCAGTGGAAATGGAGTTGGGTCTTGTGTTAAATATATACCGCGAATATCACATTGCAAAAAAGACACTCCGTAGTCCTTGAACAGCAACGACTCTAATAGCATAGCATTACTTCGAGTGTCAGAGTCTAGATGTGGAGGGACGTCAGACTGACAGTGAGGATAAACAATTGGAATCTCGTTAACCTGAAAAACATGAAAGAAGAACCATTTTAAAATCTGAGAACACGTCCCCCCTCACACTAGCCTCTCTCATTCGTTTATCACCTCTATAATCTACTTCTTTTAGACTCCTTAACTCGACTATAGTATCATCTTATTATAGTAAGTTGTCAATTGTGGTTCTACACACAACGTTTGTGACCATTTGACGCGTGATAAAAAACAGCCTTTGCACCGCTTGTGCACGTGCATCTTGCTCAAAAGTTTTACGTACGTACCTACGGATTGGCTCGAATACATTCGACTATTTCAAGTTGAGCACTAGGTCGGAACCACATACATCAAAGACGCAAGAAGTCCTTATAAAAATCCTTTCTTTGCACTAGACAAGAATGGGAGGCACTAGAGAACAAAAGGCAGAGTATTTCGAGAAGCTCAAGTCTCTCGTAGAGGAGTATAAGTCATGCTTTATTGTCACTGTCGACAATGTTGGCTCACAGCAGATGCACCTCATCCGAAAGTCCCTTCGAGGCGAGGCAGTCGTGCTATTGGGAAAGAACACGATGATTCGACGTGCTCTGCGAGGCTTTGTTTCCGACATCCCAGAGCTTGAGCGCTTGGTACCACTCGTTCGAGGCAACATGGGATTCGTCTTCACAAACGGCGACCTCAAGGACATCCGAGAAAAGATTGTCAACAACACTGTCGCTGCACCAGCCCGTGCTGGTGCATTGGCACCACTTGATGTCTTTATTGAGGCTGGTAACACTGGTATGGACCCATCCAAGACGTCTTTCTTCCAAGCTCTTGGAGTTCCGACCAAGATTGCACGTGGAACTATCGAGATTGTCGGACAAGTACAGGTCGTCACCAAGGGCACGAAGGTCGGAGCCTCAGAAGCCACTCTTTTGAACATGTTGAACATCTCTCCGTTCACTTACGGTATGAAGGTCGCTAGCGTGTACGACAATGGTCAGGTCTTCGCTCCAGAAGTTCTCGATATCACTGAGGATGTTCTTTTGGGACAGTTCATGTCCGCCGTACGAAACGTTGCCTGCATTTCGCTTGCTGCTAAGTACCCGACCATTGTCAGTGTTATGCACTCGGTCATCAACGCATACAAGAATCTGCTGGCCGTGTCAATTGCTACCGAGTATACTTTCGAAGGATCTGAGAAGGTGAGTTATTCGCTCTTCGTGTCTACTCCTCGAATGCCCGACCACGGCAAATCATGTGATGATTTCTTTAATGATAGGAAGAGTCTGATCTCCATGAAAGACAACACACATTCATTACTGAGATTTGTCGTGGTCCGGTGTTCGGACTGGAACATGATCTTCTATAGGAGATATGCTAACTTTTGCAGATCAAGGAGTATCTCGCAAACCCTGAAGCTTTCGCCGCTGCCGCTCCAGCTGCTAGCAGCGAGAGCGCTCCGGCTGCCGAGGAGAAAGCCGAAGCAGCTGCTGCCGAAGAAGAGGAGGCTTCTGATGAAGATATGGGATTCGGTCTCTTCGACTAGTTATCTCATTATAGCTTATCTCGCCTATTCATTTCTGGAAATCACACTGGTCATGGTGCATGTGCTCAGTTGTTGCAACCTTATCGCAAGCAGGAAGCATTGGTTGCTGGTGATACAAACTTGTCCTAAGCTCACCATACAAATCCTACCTTGTGCCGGCCCGTTTGGGCACGGATAAACTATGGAACGTGAGCTTACCATGAATTGCACGCTCGCACAAGTTTGTGCCACCATTGCATTTGCCGTGCCACCTCACGTCTAACTTCAAAGTAGGTTGTCCTACGCGTGATTCACTACGCATATGATTGAGGTCTCGAATTTCTGAGACTGACTTCTTGACATAGTATCGTGGCTTGGAGGATCGTCGATTGAAGCGTGCCCACGATGAGTTCTGCAGAACTTCGGAATCGAGGCAGAAAACAATCACCGTCGACTCCATCAAAGCAGGTGAATGACCTTACTGCCGTGAAAAAGGTGAGTAGACGCGACAATGCTGGAGATTCAGCTGATTTGTGACAGGGTTCGAGCCAACTGAGTACCCATGTTCAAAGACAATTCACATCTGCGTGGAAAATTGCCTTCTTGGTCACAACAGCACTGGCTTTCGCTACGCGCTTCTACCGAATAGACTTCCCGTCTGAGGTAGTTTTCGACGAAGTACACTTTGGCAAGTTCGCTAGTCATTACCTGCAGCGAACGTACTTCTTCGACGTGCATCCACCGTTTGCAAAATTGAGCTTGGCTTTTGCTGGCTGGGTGATTGGCTACGATGGGCATTTTCTGTTTGACAACATTGGGGATTCCTACATCAAGAACAACGTCCCGTATGTCGGACTGAGAGCATTCCCAGCTATACTAGGAAGTCTCACTGTTCCCATCGTGTTCTTGATCATGAAAGAGTCCGGCTATGGCTTACCAGCTACATTGATTGCAACCTGTATGGTTCTTTTCGATAATGCTCACATTGCAGAGGACCGCTTGATCCTGCTTGACGCGATGCTGGTGTTCAGTATGGCATCGGCCATATATTGCTATGTCAGATTTTACAAGCACCGACATGTGCCATTTTCGTATGCATGGTGGCAATGGCTTCTTCTGACTGGTTTGGCACTTTCAAGTGTCATGTCAACTAAATACGTTGGTCTTTTCTCGTATGTAACTATTGGCGCAGCTGTTGCCATCGATCTTTGGGACCTGCTGGACATCAAGCGAGGCCTAACGATGAGAGAATTCGGCAAACACTTCTTAGCGAGGTTGACGGGGCTCATCATAATTCCCTTTTTCATATACCTGTTCTGGTTTTGGGTACACTTTGCAGTCCTTAGCCGTTCAGGACCGGGAGATGATTTTATGACTCCTGAGTTCCAGGAGACCTTATCAGACAACCTCATGACACTCGAATCAACTGCCATCAACTACTTTGATGTCCTGACACTGAGACACAAGGAGACTAAGGCGTATCTGCACTCGCACTTAGCGAATTATCCTCTGCGATACGACGACGGGCGAGTGTCTTCAGCTGGACAACAAGTGACAGGGTATCCTTTCAACGATACGAACAATTTGTGGCAGATACTTCCCGCAACACCATTTCCTGAGGGCCAAATAGCAAATGTGAGGGTAAAGAACAATCACCTCATAAATTTGAGGCATGTGCAAACCGACACGTACCTTTTGTCGCATGACGTTGCGTCACCATACTACCCGACAAATCAGGAGTTCACTACAGTGTCTCAAGAACTGGCAACTGGAGAGAGATTGGCGGATGTTCAATTCCAGCTGCAATTCGTCAGTGGCAAAGCTGATCAGGACTTCAAAACAAAAGCTGGTCTGTTCAAACTCATTCACTACCCCACGAAAGTCGCTATGTGGACGGACAAAGCTCCGCTACCAGACTGGGGCTTCAAGCAACAAGAGATCAACGGCAACAAAAAGATCACGGACTCTTCGAATGTCTGGTATCCCGAGACTATCGAAGGTCTAGATGATCCAGAACGACTGAAGGTAGAGCTCAAGACTCTGAAGAAGATGCCCTTTCTTAAGAAGTATTTCGAGCTGCAAAGAGCAATGTTCCACCACAACAGTATGTTAACTTCGTCCCATCCCTACGCAACACAACCTTCGCAATGGCCTTTCCTGTTGCGAGGAGTGTCCTTCTGGACAAAAGATGAAGGACAGCACCAAATCTATCTTCTTGGCAATCCTTTCGGCTGGTGGCTAGCAATATCTGTGACTTCAATTCTTATTGGTGTTCTCGCCGCTGATCAAGTAACACGACGTCGGGGCGAGGAAGCGATCTCGGCGACCACGCGCAAAAGATTGTATAATTCTACTGCATTCTTCTTGCTATGCTGGGCTGCACATTACCTACCATTCTATCTGATGGGCCGGCAATTGTTTCTGCATCATTACCTACCAGCACATCTCGCTTCGTCTTTGGTGACTGGTGCTATGGTGCAATTCATCTTCTCACGAATTGGTCGCCGACCGGTCTCGATCCTTCTAGCTACAGACACGAAGAACATAAAGGATGTGTCGCCGCTTATAGAGCGTGACGAGAATGGTCTTGTTGCGTGGATTGTGACGAGCGTGGTCGTCTTTTTATTGGTTGCGTCGTTCTTATACTTCGCACCGGTCACGTATGGCACACCTGGATTGACAGTACAAGAAGCATTAAACAGGAAGCTTTTGTCGACCTGGGACATGCACTTCCTGAAATGAGTCTGCTCGAGTCGCGTTAGCAATAGATATTAGGCTTGACATTCACCAGTCGCTGGGTATGAGAGACGCGTTTCCCGGCATGAGTCCTGCTCATAGGAGCTGCTCTTGCGACTTGAACCGTCAATTCGGGCGTTGCGGAGCTCCGTCTTCTCAAGAGATCAGCTAGAAAGAGCCTGCAGTAGAACAGCAATACCTGCTGCTGGTGCTATAGTTCTAGTCAGGTTGAAGTGTACATACAGTTTGAGGGTGTAAGTCACATACGAAACCTTTCATAACAAGTGCCATAGAAGTTTCCAAAGAGCTTTGTCCTGTTCTCTCGCTTATAACCTCGTGTACTTGTTCTGAAAGTGGAATTATCCATGTTCCTCGGTGTGGGACTGCATCGGTCGACAAGGCAGTGCTGTTCGTACAATTATAGGTCACAGAGAATCTTTTCTGGATCACCGCGGTTGCCGGCGGGCTGGCGTCCTTCACCCATCCCCAAGGGACGATCGGATGCGCAGGGCACACAGAGACCATGGACGCAAAATGATATTCCGGACGAGGCTTCGTTGCTCCGTCGTGGTCGGACCGGTGTAGTTGTGGCAATAGGCATTACGGCCATCAATGGTTACGTATGGTATCAGTGGCAATTGGCTGCCTCAGCTGCAAAACGCGGCGATGGTAGACTACTGAACTACATGACTGATAACTTTACTTGTTCCCGCAAAAACTACAACAATGGCCGATGGTGGACACTAGTCACCAGTGGGTTCTCGCATCTGGAGATCTGGCACATTCTAGCCAACACTATCGGTATAGTCTCCTTCTACCCGGCTGTCGCTGCACGTCTGGGCCTTGCTTCCAGTCTGTTCGCCTACCTCACCTGCATCACAGGAGGTTCTGTAGCATCACTTTATCACTCGGGGCAGTGGCAGAGCAAAGCGGCAGGTCCTCCGGCAGGAGGATACTTTTCCGCCTTCTCAGTGCCTCGTCTCGAACGACCAGATACCCCAGGCCTTGGCGCTTCAGCCGGCGTTTTTGGTCTCTTCACATTCAGCGTTTTGTTCGCACCAACAGCAACGGTCGCAATCTTTTTCATTCCTTTCCCTGCCTGGCTGGCGTGGGGATTGTTGACGGGCGTAGACTCGTACTGCGCTTTCTCCTCACAAGGTCGCGCTCAGATGACCAAGATCACAGGTATGCAAATAGGACACGAAGCTCATCTTGGAGGATCTGCCACGGCCCTGGCCACAAGTCTCCTGCTCATGCCTCGCTTCTGGTTACGACGATAGGTGTGTCACAACTCTAGGCTTCCTCTTGTTAAGCATTTTGAGCCGCTGCATCTCTCCTACCGAGTCCTTCACCCTTGGAGAATAGCTGCCAACTTCAAACGCAACATAATTTTTTGTCACTGCCGGCTTTGTCAACCCGGACCTACTGCGACAGGCGTTCTTTCTGACTCATCCATTTACATTACGGTGTTATCCACGATCGAGCGCGAACATAGAAAGCGGAAACTACCCACCATCGAGCTCGAGATGTAAATTTGGGTTCAGTAAGTGGCTGAAGCAGCCATATCGATGGTCCCCTGGTCGTTCAACATTCCCGTCCTGTCAATCGTCCCGCGTGCAGCTGACATACTGGCTTGTTCACAACATAGACAATTCCCCCTCCGAAGTCGTTGTAGTGCCTCACAACAGGAAGAACTTTACGAACGGTAAGTACCCCTCCTTGCCATTCTAGACCACACGGGATATGCGTACTGCCCGTCTGATGTCAGGCCGTCTATTCTGCCTTACATCCCGCCAAGTCCGAGGAGGCTACATGTCTATTGCGAAGCAATTCACACGAAAGCCAGCATGCTCCCGTAGACCCTTGGAACTGAGGTCTCATGCAAGACGTAATGCTTTGCAGGATTCATATAAGTCCAGACGCCAAACCTGTCTCTTGAGATCGATCGTAGAAGGGCGATAGGCGACGAAGCATTCACATCAAACAAATGCAAGCAGTTACCCTGGTTGCCGTCCCGCCTTGTGGCTGAAGAAATGGCAGAGGATCGCTGCACTCTGATTTGACCAATACGCGGGTTGTATCGAGTGTTATCACCAAAGATTGCAGACAAGCCAAAATCCTTCTGGCTGCGCGGTATACGGCAGCTCAGACGGAATGTCAGCCCTGCACTGACTCGTTAAGGTGTCAATGAGACTCGTATTCTTTTGACGACAAGCCTTCGCACGGCACAGGGTTCTGCTGCAGCAGGAATCACTCATGAGCGCAGTCTTAGTCTTTGCATTCCCCTACAGTTGCGACGACCGTACGGCGCAGAATGATGAATTCACCGGCAGACACATCTTGGTCAATTGAACACGACAATTCACGCCTAAGGGACACAGCTGCGAACAGATCGAGGGTGCGATGCAGATGCCAGCTGACATCCCGTGCGCGCCTTTCGAATTCATTATGGCAAACTTTTTGGGCGCAAGGCACGTTCCCGGATCGCTGGCGGAGGGGCCATTCAGAGGGCTTATCATCCCGCGGTCAGGCTGCCAAATTTTCCAGCCCTCGACGTTCCTGTTGACATCCTGGGACCCACCGGGGCTGATGTCCCTGTCTCCCAGCCACGTCAGGATGGCTATACAGGGACCGTCTAACTTGCGCCAATCCCATCTCCGGGGCGCCATCTCAACAGCGGATGCGCCAGGCGATGGTGGCTGCATCGAGTAAAATGTACATGTCAATACACCACTCACATTTTCTTTACGACATTTACAGGATGCTGTACTATTGAGGACTAGATGTTTTCCGTAGTCGGAAAAGTCTATAAGAAGAGGCGAAATCCCCAGCAATTTCCTGTTCTTCTTCTTCTATCAACAACGAGCACGAACAACAAAGCTTCTCCTGCTCTAACCACTCCTCAAACAACTTGAATCACAAGTCAGAAAGCATGCTCTTCCCAGTTCAGCTCGTCACCTCAAACATCAAGGATGAGTCCGGAGAATACTACATCAAGACTGAACAGGACCGCGTCCAGGCGGCACTTGTGCCAAACAAACCGCAGAGGCCAAAGCTCACGAAGAATGCCTCTTCCAGCTCCTCTATCCGATCGTGGTCATCAAAGTCCTCATTTGGTCGATCCATGACCAATCTCTGGGATGCCATGTAAGTCTCACCCCGCCGATATCCTCATCAAAAGTTTCCAAGACTGACTGGATACAGGCCTGTCTACAACACAAACATGAGAGACCCAACCTTCTTCCAGAGACGAGACGGCGGCTCTTACCACTCCTCCGTACGAAGCTCACCAAGATCGAGTCGCCCAGGTTCGACTGCCGCTGTGCCCAGCCTCGCTTCTTGGAACGAGACTGCTTGAAAGGAAACCGAAAAGTGAATTCTGTCGATGGCGAGGTTTGGAGGCGTGCTCGGGGCTTTGAAGAGTGTATTTGTATGTTCTTTCTAAATTTCACTTCACTGTATTACATATTGTACTATTTTCCAATCAATATCAAAAAGTTGTATACTCAGTTCGAGAATCTTGTCGAGATATCGCTCCCTGTACGAACTGACTCCTGCAGGTTAACATGGGAAACGGGTTGTTTTCGATCTAGATTCGCATGTATGCGGTAAGAGCAAGGCAAAAGTCGCTAGCACTGACCCACGCAGGAGGAATAGATAATTTGATAGCGACGGAGACGACGGAAATTGCAAAGATGGCTTTCCAAGAGAGTGCTAGCTCGCCCGCGCGTCCCGAGCAGCCATCCAGGTCTGTCGCAAATACGGTCTGTTTCAATGAATAGCGGGATCCCGGCGCATCTATAAACATATTTGTGTATGGACGGATCGGGGTTTTCATATAGCAGAAAAGCTTAGACACCATGTCTACATGTGAAAGCGCGATGTGGCGATCCTGTGAACGATCGTATACCGCGCGTGCAACTCGCAGAATCTTGCCATCTATCCGGCATGTCCATCATATTCCGCGACCGCAGCAATCCATACAATACGGGACGTCGCAGGTTCGCGGGGGGCGCGAACCTCTATCTGCCGGTGGCTCGGGAGATTCTCGGGTAGTGCTCCAATCCTCAATCGTTCCCGCCACCATCTGTTCCGAAACGGGCTATTCTTAACGAGCAAAGCTGGCGTGCGCAGAAGAACCTTGAATCTCTATCCTGGGCTCGAACTACCTACGGTACATTCCGAATTGTATTTATGTCCCGTCCATTGAATCTGGAACCACATCCCACCAAGTGCTCCAGGCCTGCGACGATATCCTCCCGTCCGTTCAGCCCGTGCGCCTTGGATGTGTCCAACCAACCACTCCTTTGGTCCCTGAAAGGAGTAAGGTACCCACCGTGGTCCTCATCTAGATCCAGTGCGCGGCGCTTTGGGAGTGCCTCGCGAGAGCGCGCGCTCTTGGTCACCTCATGGCCAGCGATTGTGCTTATGTTGTTGATGCAGCTGGGATGAGTAGCCCTCCCAGAGAGGTCAGGGACTGTGGCAAGCTCGAGTTGTGGTCGGTGTATCGCGTTCGCAATGAACTATATTCAAACGTTGTCGTAGCCTTAAAGTATGTCCCGAGGAAGCGAGCATACTCGGATTACGAGTTCCACAAACTCCTGAGCAAGGCACTACGGGACGTGGTCGTGCCTAGCTTGCCGCTCTTGTCTTGCCGCATTCGGGGTCTAGATACAGCGGCACCTTACTATGAACGCAGCCAGACGCCTAATGTGCCCGTGATACTTGTGCGAGACTGTCGGGATATTGACGATTTCTTCAGGAGGGAGCATGACGATCCACCGACGGAAGATACGCTCTGGCGGGTCTCGCTAGTGCCGCAGGGTGCTGGTTTCTGGGTCTCTTTTGCTTACCATCACGCTATTGGCGACGGCACCTCTGGACTCATCTTTCATGAGATGCTCTTGTGCGCTTTGCAATGTATAGAGAACCAAGATACCACCAAAGTAGAACACCGACCATTGCCACCATCGATTGAGAATTGCGGGTTAAGTCTCAGCGCTTCTTGGTATGATCTACTCAGAGAAGTTCCGGGAATGCTACCACTACCTGATTTCATAAAGGGCTATTTGACAGGCCCATTCTACTATGGAGGCAACAAAACAACAGGCGAGCAGCGACGAAAGACAAGGACAGGTCTGAAAGTCTTTACTCTAGCAAGTGAGGCTGTTGAGCGGCTGCGAATCTTGGTCAAGCTCCAGGGCGTGAGTATACATGCTCTATTGCACGCCTCAGCTGTGCACTGTATCGCCACCGAGCAACACATTAAGACTTCTACACCAATCTCATTGCGACCCTTGCTGCCAAAGTCCAACAGAAAAGACATGGGAAACTACATATGCTGCCACTTTTCAACGACGCCGATAGCGTCCGATGTCATGACAACTGCCAAGTCATTCCATGCGGAACTTCACGAACCATCAGCAAGGAATACTGCAATGCGTCAACTTGGACTGCTGAGCTACATCGATACTGCTGTATCAACCAGCGAGAGACTTCAAGGGATGGAAAAGGTCCTTATGGACAAACTCGATACCAAGAATGATCATTGTTTAGGTGCCACTCTAGAAGTCTCGAATCTCGGGAATGTGAGCAACCACTGATCCAAGGAAGATCGAAGCTGATCAATTTTAGTGGCATGCACCAGCATTGGAGAACTGGAGTGTTGAGGATGCGCACTTCACAGGCAGTAATTCCGCGATTGGCGAGGTCTTCAACCTCGGTGTAGTGACCTTGGCGGGTGGGAATATGAAGGTCGCCTGCACATATAGACAGGGTTATGTGGACGAGCAGGAGGTATCAGAATTCATGTACAACCTCAAAGAAACCCTCTTATCCTTGGATTGACGACGAGATGAGCACGTTCATGATTGCTGCACCTATAGAAGATAAATATATAGACAATAGACTTTGCAGCATCACAAGAAGATAACTGTTCACGATCAGCAATATGGCACTGCTGGAGCACGTGTGTCTCGAGTCGCGAACTCGATCGGCCGCTTGGCGCCGCGACATGCAGTGATGTATCCCTTCATCACGAGTATTTGTGCGCGGCCGTGCTTAGCATCTACCAGGGCTGCAACATTGGCTGACATCTGAGTAGACTGTCGTGAAGGAGGACCGTCGAAAATACCGGGTTGTGTTCTACCTGGATAGATGAATGGTGGTTCTCCAGCCTCTCGACAAGATGAGCATCAAGACCCGCTCGAATCTGCACATTATGAGCCGGTAGCACATCTCAATGCTTTGTTCCCATCTGTCGAGTCTCTGCCGGTTCTCGCCAGGGTGGACTCCAAGTTGCAGAGGTATGAAATCGAGCTGCAGCGATCGATCAAGGAACTACGGGCTACTGCACAAGCCAGCAAGCACGATTCCGAAGTCCGCACGAAAAGGGTGGCAGTCGAATTGAAGGAACTCTTTCAGGATGTCGAAGGCACTCAAGAGAAAGCCAGGCTGGTCGAACAGGGCGTTTCGGAAATGACGAGAGACATTAAAAAGTTGGATGTGACCAAGAAGAATTTGACGTCCACCATGACAATCATAAAGCGGTTACAGATGTTGATGACTGCCTTTGACCAATTGCAGAAGCTCGCTTCAGGCAAAAAATACGCCGAGACCGCTTCGCTCCTGTCTGCAGTCATTCAGTTGATGACACACTTTCGAACATATCGATCCATCCCTCAAATTGCTCTGCTATCACAAAATATCGCCGACCTGCAACGGTCCTTGCTTGAGAAAGTCTCCGCAGACTTTGAGCTCTATTTCAGCTCTGGCCTCTCTCCTCAATCAAAGACTACTTTACACCAAGCTTGCGAATTGGTGGATGTCCTTGGCGAAGGTGCTCAGGAGCGCATCTTGATGTGGTACACGAATTCACAACTTCGAGAATACCGCAACATCTTTCGTAGCAACGAAGAAGCTTCATCGCTGGACAACATTTCAAGGCGCTATGCTTGGTTGAAACGAATCTACAAAAACTACGACGAAGAACATTCTGCGATTTTTCCCAAGTCTTGGAAAGTGCTGGAGCATTTGGTGAAGAGTAGTTGCGATACCACTCGCGAGGATCTCAACACTGTCCTGCAAAAGTCCACACCAGACATCAAGATACTCCTGCAAGCCCTGCAAGAGACGATCGACTTTGAAAAGTACCTAGCAGAGCGTGCCAATGATGGCTTACGTACACCTCGTGCATCTGTAGAGTCTGTGCGTAGTGGCCACTCGGAAGGATCAGTCGCTGAGAAGCGGACATCGCGATTCAAGCTTAGTGAGGCTTTCGAGCCGTTTCTCGGGCAATTTGTGGAAGTTCAGGATCGCACGCTGGCGCGTATGCTGGCAGGTTATAGATCGGCTCCCTGGCCTGATCTCGATGAGCAAGTTTTGCCCTCGTCTGCAGACTTGTTTTACTTTTACCTGACGACCCTCACTCAATGCGCAGAACTTTCCAATGGTGAGCCGTTGTGGCAATTTGCGAGGGTCATGGCGAAGTATCTCAATGAGTATGCGGAGAAGATATTGAATAGCAAATATCAGAATGGTGTCGTGACGGTCGAGGAGATCATCATGGTTCTGAAGACGGCGGACTATTGTGCTGCCACGACGCAACAACTGGAAGAACGAATGAAGGCGAGCATTGCTCCCGCGTACGTGGAGCGAGTCACGTACGAGCACCAGAATCAGACCTTTCTGTCCCTAACGAATCGATCGCTGACCCTGCTCGTCTCGCATCTCGAAAAGGCGATCGACAACGGCTTGAAGGAGATGAGCAAGGTGCAATGGTCGGAAGTGTCCGAGGTCGGTGATCAGTCGCAGTACGTCTCCGTTCTGATTGCCGGACTACTCAGAGAAGGAAAACGGGTCCTGCAAAATCTGGGCAAGGAGAAGTTTGTCAGGTCCTTCTGTGACAGGGTCGTGGAGGGCTTTGTCAATGCCTACGTCGCCTCGATGGGAAAGTGCCGCCCAATCACGGAAATTGGCGCAGAACAGGTATGAATGTTTACTAGTCTTGTGGTGACTGGTGACTAATCCTCTTGATAGATGCTGCTGGATATACATGCCATCAAGGTGGCCTTACTAAATCTACCGGGAAGCGAATCGACGGCAAGCTATACGAAACTGGTCAACAAGCAGATGTTGCACCTCGAGACCCTGCTCAAGGTCCTGCTCAGTTCGGCCACGCCTCCGGACGGCCTGATACAGAATTACCTCTACCTGATTCGCGACAAGAACACAGTCAACTTTATCAAGGTGCTGGACATGAAGGGCGTCCCAAAGTACCAACAACAACCCATCCTCAACACCTTCATCACGACACTACAGTCCTACGAAGGCGACCTGATGGATCGCAACCCATTGCTGGGCAACCTGAACCTCGTCGACCCCCGCACGAGCGACGACGGCAGCAGGAAACTCGACCCGAGTTCATTCTTTCGCGATCAACTGGGTATCGGCGCCTCGCAACCCGTCTCGCGCGCAAATACTCCGGCACCCGAACGGTTCGGCTCGCATATTGGACGAATCTTCTCCAAGCGGACCGTCTCGGGCATGAATCTCTCCAGCATCCCAGGCCAGTAAGTCCACACAATCATTACTTTGGACACAATCGCGGAAAAGGTGAGGCCGCCAGTGTAGTAGTAGCAGTAACAGTAGTAGTAGAAGAGTGGCAGAGGAGACACGGGTAATGAGTAATGAATAAAAGTCATAAAGAAATGAAGTCTTCACTAGTCCGCCTTGCTGGCCTTGCCTGAGTCTGCGGCCCCTGATGCCGATTTACGATAAGCTGCCGCACGCGCTTTACTGCGCGCCGTATCCTTCTTTGACTTTTTCTTCTTCTTCCTACTGCTGCGCTCGCCGTCAGGTGCCCGGGCGCGTTCGCCTTCCATGGCGATTTCGCGCTGCATGAGCTTCAACTTGACGGCGGCCTGTGATCCCATCAAGTTCTTCACACGTCCGAGTTTGGCTTTGTCGCGGGGTTTGAGGTCCGGGTTATGAAGTTGGTCGCGGTCGCGCTGGTCGGCGCGGTGTTTGGAAGGCATGGCGGCGCTCTTGGTGACGCGCAACTTGCGGGCTCCTTTACCCTCTCCCAACAACATCTTTTTATCGTTCAGCAGGAGTGCATTCTGGACGGAACTGGCGTCGTGGAATTGGACGTACGCGAAACCTTTGCCAACATTGGTCTTCTTGTCGCGCACCACGCGGACGCTCTCGATACTGCCGCACGCCGCGAAATGCGTCCACAGTAATTCCTCCTCGGCATCGAACGGCAGACTGCCCACAAACACGCAGCGTTTGTTGACGTGCACGGCTGGATGCGCGACGGAGTCCACGCGAATGTGTTTTCGGCCGAGAAAGTAGTGTCCGTTCAAGGCAATGGCCGCGCGGGCGTGCGTCGCGTCAGTAAAGACAACGTAGGCATTCAGCGTGTCACGTTCCGGGTGGAATTTGCCCTGCACAAAGGCCACCTTGCGCGGCAAGAGTTCCGAAAACGCGATCGAGCGAAAACGGATGCTGCGTACCCTGCCGTACTGCGCAAAGAGCGCCTTGAGCGCCTTGTAGTCTGTGTGCGACGAGATGACGCTCGTCGGCAGGTTTCCGACAAACACGGTCGCTTTCGCCTTTTCGAGCTCGCGGTCTTGTCGTTGTTGTGTTTCGTGCTGCGTGTTGATGCCGTTCGCATCACTCGTGCCACCAAGTGACTCGTGCGCGATAGTCTTCACATTGGATGTGCTCGCATCCGAGTCTTCATCATTCGACGACTCGGAAACATCAATTTCCCCTTGCTCACTAGCATTGATTGTGGCCTCAATCTGAGGCACTTCGTCATCAGACTCCGGCTCTCCTAATGGCTTGATTGCACTCTTTTGAACTCCCTTGTCCCGTTTGTCTGAGTTCTTGGCAAGCTTCGAAGGATGCTCGGCCAACCTGCTCATATACAAGTCTTCCAATAATACATCGTCTCTTTTGCGCTTCTTTTGCTTCTTCTTCTTCTCCTTGACCTCTGAGGTCGCCCTTTCATCTACGACTTCCTGTTCGCTTTCCTTCGTACTGTTTTTGATTGGTATGGGCTCGATAATCGTCCTATCCTTCTTTGCAGGCTTCTGAATCGGGCCAGCCTGACCATGTCAGTTGATGCGGAGAATATTATGAGCTTGCAACATACACTTTGGGCGAAAAGCGCCGTGAGAGATGGATCCATGACTGTGTCTCGCTGCTGTAACCTATCTTTCTTGCTTGACAAGCATTAAAAGGAGACAATGCAGTACTCGACAACATTCCGTCCTTACACATTTCAAAAAATGATGGGTAGCGCCTCGGAGCTCCGAAACTCTAAATTCTACGCATGTGGCTTGGCAACGCCGTTCTGGCAGACGTCGACGTCTACACGTCCAACACAATTCAATGGGACCGGCTGTGAAGCTCAAGGATCAAGCACAGTGGATCGAGGTCCTATGCTTGTGATCCATGCCCGCCGGCGAGCAGATCTACATTTAGGACCTACAGGATTTTTGATGGCTCTCGCATGATATGCCCGATCAAGGACGAGTTCCGCTTGTGAGCAAGTCTAGGTTGTGCTTGCACGATTGGCCCAGAAGCCCTTGCCATAACTGATAAGAATCTCCTGTCCCTTCTTGATGCCGCGTGAATCACTCTTTTCCGAGCCAAGAACAAAGACACCCATGCGGACCTCTCCTTGCGCGGTGATGTACGAGTCAAATTTGGCATTAGGTGCCGGTTGTACTCCCCGGTAATCGTTGATCATGCGACTCTCGTTGCCCATCTTGGCCGCGTCAATCCCGAGATGAAGACCGCCATGTCGGAAGGAAAGGTCGTAATCTGACTCCGGGTCGGTATCACTTGCATCCGGCAAATGTATGCGGCCCAAGTAATCGACAATATGCTGCCCTGCTTTCAGGTCTTTTGAGGCGAAAAGACCATACTGCCCATATGCAGGGTGGGTGGAGGAGTCAATACGCCGAATGCGGGTACTGGACGGAGCACTGTTTGAGACTATTCCTTGTGTCGCCAAGGACAACTTTGTGGAGTTATCCAACAGTTTTGAACGTTCGGCCCTTCGGAGGTACCTGAGCTCTGGCGGCCAGTTGCTGGGCGGCTTGTCAGCACCTGCTCTCATGAAATTGCCATGATCTAGTGTGATTCCGAGCTCACTTGTTGCAGAAAAGTCTTCAAGCGCGACACAAGCAATGATGGGCCGGGACGGAGAAGAAGGGCGGATCGTGTTTTCGGGCCCTCGCACAAAGTTGTTGTGGCGCATGCCGTTGACCTCGACGATGTTCAATTGCATTTTTCAGATCCTTAAATTTGCAATTGGGCTTGTAGGAATACTACGAAAGCTCACGTCTGAGTATATCTAGCCGTGAATTTATGATGCCCATCATAGAATATATTCATTCTTGCTGACTGCAATCATCCTGCTGGTCAGTGATCAGTTCTTACCTGACTTCTCTGGTAAGTTGATGTCGAAGGTAGTTCTAGACGTGTGCATTACCAGGCCTCGAGGTTTTTCTGCACGACTTCTAGAACTCGCTTGAGAGACTTCTTGTACCCGTCTGGTTCTCGTCTTTCGAGGTTAGCAAGTCTGCGTCCCGATTGAACCCGTGCTAGATCTTGCTGAAAATTTGCCATTTGCTTCTTGATCTCATCTATCAGTTGACCTTTGCCATGCGTGACCACAAACTGCTCTACCACGGCCGTTCTTAGGTAGATGGCTAATTGCAAAACCTCTAATTGATGCAAGCCCTGCAGCGCTCTGGACTGCTCTAATTGTCCGGCCACGCAGGAGCAGATAACGCAGAGCTGAACAGCACGAGCAAGACTGCTAGCTTCATGAAGCGTGAGCTCGGCCTCTATTGGCAGCCTCAGAACTACTATTGAGTGATCGAACGCTTTTCCATGCTCTCCAGCTTCGACGAGTGCCTCCTGCAGCTCGAGGTGCAGCGTGTACCGGAAATCTGATCGAGGAGACCAGTGGACTAAAGTTGACATATGCTGCAGCGCAGATTGTAACTTGGCTACATTCTTACTCGCAATAGCTTCCTTCGCTCTCTTATCCGCGTCTCGAATACTGTCCATACTCACAGTTCGTTTACACACAGCACAACGGAGTTCATCGTCTTGCTCACTAGCATGTATCGGTTGTTTGCAACAGTAGTAACTCTCCTCTAGCTCACAATCGAGTGCGCTTTTGACTCTCGAGTATTGTTCGCACCTGGCACATTGACATGTAAAGTAGTATCTCCTTTGCAATTCCTTAATCCTTTGGGCATGTGGCAGACGTGTAGAGATGTACGAAATCGTGATGGCTTCGTCTTCTCTGATATCGCGACTAGCGCGAATATCCACCGTAAATCCGCGGAATGTTATGTATGCGTTTGGTTCACATGAATGATTCAGTAGAGCTATGGTTGGGTCCAAGATCATGCCTGCTACTCCTGAATCTGACTCTGAGTCAGACGTGTAGTTCATACCGTCTGTGGAGCTATTAGCGAGACACAAAAACATAGCCAAGGTACTTACTGATTTGGTAGGCGTAGAAGCGTTCTCGTACTGTTGTCTTGTCATTTTCATCCAGAAATTCAGCAAGCCCATTGACCACGACGTCAAGCTCTGGCGATGCTGCACTCTGGTCCTGTAATGCCTTATGGCATTCAAGGTCCTTGAAGTCCTGCCCCTTGCCATCTCGTATGAGTAAAGACATTCTGAGGACTACCAAGGTTGGGCCAGGTAGGCATGTGGGATAGAGCTTCTTCAGTAGCTTGCACTCAAGCTTATGCATAGCTTTCCAATTCTCTCTCTGACAAGATTTTGAGCAGTAGTATATGTTTTCGCAACCCGAACAACATTTTCGTGGCTCCGAGTCCAAGGATCGAAAGCAATGAGAACACACGTCACGACTTGTCTTTGGATCCTTCAATGCAATAACTCTTGCAGTGTACTCAGTGATTGATTCCTCACGTTTGAAAGGCCGATTTGCAGCAAGATACCGCCCACACTCATCGGAATACTTGACCTTGTAACCAGGAACAGTGGCTCTCAACATCCTGCCTGTTGTGCTCAAGGACACCCCAGTTGTGTTGAATTGTACTGTCTTTTGCTGTTGAGCCAAGGTCAAGACAAGGGCAAGCTGCGGTAGACCCTAAGTAACATGATCAGGCTCGTCCAAGAGCTGCATTCCGTATTGCGCCAGACGATCAATGCTGCGATCAGTGTCCGCGTGTGCCTCCAATACAGAGAACGACCTCGAGCCTGCCCTGCGAGCCGCCTATTGAGATAGGTACCTTAGCTCTATATAAATTGAGCCCACAAACAATGCTATGTCATGATCACATTGTGTGAACCACAAAACCAGGTGATAATCACCTTTGATGAGCAGACAAACAGGGCCGCATGAGCTATCTCGCCCACTAGTTAGCTCAGGCACAACACAACCCTATCAATCAATCCAAGGTTGTCTCTCGAGACAATGAAACGGATGCAGCTTCACTCTTGCAAGAATGCTCACGCCGGAGATGGCCAGAATCCTTCATAGCATCTTGCTCAACGACGTGGCAAACCTCGACGCGAATGCCAGCCAATGACATTTGCTCTAGCCATGCAATTTGCGTTTCGCTGAGCCTATCACCAGGACCTTTTACCTCGACAAACATGCATTGTCGTGTCGCTGGATTCCAAAGACATAAATCACCAATGCCGCCAACACGATGGCCATATTCCTCGGCAAAGAGCTTGCATATCTGCGCAAGCGAAGTTCCGCCAATGCAATCGCTGATCTCGAGAAGATCCTCCAGTGCGTAAGCCCACTTTAGCCCAACGCACCAAGTCTCAGCTTCACGATGTTTTAAGTCGACTTCTCGTAGGAGTTCTGCATGACCTCCGTTTTCGATCTTCGCAAGCCTATGATTGATTTCGCTTGCTCTTGCTGGGTAGAAGGCATCTGTTGCCAAATCTAGAGGTGCTGTCTGATACTCAGTCTGAAATACTCCTGGAATGGACATGAAGAGGATGTCCCAGAAGAGCATCGCAAACAGTGTGGTCACAATTGAGTTCTCAGAGTGGAAGCCCTTCCAGCCCTCCTTTTGATACGTCTCTAAGGACAACTCCTCGACACTGACCTGGCTTTCGAGCTCCCTCCCAACCCATACAGAATGCTTTCCAGTAAGCCTATCATCCAGGCGAACGCCAGTGATCGTTCTTCTCAATGGCTTTCCCATGTTGATGTGAGAGAAATCATGTTTTTCCCTCTTGGTGAATTTCAAGTCATTCTCGAGACGCATGATGCGACGTTGTAATGCATTGTGGTATATCTGATGTGTATCAACATCACGAAGACCCCTTACACAAGTCTCCAGGGCAAGTCGCTTACTTTTCCGCCGTTGAGCCTCAGTGATATCACCAGACATTGTGGGCTGATAATGCTGTTCAAGCAGTGCTTTGCGGTCGTACCATTCTCCTCTTCTGCCAACACGAAAAATCTTTTGTGACAGTAAAGCTTCCCATATCTGATGCTCGCGACGATATTCGTGACGTTTTGCAAAGACTACAGCTGCTTTAAAGATAAGCCGGGTCCAGACCCAGCCGGCAGTGAATCTTCTTGCATAATAATTCGTCCTTTTTATAGCTGCACTACTATCTGTACCGTTCCTTTGGTCGAGATTATCCAGCATCGATTGCTTGTCTTGTTCTTCCATCACAAGAGCTTGCCAGGGTTCGAACACGAGTTCGAAGATCTCAATCACTCTGTCAAGTCCGGCTTTTGTCTGATTGGTGTTCAATTCCATGATATTTTCAACTTCAAGTTTGAGTTTTAGTGATTGCTCGTACTGTATCAGGCTCTCTCGAGATTCGAAAATAGTAGCCTGTCGGTCAACACGATAGCGTGGGAAGTTTCTCCTCGCAATCCTTGCCAGAATGAGAGTCGTCAACGATTTCTCATTATAGTCAGATGAGCGATAGAAGACGATGTGGAGACGATTGAATAATTCTACAGCATTCGGAGTCAATCTAATTAGCTTGCCGAGTGTCTGCGAGACTCTTGAGAAGATCAGAGTGTCTTTACGTTCCAAGCGACCCTGTTCATCGAGATCGAGTCCGACCGAACCTCGTTTCTGTAGTCCTAACTGCAGTCGACTGAGTTTCAGAAGTGAGTCTGCCAATTTGTCCTTGGTGTTGCCATTGCATTGGAAGTCCCGAGCCAGATTCTTGAGCTCGTCTAGAGACAAGAGGGCTACTAAAGCAGGGAGCCCATCTAGCACCGTTTCGTTCTCCGCAAGTGATACCTTCTCAGACCAAAGACACTTACAAGCCCCCAGAACATCACTGATATCACTCTCATAACCGATTTTATCGACCCTGAACCATGCAGCTCGTTTTCGAAGGAATAAACGGACGTAAAGGAAACGAGCCGCGTAAGGTAGCGCTCGATACGTCTCGAAGATCAGCAATTCCTTCTGTGAGAACAAGAACGATTCGGAAGAGAGGACCGTATCTAAGGCAGTCTCGAAGGCTTGCGTGTACAGACTGTCCTCGGACTTATATCTGCCTTTCGAAACGCTAGGAGAGAGAGCCACATCGAAACCCAATTGTCTTATGTTGCCCGGTGTTGCTTCACTCTCGATCTTGAACTGTCGAGACGGAGACGGCGTGCGAGGCGGAGTACAGACTGTGCTTGTAGTAACATGTTCTTTCTTGATTCGCTTCCGAGATGACAGCTCATCTGGATGCGCTGCTATCTTGTCTTGCACCAAGTCATGTCTTGCACTAGCAACAAAGTCCGGTTGATCGTCCTTGATAGGCAGTGCATCCTGGAGTTTCATGGTATATGCTTAAACATCGTGTTAGGCTCTTACAGGTCGTGAAGAGACTACAAGGTATCCTCTTCAGGGCCTGCTTGAGCAATAGCGCTCCGTAGTCGTCCCCACGCGGAACCGTCAATTATATTCGGGCACAAGCTTGGTACACCATGAGATAGATTATATATCGGTATCGCAGGTAGTGAAAAGTTGGAACATGTGTCTCACTGCCTCCCTGACAGGATCGGACGTAGAGCATGCGTGAGCTTGCAAACCATTTTTAAGTACTCAGACGAGTCGTGACAGACAAGTACAGTCCAACAAACTTGCAGCTCGAGTTGTGGCAAGTAAGCACAATCGACATCACGGCTTGTCGAGCGCGTCCTCGGTATCGCACTGTAGTGGTGGAAGTGTCGGGTGTGAATACGAAGAGAGCAGTAGCCGAACCACGAACTTTCACCACGACTTTCTCTTTCAAACTCGTGCCAGACAGTGCGATTTCCAGAGACGGTGTAGCTACATTCAAAGTAGTGTATTAAGAGGTCAGCTTGGTTGTCAACTCGAAAGGCCAAGACTGAGACTGTTCTGTACCACATGTCCCGCTACGATAGAGACGATCGATCTCGTCACGATGATCGAAGCTCTCGTCGGGACTACAGAGACGACAGGGACTCTGGTCGAGATAGGGACCGTTATAGTAGGTCTTCTCGGGATTTCGGTGACCGAAGACCTTCGAGGCGCGACGATGATAGAGGCTATAGTTCACGCAGCTCGCGCGATGATTACTCGAGTCGCTCTCGAGACGATCGCGGCAGTTCACGAAACGAAATTGGAAATGGTCGTGAATATGACAGAGGTAGTTCTCGTGCAGCACCTGGCCGGATAGATGGCGGATTTAGAAGGCAGAGGGAGCGAACGCGATCTCCTGTCAGACCGAAAGAGCCGACCCCGGATCTTGAGAGTGTCACGCCCATCGATCAACGGAAACGTCGACAAACGATGTGGGATATCAAACCTCGAGGTTACGAAAATGTCACAGCAGAGCAAGCTAAAATGTCTGGTCTTTTCCCGCTTCCAGGAGCACCGAGAGTGGCTGGTCCAGTCGATGAGGCTAAGTTGAAGGCTTTCGCTGAGAAGGGTGCATTGGCGCTCAAACCAGCTGATTTGCAGCCGACTTCGTCGCGACAGGCGAGGCGTGTAGTGGTTTCCAATATTCCCCCGTTGACGGAAGAAGGTCCCTTGGTAGCATTCTTCAACGATCTCATGTATAATCTCAATGTTGGCTCTGGCAAGCTTACGCCGTGTACCAGCGCTCACATCAACAAAGAAAAAGCGTATGCATTGGTAGAGTTTCGGTCGACCGAAGAAGCGACGTGTGCGATGGCTTTTGATGGCTCGATCTATAACGATTCAGCCCTGCAGATTCGACGGCCGAAAGATTATATTATTCCAGAAGCCAGGGAAACAGATTCGGCAGCGACAAAAAGAGAAGATGGAGTTGTTGATGGTCAGGTGCCGGACTCGCCAAACAAGATCATTGTGCGTGGTCTGCCTGTAGAACTCACAGATGATCAGTGCATTGAGCTCCTGAAGTCCTTCGGAGACTTAAAATCCTTCATGCTCATAAAGGATGTATCGACCGAAATGTCAAAAGGCTTTGCATTCTGCGAATTTCTCGACGACACTATCACTGATATCGCCTGTGAAGGTCTTCATGGTATGGAATTGGGCGAATCCACCTTATCTGTGACGCGTGCATCGATTGGTGCAGCTCAATCAGCTCCCGAAGGTACCGGACTGCAAGCGATATCCGCTCTGGCAGAATCCTCCAAGGATTTGCAAGCCTCGAACGTTTTGGTGCTATTCAATCTGGTGACTGCGGAAGAACTTAATGATGCAACAGAATACGCTGAAATATGCGAGGATGTAAAGGATGAATGCTCGAAATTCGGACATGTCATAGATATTAAGGTGCCGCGGCCTCTTGGCGGCTCAAAGGTCAATCCTGGGGTGGGCAAGGTCTTTGTAAGGTTTGATGGAGTAGAGAGTTGCAAGAAAGCACTGACCACCTTGGCCGGAAGGAAATTCGCTGATAGAACTGTCCTCACTAGTTATTACCCGGAGGAAAACTATGAGGTGGACGCATTTTGAAGGGACGGTAGCTATAGTACCAACTAAAAAGTAAATGTACAACACAATCGCTGCATCTCACAAGTCCTTGGCGAAGCATGATGCGAAAGTCCCTTAGTGTTTTGATTCCGGACAAACACGTCACTACTGATAACGAAAGCTTCGACACCGCGATGACTTATTCACAAAAGACTGGTACTACCGGACCATCTCCTGTTAGTGGCCCTTCTCCATGATTGGCGGTATGCAAATAGTCCGAATCACCTTCTGAAATGGCCTCCTAGACAATACCGGACTGTGCCAGTGCCAAATTTACTGCTACGCCCAAGCCGCGTTTGTCTGTCAGGTGCCAGACAGTGTTGATGTACCGATGACAAAGCTACACTCATGCATCCAGCCTACGAACATATGTATATGCATGGAAACGCAGACCTGCTGCTGCAGTATATACCATATAACGCGCCCCACAGTAGGAGCAGTTACTGGCTCCACAATCAGAATTCCTGCACGGGCGGTTCCCAAAGTCTAATCGCATATGTGGCTGATTCTGGTATTGCAGGTACCTCCAGGTTTTCAAGCTTCATATGCATCTACACTACACTATCTATAATAGGGACGGTAAACACAATTGATTGAGACGTCCAAGTCAAAACACTGCATTGTTTGCATGAAGAGCATTCAATGGTGTGCAGCTCTCATTGCCTTGTCTATCGGCACTCCTGGTGTAGCAGCTCTTCAGCAAGATGTAAGCGGCCCAATAATTCTGCTTGACCAATACTAAATCAAGTAGTTACTGGCGCGACCTTACTACAGCATACAATTCTCCAATGAACGCATCTCTAGCAAGGAAGCGACGATCCTGCGTGAAGAAACACAAGCTGCCATAAAGTACAAAATCTTGAGCGATGCGAAAGATCAATATCTGTGCGCTGTACCAAATATGACCATCGTAAGGGAGAAATTCACGCCTGAGGAGCGTTCGCGGCTCGCTGAAAGGAAGAAAGAGGAGTCTTCTAGGGCTACACTCCGTGGTAAGGAGCTAATTAGTGGACTCGGTGCCGGTTGTCTGTACTGGATGTCCGGATGGTGGACCTATAAGTTCTGTTACAACGAGGGCATCACACAATTCCATCCTTTACCGCCCGTGCCAGGAACACCAAATTGGCCTCCGAAAGAGGATCCCAATGCTGGTATCTATAGTCTTGGCACACGTACTCCGGCGACTCCATCTGCCACTCAGGACAAGATCATCGAGAGTGATGCAACGTTCTTGAATAGTGGCGAATCGAAATCGTTGGTCATTTCATACGAGAAAGGCACATATTGCCCAGTCATTGGAGCCGAACGTCGTACAGAAGTTCACTTTCAGTGCTCGCCTGCTACAAATGATCGCATTGCCTATGTGAAAGAAGTCTCTAGTTGTCAATACCTTTTGATCGTTCAGACTGCACGACTGTGTCATGATGTTGCATTTCAGGACTCTGTGAAGGAGCCAAGCAACACAATCTTGTGCTCCATCATTAGTGATGAGAAAGCTCTACCTAGCCTACTAGATCAAGCAGTTACGAGTGACGACAAACAGACAGCTGAGGAAAATGCACAACCGGACATAGGCAGCTCTGACTCCGAGCGGCAGAGTCCTCCAAAACCTGAGTCAGAATTCGAGCCTAGCTTGTCGCACTTGTCATTTGGAAGTGTGCCGGATGAGCTTGCAAAGCTCGTACAAGATGAAACGAAAGGTGACACAGCAGCTCGAGATGTAACTCATGAAGGGTTAAGCGAGACAGGCAAAGCGGCAGGACTCGTCGAAGAACGGCTCTCGACTGCCGACGAGCTTGCTTCCGACATTGCGGCTCAATTGGAGGATGGGACGATGCTGGTCAATGGCAAGTCAATCTTTGACAAGAAGAATGAGAATGTCGAGTTTGACGTCGAGTTACAGGACGAAAACGGCGAGTTGCTGGGCAGTGTCGTGATGAAGGTTGTCGATGGGCAAGTTGTCATTGAAATGGACGAGGACCTCGTTGCAGACCAGAAGCAGCAAGAGTCCGTGGACAATCAGAATGAACGGGCAAGAGATAACATGCCAGCTCATGTGCAGGCGACCTTTGACCGCTTCATAGGCAGGGACGAATTGTAATGTATACCAAAATTGTATGGCAAATTCGTGATTGGCACAACCTCCACTCCGACGCAACAATATTTGCTGACTTTGACGTCACTGATCTGGCATGCTGCACGATGTGTAGCTATAGGTCCATGTGTGGGTGCTGACTTGTGTATGGAGTATGAGTACTGACTATAGCTATATAGGTAGGTAGTTCCGAGTCCTGCAGCAGCTGCCGGTATAGTGGCAGCCAGGCCCGAAAAAAAGGTTCCAGGTTCGCCAGTGTTGAGCTATGAAGCTGAGCTCCCTAGCAAAGATTCGGCGACGCTGCTCAGCTCAGCCATTCACGCGATTCTAATGTGTACGAAACACGCCGCTGCGCGGCTCACTGCGAATAGGGGGTCTCTTCACGACCGAATCATCTATAAATCCGCTGTGTCGCACCTCCCATAGTTTTAACTAGTTACTAGTTACAGAATTGATCTCAACTTCACCATCGTTACCTCTGTGCAGCGACGCGTCGCTGCCAGCTATAGCTCATCTTCCAAAGTGAGCTCACCCTCCCTCGCATTGCTCGTTTCACCTTCACAAGAGCCAGAAAGACGCAAGCCACCCGGCAGCTACCAGAATCGTGGGCGCGATCTCGATTGCACTTGCTGAGCACACCGGTATCCTTCAATGCTTGTGAGTCATTACATATCAATGAGTGCAGCTCAGCCTGATTCTCTGAAGGAGTCCCAAGAGATGTCTCCTGGCTAAATCGTGACGTGTGATCTGCCCGCGAGCGCTACATTGGTATTTCCGCGTACTGGTGTGGAAATGTGTGGAAGTTCGTCTAGGCGGAAAACAGTTGGAGGAGGCATAGGTCATGCCTTGACCTCGCTGGCTCTCGACGATGTTGAAGAATCTCCAATCACTACTCCTTCAGAGGACGAGGAGGAAACGACAAAGAAAGTTCGAGCGGACGATTTGTTTTATGGTCAGGGGGCTCATTTCCAGCTCGTTCACGGTAACTTATGATGCTAGACTACCATACCGAAAGGCATTATCTTGATGAAGCACAAAAGAGTGTAGTTCATGCATCTCCATCGCTGTCTGCTTACAGCGGGTCTTTTCATGTGCCGTCCGGGTTCTCCATCACTCAACATGAGCAATCGTCACCCGCCTCTAGAGCGCAAAATGGTTCAATGGTTGCAAGCTCGCAAACGAAGAAAGCTTCCAACGAGACTGAGCCTGGGTCTATGGAGATGTCCACGGATATGGCTGCTAGCTTTCCGTCAATCATGAGATTGTCGACTGAGAATGAGGCTCTGGAGGACGATGTGCTCGTGCCTGAACTGCTCAACATTTATGCTTCACTACGAAAATGTATTGAACTACGGCACAAATATCTGGCAGCTTCTCTGCAACGGGAAGGAGACAATCCCAAGGACGACGTCTCGACATGGAAAATCTATCCACCACATCCTCCCCCGGCATGGCAACCTGCTTCAGTCAATGGAGTACCACAACCATTTGTCAAACCAGTTGTTGAAGGTCAGCCTGGACACAACTTTAATTTCGAGGACTGTGACATTCCAAGCTGCGACAATCTGAACTTTGATATTAGTCCTGAAGGAGTCTATCAAGTCTTAGACGAGCATGGTCATGTTCTTGTCGATATTCCAAGTCTCAAAGATTACTACCTTGATCTCGAAGCCATTCTCGACGCTAGCTCCGAGGGTCCCGCTAAGTCCTTCGCTTTCAGACGACTACAATATCTCGAAGTCAAGTGGAATAGCTATACTCTGTTGAGTGAATTTCAGGAACTGGCTGACACAAAGAGAGTGCCTCACAGGGACTTCTACAATGTCAGAAAAGTTGACACACATGTGCACCACTCGGCATGCATGAATCAAAAACACTTGCTGCGCTTCATCAAATCCAAATTGAAGAAGACGCCTGACGAGACGGTCATATTTCGAGATGGCAAATTTCTTACCCTCGCGGAGGTCTTCCAATCGCTAAACCTTACTGCGTATGATTTGAGCATTGACACACTTGACATGCACGCCCACAAGGACTCTTTTCATCGATTCGACAAGTTCAATCTCAAGTACAACCCGATTGGCGAATCTCGCTTACGAACAGTGTTCTTGAAGACGGACAACGACATTTCAGGACGCTATTTAGCTGACATCACTCGAGAGGTGTTTGCCGATCTCGAGCAATCAAAGTATCAGATGGCTGAGTATCGTATCTCAATTTACGGCAGAGATGAGAAAGAATGGGACAAATTAGCAGCCTGGGTCATCGATCACAAACTCTTCTCTACCAATGTTCGCTGGCTGATACAGATACCAAGGTTGTACAATTTGTACAAGGAGACCACGATCGTCGATAACTTTTCTGATGTGATACGCAACATTTTTAAGCCACTGTTCGAAGTTACGCGAGACCCTGCAACACATCCAAAATTGCATGTCTTCCTCCAAAGAGTTATTGGGTTCGATTCTGTTGACGATGAAAGCAAGGTCGAGCGCCGCCTGTATAGGAAATTCCCTTTGCCACGATACTGGGACACACGGCAGAATCCTCCTTACAGTTATTGGATCTACTACATGTTCGCAAACATGGCAACCCTCAATGCATGGCGCTCACGTCGTAAATTCAACACCTTCGTCCTTCGTCCTCACTGTGGGGAAGCTGGTGATACAGACCATTTGGCATCGACTTTTCTCACATCCCACTCCATCTCGCACGGAATTCAGCTCAGAAAGACACCGTTCCTGCAGTATCTATTCTATCTAGACCAAATTGGCATTGCCATGTCACCTTTGTCGAACAATGCATTGTTCCTGGCCTACGACAAAAATCCATTCCAATCCTTCTTCAAGAAGGGTTTGAATGTCTCGCTCTCCACGGATGATCCACTGATGTTTCACTTCACGAAGGAACCCCTGATCGAGGAATACTCTATCGCTACACAGATTTATCGACTATCTTCAATCGATACTTGCGAACTGGCTAAAAATAGTGTGATGCAGAGCGGCTTCGAATTAGAGGTCAAGAAGCGTTGGCTTGGAGAGGACCTACGAACGATCGCAAAGACGAATGTGCCTCTTCGTAGAACACGCTTCAGAGAACAGAGTCTCAATGAGGAGTTGCGATTGATGCACAAACACGAGTAAAACATAGATCAATTCACCACCATTCCTTCTGACGCACCCAGCATGCCGAGGTAGAACACAGTGATGGCTCGCCATGTCGGACTCGCACGGACCATCAGACCGAGTTGAAACGGAACTTCGCGACAATGATCGTCACATTGCATTCATGGAGACACAACCGCATGCAGGCATTGCACCCGCATTTGCGCTCAGCGCTTCAAAGTTGCTGACAATTTTCACGCGGAAGCAGCGGACCTCATTATGTGGGGGATCTCAGTCGCTGCGAGGGAGCGGCGGTCAAATCTGCTCAATGGAGGTCATGGCCACCATCGCTTACGAGTACACATTCACATCCTCCCGCGTAGCCACCCACCAGATGTCAATCGAGGTCCGTCCAGTGGCAGGCCGTAGCGTCCAGGCTTGCGAGGAAGAAACCGCCAATGGAAGTCGTTCGCATCGTGATTCTGGTTCCGGCGGGGTGTATGTATGTGTGTTCTGTCGCCGGCTGAAAGGAGAGTCCGGCCGGGGTCGTGGCGGACAGCAGGATAATGCACAAAGGAAATCCTTGAAATCGCGATGTCGCCGCTGGACACAAAAAGCCACGATCATCCTCTGTGATTTTGAAGGGTGCCTCTTGCAGCTGCCGTGCCTTTGCCGGACAGGTTCCCGATTCTTTCCCTTCCAGGCTACTTCACTCGCTCATTTATCTATCCGGCCTGAGTAGCTATCAAAGACAATCTGGATCTTGGATCACATCTACATATCTACAAAGCGGTATCAGCTTTTCTTCTATCCTCTCATCCACCTACCTCTCATCACTGTGTCAGGTACAGACGGCAGGAACTACTTTTTGTAAACCTCTGTGCGCACTTTCGCAGCTGTCATTCTTTCCCAACAGCATGAGTCACGATCTGCCATACTCGCATGTCGCATTGGACAACCATCAACTCCTTACTGAAGTGCCAGCGCACTTTTCTTATGCCGCCATGGGTCCTGATGGTTTGGCAATGACTAATTTGGCCCACGATTCAGAACTATCGAGGTTCCACGAACGCCGGGAGTTACATCAAACAGCTCGATCTGCGATGGGTTCCCCTCACACAAACAGCGTCTGCCAACAGGAACTCAATTCATCTCGCACAGCATCGCCTTCACGCCCCCCATCTCGTGCTACGACACCTCGATCGCGCACAAAAACAAAGAAGGTCGAGCCTGATGCCAACTTTGTCAAGCGACCACTCAATTCCTTCATGCTCTACCGAAAGGACAACCAACATAACATACCCACGAACAACCATCAATCTATCTCGCGCATTATTGGGGACATGTGGAGGAAAGAGACGGCGGAGACCAAGAACTTTTACGATGTTCGGGCCAAGGAAGAACGTGAAAAGCATCTCTTGCAACATCCTGGATACAAATTCCAGCCAAAGAAGAAGAAGAAGGAGACAAAAGCCGTACGCCCAGAACTCAGCAGCCGTCAGAGTTCCACGAGTGTCTACAGCAACGATCTTGATCAGCCCTCAATGGTCTATAACCAGCCTGAATGCAATCGGGCGCCGTTGGATGCAACGTGGCAGCACTTTCACTTCCCCATGCCAAGACACGAGTCTCAGGAAGGCTCGCCATCAAGAAATACCCCATACTTTGCTCGAGGCACGAATCCCCTTCAGCAGGAAGAACATTACCCGAGCTCGGGAATGCACCATCACAAGTTTCCTCCACATTACGCTCACTACACCGAACAGGCTCAGTTCCAACATGCGCAGATGCCAGCAGAATATCACGACAGGCAGGACGCCGGAGTCATGCTCAGAGATCCTCAGGACTGGAATGTCTTGTCGAATCAATACCACTCTGCGGCCTCTGCTGCGCTGTATCCACAACAACAAGGCCAAGAAATAGCTCCTCCCGAACCCGAATGCCCATGGCCAGAGTCGTACAACCTGCTGGACTACAACATGCCCGCGACATTCGGTCAATGGGAAGACATGCGCATGGCGGACATGCCAATCTTCCAGGAAGCCCTACAGACGGACTTTACGTATCCGCTAATCGAACAAGAGCTGGGCTATTCCCTGGTCGACCCCGTCAACGACGAGCTGGATTTCATCCCGAATCACATGAAGCACAACAATGACGTGTCATCGTCGTCGTCCTTCTTCGTGACGGGTGAGGTGAAAGACACTTGGGAACTTGAGCATGTCGATCCACAGTCCTATCCCGCGTAAAGCGCTTGTCCCACATCGGGGATTGCTCTTTACCTCCCAGCACTTTTTGTGGATAGCACAAATATCCGGAGGCGTAATATTTTGGCGTTGTCAGCATAGCGATGGATCGATTTGTATTTTCCCCCCCTCTTCATAGGGAGGAGACGGACGCGAAAATTCAAACTCGTATAGCAAGAGCCAGGGAGCGTTAGGAAGAATTATTAAAACACAACAGGAGAATTTGAACAAATTCGTGACGTCTGCACTGTGAGAAAAGATTTTGTCGTGACTTTTGTAGATGTGCTAAATGAATTCCAGGCAGTCAAGACAGACCTGTACATGTATTTGCATCTACCATAAAACCAACATCTATCATATAAGCGCCCGGAGCACAGGCCGTGCGTGGCCCGTCAAAGTTGACAGTGACTAAGAGAGGCATTTTACACTGCAGATCTTGGGAGGAAAACACGTTTTACCCTGCCTCCACGCTTACCTTTGTCTTTCGCTACCCTTTTTCTGATTCGTTCTCATATGGATGGAGGAGAAGAGATCGACAACACGCGCGTATGAAAGAGAGGGCATTATTTTCTCTCGCGATATCGGAGAGTGGAGATATGGCATCTCGTCCACAACTCGTTGAAGCATGCGCAGCGGGCAATTGCAAGGTGGGGGTCCCTCCTCGTCCCGTACCGTACAGTACGTGGGGAACGAGCTGGGTGAAAATTGCGGCAAGTGAAACAAGAATTTTCTCAAGGGTTATCGAACCAAATTGAAAAGAATCTATACCGCGTGTGCAATGGTCCAAGTATTCCAGACACTTTCACCCAGTCCCTCGTCATCTTACCTTGTCAATGGACGTCAGCAGCGTTCTGCAGCAGCTGCAGCAGCAGCAGCAGCATAAGTTGTCACGTCTCGCTAGTTCGTTAGCCTCGCAGAAGTGGAGACTCCGCGGGCGCTTTTGTGGTGTGACTTGCGGCGAGGGCTTTTTTCTTTTGGTCGGTGGTTTGGAAAGCGAAATGGATGCAGGTGGAGTGTGTCAGTGCCACTGCCAGCTGCCAAAAGAAAAAGAGCGGCTTTTTCGAAATCTCTAATTTTCCTGTTCCTGTCTCTTTCGTTTGCCATTTGTTCCTTGCGTGGCAGCGACACTTGGCTGTCGGGGCCCGCGGAGATTTCTGAGAAGGAACAATCCTCGCACTTGAGCCAACTCTGCGTTCGGGGAGTGTCTTCCGAAGATGAGAGCCACCTTTGCGCAGCTTGCGCAGCTATGCACAATTGTGCAAATGTCCACTTCACATGCATATTCGAGTGCCACCTTCTCTCGTCCTGCTGACACATCATAGCTATGCTCATTCTGATATAGCCATACAGAAAAAATGTAGCTCGTCGTCGCTGACACGATTGTCATGGAGACACCGCAAAAGAGTCCGTGTTAGAAACCTTTTATACCGTCGTTCCTTCGCCCTCATGAACAGAAGATGTGCAAGTTGACAAGGCGAAGACCTGCGTATTGATCGTACATATGCCAAAGGTCTGTTCGTCCCGAGCACGATACGGTAGCTGAGTGGCTCACAAGGCTCTTCCTTGGTGACACGATCTGGCGGGTGCGTGGCTAGAGGCTCTCCGTGTACAACTTCCGTAATTTGTCCGGTTATGCAAGCCTCCACAAGTGCTTAAGGCTGCATATCTTCCCTGTGTACAACTGGCGGATGTTGTGGTGCCGTTGTCGACTGATCTCTGATCATTATTCCATCACGAGCTCCTCCCAACCATATATATATCCAAGTCTCTTAGCGTCATCCTAGTCTATTAATCCCAACCACTTTCACCAAAAGAACACATTGGTGGAGCACGCGACAGCTCTATTGCTCTTCTGTGCTTCACGAGTCCTCCATCATTTTCAACGTCCTTTCGCCTCGCGTCAAGTTAGTCCAGTCCAGTTCAGTTTGTGAGTTCGTCCGTTCTGACAGTTACAGCCCAAGGAGCACTCCTTCGGTCGTACCTGTCTACTTCCTTCCAAGTCAGACCAGTCAAGTCTCTGCGCTCACTTCTTCACTCACAGCTTCACTCGAAGCTCTATCAATCTCAGACGAGTCGTCTGGTGACGCTTTCCTCGAGCGAGCCTTGCTCCCTGAGCATCGGTCAGCGTCTCCCAAGCACACACCTTCGTCAAGTCGCACGACCAGAGTCCACCGTCCTGCTCTTTCGTCCATGGATCGCATCCAGAGATTCTGCGGCGAGCTCTCGTCAGACTCCCCAGACACCTTCTCTGGCAGTGCTGCTGAATGGCTTGCGAGTCTTCGCGTCTCCATTCGGTATGCCTCGCTACCGAGCTCCATCTCTGAGGACCGTGCCTTCCTGGACTGGGTTGGCCAGCGTCTTTCAGGAGCAGCAAAGCTTTGGGCGAACCAAAACAGCGTCTGCAAGGAAGCTTTCCTGTCTACCCCAGACGAACGAGACTCCATTCGTGCTCATGACGTCTCGAGACTGTTGATCGAACGTTTCCCCCACGTCGAGACATCCGTCAACGCAGAGCAGAGATGGTCATCCCTTGACAATTGGCATCAGGGCCCCTCGGAGTCTTTGGAATCTTACTGGTCTCGCACCGCCGGGATGCTTGTCAACCTGGGAGTCAGTGACTCTGACACATCCACACCACATCGACTCCTTCGTGAGCGTATCGTGTCCACGTTCATTCAGGGCATGAACGACAAGTCTGTTGCTTGGGACACAGCCAAGGTTGTCCCCAAGGACCTGCAAGCAGCATACCACACCGCTGCCGGCCTCACGGAATTCTATTCGAGGTACTCCTCGATGAAGCCACAAGGTCTTAGTCCGCTCACAGCGGTGACTACTGGAGCAGTACTCGTCGCTCCTGCCCCAGCCTCTGCTCCCCAGCCTCAGCAACCGCAGACTGCCTCGGCATTCTTCCAGAACAAGACCAGCGGTGACCGGAACAACAGGCATGGTCTGCCAGCAGCTGAGACCAAAGAATGCTTCGAGATCTGCCCTGAGCCCGTTAAGGCTATCATACGTCGTAATGGCAAGGCTAGATACTGCTGCAAGTGCGGTGAGACGGACCACATGGCCAATCTCTGCAATGGTGTCCCACTTCCCAAGGATGAACAAGCTTGCCTCCGAATGTTCATCGGACTACCTTTCACTTTGGAAAACCTGCCCATCCATCTGCAACCACCAAGCCGCGCTGTGCTTAGCACTAACACATGCTTCGAGGCAACTCCAGTCACTCAGTACTCGTGGATGGAACCCGGACCGTCTGTAGCTTGCCGCTCTGTCACAATTGGGTTTGAAGACCCTGCCGAACATCATTGCGGACATGATGGCATCACCCGAGCCTCTCGCTCTTGCCAAGTTGAGAAGAAATCCAAGAAAACCCGTGACGTTCGCGCGAATGCGGCCAAGCGCGTCAGAGTCGAGGATCTCTTGGACTCTGAAGAAGGGGGCCGTCCGAACCACAATACGGCCAGGTCAGTCCCCGTCTCCCACTCTTCTCCCGTTGCCTCCTTCGGCAAGGCTGAGAACACAACAGATCGGCCTATTGCTGAAGCCAAGGTCCGCACTGGCAAGAAGAAAACTCTGGCCCCAATCCGAGGCATGGTCGGTAAACAGCCTTGGGACATTAAAGACTTGCTATGGGATACGAAAGTTGAGATCAACTTCCTCCAACTCTTGGCCATCTCTCCTGACCAGAGACGGGAACTGTCCAGAATCCTCGCCAGTGCCAACCCCAAGACCATGAAGAAACGACGTTCGTCCCAGCTCACCAGCACTTCGATCATGTCCCTTAACGACACTGGCCGCTCGGTCTTTGCAACCTCTGAACAGTCCAAGGGCTCCTTCTACGTCTCTGGCGAGGCACAATCAAATGGTCGTTCAGGCTCTCGCGTCCAGTTTGACAGAATCGTCATCGATCCAGGCAGTGAGATCAATATCGTCCTCACTGACGTGTTGCAGACCTTGGGTCTCAAATTCATGCCACTGGACAACACAAAGTACAAGAATATGTTTATGCGCACCAGCTCCGGCGCCAAACATTACATTGCTGGCTGGGTGGACATCTTCTTGGATGTACAAGGGTGTCGAGACACGGTGCAGTTCTTTGTCCTGGACTCGTCCACACAACTCCAGACGGGTTACTCGTTCCTCCTGGGCATCCCTTGGCTTACGCAATTTCATGCGTCGATGGACATCAAAAACATGAGAATCTCGTTGCGTTCCGCGAAAGGTGACAAGATCACACTACAGGGCCCAAGATACATGCCTGATGACCTTCTTCGTCTCAGCCATGAATCGCTCAACAACATTGTCCTCGACTCGTCATCCTCTGAGTCTGACGACTTTGTTACATCCGATGACGACAGTTACTTCTGTTCGGAGGACGAGTCTGACGACGGTTCAGACTCTCCCGCACGAGAGTCAAGGAGTATCTCTGTAGGGTTTGCCGGACAAGAGCTATCCTATCTCCCGGCCGACGAGTACTTGCAAAGTCATCCTCGTGGCGCTTTCGCACCAATGGCTGAGGGAGCCATGTCGCACGACAACAACCGTTTCGTTCTCGTCGATGACAGTGGCAACAACTCCCCAGACGATGGAGAGGCTTTCTTCCTCGCTGATACCATCTTTCAGGACTCGGGAAATGTTCTCGGACTCGAGTAAAACCCAGCTCGAGTCCCGACCTTCCATACAATCCTGGTATCCTCAGTCCATCAAGCAAAGTTCAGCTGCCCCAGCAGAACGCCCTTTCCTCACGTCATTCAACGCTCGACTCGCTGATTAAGTCTTCCGAGACGCTTCCCCAGGCCTATACCGCAACGGAGATATCCAACGCTCCAGGCACGCCTGCAGAAGAAAGCGAGTTGCCTCTGTCGCCGCGAAGCACCCCCTCCGTACCGAAAGGTCCCGAAGCTGCTCCGGTCGAAGACACTGGTCCTATGATGCATACCCACAGTCCCCGTTCCTCAGATCATCCAATGCTCGACTCGCTGATGAAGTCTTCCGAGACGCTTCCCCAGGCCTCTACCGCAACGGAGATATCCAATGCTCCAGGCACGCCTGCAGAAGAAAGCGAGTTGCCTCCGTCGCCGCGAAGCACCCCCTCCGCACCGAAAGGTCCCGAAGCTGCTCCGGACGAAGACGTTGACCGCATGGTTCCTCTCCCTATCTCTTGCGCTCCTTTCGAGATCAAGGACTCGACCAACGACGCAAATTTTCCCACCTCCAGAAGACCGCAAAGACGCCCGCTTGTCGTGGAGGATCTGCCCTCTCTCAAGGTCCTGGAGGCCTGGAGAGCCTCTGTTGGTTTGACCATTGGGCCCCTGGCGTCCACGGACCAAGAACGCCGCATCGCAATTGGGGTCTTCTACAACTGGCGCGACGTTCATGCTGAAGACGACCTCGATTTGCGGGTGAGCGACCTCATCCAGTACGAGTTACAAATGGCTCCAGACACAGTCCCCCACGCCACACCCTATCGTCGTCGTTTGAGCCCTGAGGATGCCAAGTTCTTCTACGACACCGTTCATTCTGGTCTGATGACCGGCCGCTATGAACGTGTTCCCAAGGATGAACCTCTGAGTGCCTGGGACGCCCCACCAGTGATTGTTGTCAAATCAAACGGTAGCAAGCGACTCACTTTCAATTATCGGAATGTGAAGAAGTATGAGATCCTCCCGGCTGTCCACCTCCAACGGCTATCCGTGATTCGGGATGTCCTCTCCAACCCACGGTCCAAGTTCCTCGGACGTGGCGATTTCAAGTCCTCGTACTGGTCAATCTACAACGCTCCTAAGACGAGATATATTATGTCTTTCTACTGCCCCGGTCTAGGACAAATTCGCCCTGTTACAGCCCCCCAAGGCTGCGGCGGTTCTGGTCTCGTCCTCGCTGAAGGGGTCAATCGGATCTTTGGCCCAATTCCGCCGCCACACCCCGAAGCATCCCTCTTTGGCGACCATTTCAACGCGTACCAGGATGACAGCTTCTTCGCTCACCCCACCTTTGATGACCACGCCAGATTCCTCAATGACGAGTACTTGCCCAGAATTCACTGGTCTCGCTTCATGGTCAGCTTCTCCAAGTTCGAAGCATTCATGGACACTATGGAAGCTGTTGGTATTGTCCACGAGAGTAACGGTGTGATCCGGGTGAAGCCCGAAAGGCTCGCGCGGATTCGAGATTGGCCCACCCCCACTGAGCGCGCACATGTCGTCTCCTTCCTTGGAGCTGTTGAATTCTGCGCAGACCACATGAAAGGAAAGGAGGAATTTCTCCGTCCCCTGCGAGCACTCACTACTCACGCCATGGCCAAACAGCCTTTTGTCTGGTCCTCTCTGGCAGCTCGCGCGTTCCAGGCTTGCAAAGATCATATTCTCAACGCCCCTCCGGTTCATGGCAATATCGACTCGGAGCCTGTGCAAAGCTACACTGACGCATCCGGTTACGCGGGCGGCCTAGTCATCACGCAGTACAAGGACGCCAAGATCAAAGGCGATTTCAACATCCTCATGTTTGATTCTTTCGCTTTCTCCAAAGCCGAGAGAAATTACGGGACATTTAAGAGAGAGCTCTGTGTCATTGTGTACATGCTCGTCAAGTACTCTTACCTGTTCAATCGGTCGAAAACCTCCACTATTTACACCGATCATCGCCCACTACTTGGCTTCCAAAGCGCCGTCAACCTCCACACAGGCGTGTACGCAAGATGGGCCTTGATTCTTGCTGAGGCTAATGTCGAACTCGTTTATATCGAGGGCCCAAAGAATAGTGCTGCGGATGGACTATCCAGAACCGTCTTCCCAGAATACAACGAGGATGTTGTGTCCCGTTCTGACGCTTTGGAGGATGCACTTCGCCATTCTGACACCCTGCTCTCCAGAACTTCGGCATTGACCTCTGTTGTCTTCCCACAAGATTCTGACTCGTCGTACTATTCTCGCACTAATGTCTTCGATAGTGTTCCCAGCCTCCAATCTTTTCGGGATGACCCCTGGTATAGCCAAGCATATATGTTCTTGACGACCGGAACCATTCCTTCCCACATCAGAGATGACAAACAACTCGTTCGGCGATTCAAGAGCCAATGCCTGAAATACTCCGTGTCGTCAGCGGGAATCCTTTTTCGGGCCGTCAGGAAGGATCTCTGGTCTCGCTGCGTCTTGTCCAAGGACGTGCCTTTACTCCTTCTAGAAGCTCACGATAATCACGGTCATTTCGCAGCTGACTCCATGCTGAAATCACTTGCCGGCGAGGTCTGGTGGCCAACCATGGCTAAGGACTGCAAAGACTACTCGACCACATGTCTCTTGTGCTTTCAGTTCGGCCCACGTCTTCCAAATGAGGGATTGCGCTTCTCTCTCTCTTTCGCCCCCTTCATGCTCCTCGGCATGGATTACATTGAGTTTTTCCCCTCCTCGAACGGCAACAAGTACGTCCTTCACATAATTGATTACTTCACTAGGTTCTCTCGCGCATACCCGACTCCGAAGAATGACTGTGCACACACCATCAGAATCCTGGAGAACTTCTTCAATTCATACATGACCCCGCTCGCCATCTATCATGATGGTGGATCGCACTTCACTGGCAAAGACACTGTTGACTTCCTAGTGGCCAGAGACATCCTGCCGATTTGCGCCCCTTCTGGGTCTTCGCAAGCCTGTGGCATGATTGAAAGGAACAACGGCCTCCTCGAACAAGTTGCTCGCAAGTATTGCGACCAGGACGATCAGAATTGGGATTTACACATCGACACGGCATCCCGAGCCTTGAACTCTCGTGTCGTCGCTCATGGTTTCTCGCCATTGGAACTTCTCTTTGGTTCTCCCGCCCGCTCCCTTCTTGACGACCGAGGATCGTTGAAGGACATCTTCGATTCCGACAAGGCTCGCCAGCTCCAACGTTTCAACCGCACGTCTTCGACGGCCATCGACAGCGAAGCCATCCTATTCTCCATCAGACGCGAGGAACTCCTCGAACAGGCGTCTGATAGGCTTCTGTCCCTTCGCGATGCAAAACAGGCGAAAGAAGCCCCGCTGAAGCGTTTCGTCTCCAAGGGGGATTTAGTCTGGCTGTATCAAGCCCCCGTCTCCAAGGACAAGACGTCCAGGCGATGGAGGGGCCCATTCCTGGTTACCAAGGCTTTTGACACCAGGTCTTTCCAGTTGACGCACATCTGGTCTGCTAAACCATTGCCCGGTCGTTATCCCATTCAGCACCTGAAGATATACATGCGGAGGCCAGCACATCTCATTGATCCAGCACTGCCCCCAGCCAACCTCTTGATTGGACCCTACACACTTCACAGGCAACATCGAAGACGCTGATGTTGTTCTTTTAACGACCTATGGGATTCTAGGTCATCTTTCTCTTCTTTACGAACATCTTCGTTGTAATTATAGAGGGGGGACATGTCGACTGATCTCTGATCATTATTCCATCACGAGCTCCTCCCAACCATATATATATCCAAGTCTCTTAGCGTCATCCT